>CM075196.1:26015053-26265053 GCA_037577475.1 Chaunax sp. Z400 | reverse complement strand
TGTGTGTGTGTGTGTGTGTGTGTGTGTGTGTGTGTGTGTGTGTGTGTGTGTGTGTGTGTGTGTGTGTGTGTGTGTGTGTGTGTGAGAGAGTTATTGAGGGGAAGAACACCATCAGTGTACAATAACACAAACGCTACCTTTAACAAAACAAAGCAGCAAAACAGCAAGTCCACCAGTAACACAAACAGTCCACTCTGCCCAGACTTAAGCCTCTTACTTGGTAGAAGGAGGTAGCAGGCGAGAAGATCCTTGTGTTTTTTGTTCCGAGTCGGTTGCGGGTCCTGACGGGATGTTGCGTTGCTCTGTTGCTGTTAGATGCAGCTGATCCTCGGCGGGACGGCATTGAGAGCAGCGCCATTTGTTGGCTCTCACAGTGCGTCGGAGGAAAACAGCGAAACACGGGGTAGCCTTCAGTTCCTTGTCTTCTCCCTGCATTGTGGGATGGCTGCTGGGAGATGAGGAGAGGAGAGAGCTTGGCTAAAAGAGGAGCTCCTTCAGAGGCAGATGCAACTGGAAGCTTGGCAGAAGGTCGTCTCCAGAATTGTATATCTTTGGTAACATCACAGGGAGCAACAGGACTCCCTGTAGTTTCCAGTGGGTCTTGTCCAATGGTAGCAGAGATGGGTAGGAATTTCACACCTAGGTGTAAGTGCAGCATGGCAACATGGGGGATGGAGTCTTTTTTGCTCTCTTTGTTTAGAGGTTGGCTCCTCCTGTTCTTATCAGGCTTCCCAAGATACATGTAGGCCTCAGTCAGGCTTTGTGGAGCCTGCAGGCCTTTGTTTTAGGGCCTGAGCCATGCAGCACAACAACAGTATATGTGAGTATTAGATTAGAAGAGCTGAAACTGGACCAAGACTTAATGAAACAACATTAGCAATGTGTCATTATTCCAGACAAAAGGGTGTAACCTACTGTAGCACTATGATGAAGGTGTGCTCAGAGTGAACCCACATAATTACATGCAGCTCACTGAGCCTCAGACATGTCTGGTAATCACAATGTGAGTAAAAAGGACTAATGCAGCAGATAAATAATGATCCTGCGTTCTGCTCCGTGTCCTAATTTGGTGTCTCGCCTTCCTTTCTCTTCTCTCACAGGAAACGGTAACAAGACCACATGACCAAATTAAACTTTTTAAAAGCAATATTGCACATGCAGATTTTGGTGGCATGTTATAAGAAATGGCTGACATTATCTCAGCACACATTGATTTACATTGGATACAAAAGAAAACTTTTTCCCTGCTTTTGAAAAACATTTTTCCTTTTTGAAGGTATTTGTTACAGTACTTATACTTTTTGGGACTCCCTTTAAAACTTGCAATGCTAATGGATTTAAAATCCATTAGTATCCTTTAACACTTGTGCTGCCAGGGAAACAAATGCACAAATACAGTTTTTAAACAGTTTAAATTTGGTAATGTCTTCTTTAGAATAAGACTAAACTGTACTTGGCAGCTCTCACACAGTGTGCTGCTGTACAGCCTTGATATTGTATCATAACACAGACAATTATGCAATATTACAAGAGACTATAATTCATAGAAATGTCTTTTTCTACACAGTTAATGCAGCTCCTCTCATGGCCTATAGATGTTCCAAGAAAAATCACCTCAACTGAAGGAATTAGGAAAACACTAAAAATTGTCTTTATTATTTTTTTATGACTTTTAGTTGAACAATTCTACAACATCGTATTTAAGTATTAACTTAAATACTTGTGACTGGAGTCCTGTGTTTTAGTGGTAGTTCTAAAAATCATCTTTGGGAGGCATTTTCTCAATTAACAGGGAGTCTCAAGCTCCGTCTACACAGCCTGTTGAAGGCAGGGCTTATCATTCTGTATTCAAATTGTTTGTATTGATGTTCTGCCTGTGAGCCAGCAGATGAGGTATTTACAGCACCAAAAGGATGTCTGTAAAACCAGAGTGAACTAGGGGTGCAGTAGGACAGGACGAGAGTGTGACGTTGCAGCACTTACCCCATTCAGACAGCGTTTTCATTCCAGGTCTGATGCGTCTTTATTCCACCCCAACGTCTGTCTGAACACAATGAAGGTGTGATGAGGTGTCAGTTTGTTCCTCCTCTGTGACCCTCAGGAAGTAGTAACAGCACTGAAACAGGTGTCTGTCTGAATGAAGTGTCCGGTGTTGTGTAACGTGTTTGACGTTGTAGTAATATGTTCAGGTGTGTAACCTACCCCAGAGGATTTAATGAGATGGGAACAACAGGAAGTCTGTTATATGAAGAACAAGCACAGAAACTGACACTAAACTGCAGAGATAGTGAAATAAATCAGCTTCTGTGTTCACTGTTGCGTTGTACATCATGCTCCTTAACATTGCAGAATGCCTGTATACACTGTGAATACACAAACAGGTGGCGTTGCGACGCCTTGGACTGGTCCAGTTTGAACAAACCGAAGGGGTCACAGAGAAGGGGATTCATTTCGGCGCTACTCGACGCATTTTTGCGCCTTTGTTTTGTTCAGTGTAAATAAATTAACTCGTCATAGAGAAGGGTCTTTGTTGTAGCACTGTTGAGTTATCTCTCTGTTAAAAGGGGTTCGATTTACCAAACGTGGTGCTGCTCCACCTCAGCTCCTTCCTCCTTCCTCCTTCGGTGAATATCAGCTGACCCCCTTAACTCTGACTCCAGGTTTAAAAAAATAAAGGTGACACACAGACCAACTGATGATATACAACAACTCACTGGGTCAAATCTCCTTTCCCAGCTTGTGATCTTAGTCACTGAGTCTGGGTGAAAATAAGTAGCTTTAATGAGCCTGTTGGTTAATATAGTGAGCAACAGTAGAAACGCATATTTCTTCTTTTAATGTCCTGCCATCCTGTTCATATTAAATATCAAAGGTAAATTATGGTTCACATCTTTATTCACCCTTTAGTCATACAGAAAAATCATTTTGGTGCAGATTAGTGGTTTTTGTCTTAGTGTTTACAAGTCAGAAAGTGTGGATGGTGAGACAGAGAACAACAATAGTCACTACCGTGCGTGTCTACCTCCAGCATTTATCACTACTTTACACCTCCTGAATGGATAAGATGTTATTCTGGACTTGTAGGATGACGTCATTCTTCCTGCAGAGCTGTGACAAGTTGTTCATGTGTTGCTGGATCAGGATCTCTCTCTCTCACCTGGTGATCCTGAACGTCCCACAGATGCTCTATTGGGTTGAGATCTGGTGAATATGCTGGCCAAGGAAGGACAGTGACATAGTTCTGGTCCAGGTAGGCTACTCCTGACAGACATCAGCCACATGTGGTCTGGCATTGTCCTGCATGAAGGTGATGCCTGATTGCTGCATCCTGGGAATGACATGTGGACCTAGGACCGTATCTTGGTAACGGATGGCCATGAATGTGGACAAGTTCTGACCGTCATCCATTAGCAGTGCCCCCCACATCATGACATCACCACCAAACGATTCACTTCCTGGATGTATGCTGCAAGATAGCGTTCCCATGGCGACGATACAAACGCCAACGACCACCAGCTGTGTACAAGTTAAATCTGGACTTGTCACTAAATGTGATCTGCCTCCACTGTTGGAGCCATAACATCTGTAACATCTGTGCTATGCGTGTCTGCAGAGCTCAGACCATCATCATCATCATCATCATCAGCATCCCAACTGTCTATTCATGTAAGTTTTGTGGAAGTCGTGACATCATCAGTTGTTTCAGTAGATTAGGGCTAGTGAAAGGAAAATATTGGGTTCTTAAGATAATGCGTTTCTACTGTTGCTCAGTATATGTGTCTTAACATTTCCTCTCCATTTTAGCATACCTGTGTCATTACTGTAATCTGTTATTATCTATTATGTGTCAGTTCTCCTTTGCAGGTTTCAGTCTCTGGCCTTAATCAGCGATGTGGATGTTTTTCTGCTGCTGAACTCTGATTCATCACACAGCTTTCTGCTAAACTGCTACTTCCAGCCAATCAGTCACCTGATTTAACTCACCAGGACTCGCTCTGTCTCTCTCTTTAAAGCACTCCTATCTGGACAAGGAAACCTCTCTGATTCTGAGAAACATAGCAGGGAAACCCTCCCACCTGCTGACCAAGGTGATATCCAAATCACTACTGCACGCCTCGCCTCTCATCTTGCATGGCAACACCCTGTCTCCCTTTGTATGCCTTTGCATGAGTGAATGAGCATGCATGTTGTTTGATTTGGATGCTAACATCGTTTCTGTCCACCTCTTTCACGTCTCCCTCTCAGTGGTGTTGAAGCGGAAAGGTCTGTGTGTCAGTGTAATGCACAGTGCTTTGACATCCTGTTTGGTAGCAGTATGGTCAAAGCTTTACAGAAGCTGTGATACAACTTGGTGTCCCCATGCTATATCACAAAACTCTTGTTCTTTTGGTGCTTTAGCTGCACTGTGTTGCACCATGCAACACTAATCTGTAGCCTGATGAAATCATCCATTCTCTGTTCATTTGGCTTGTCATATGTGAAAGCCTGCAAGGCAGAACTGAACTAGAAATGTCACATGTACTGTTAAAGTTTGTAATAGTGATGAATCCAAATTAAAAACTGTCACATGAAAAGGTCGTTGCAGAGCACAAAATCATTGCATTATTCCTCACACATAGAATATATGATCTTTTTTTTTACTTGCACCTTGTTTCATAGAAGTAGATAGATTTATTTTCATGAAGCTGAGTCATAACTGATATGATTTTTACCTGAGCAGTAAGAGTCAGAGTAGTAAAAGCTTAAATATGTAAAACTAAACTTTTGAAGAAAAGTCAAATGTTCTGTTGATTAGTAGCAGAAAAGACCAGCTATTTAAAACAGTAAGTTATTTTTCTCACCATGTTTGAGCCTTTATTCTGTAAAGCTTTGTGAATGCTGCCATTACTGTGTCCAACGGTCCATTTGTGGGGGAATATTCAGTGTGTAAACAGAGGCATGTTTCACTCCTGTTTCTGCTTCATACCCAGTATCTCTTGGGTTCTTATTTTTACTGGTGAAGTTTGTTACAGAGATTATGACTTGATTTGCCTTCAGTGAAATCTGCAGCTGGAGTGTGTTATATTGTTAAATTTATTAAATTATTGTTTCCCCAGCCTTTATTTGGGGCAGACCTTTATTTGGGGCAGTCCCTTATTTGGGGCAGACCTTTATTTGGGGCAGACCTTTATTTGTGGCAGTCCTTTATATGGGGCAGACCATTATTTGGGGCCGACCTTTATTTGTGGCCATCCTTTATTTGGGGCCGACCTTTATTTGTGGCCATCCTTTATTTGGGACAGACCTTTGTTTGGGGCAGACCTTGGGGCCCTCCTTTATTTGGGGCCGTCCTTTATTTGGGGCAGTCCTTTATATGGGGCAGACCTTTATTTGGGGCAGTCCCTTATTTGGGGCAGACCTTTAGTTTAGGACATCTTTTATTTGGGGCAGTCCCTTATTTGGGGCAGACCTTTATTTTAGGACATCTTTTATTTGGGGCAGTCCCTTATTTCGGGCAGACTTTGGGGCCGTCTTTTATTTGGGGCCGTCCTTTATTTGGGGCAGACCTTTATTTGGGGCAGTCCCTTATTTGGGGCAGTCCCTTATTTGGGGCAGTCCTTTATTTGGGGCAGTCCTTTATTTGGGGCAGACCTTTATTTGGGGCAGTCCTTTATTTGGGGCAGACCTTTATTTGGGGCCGTCCTTTATTTGGGGCAGACCTTTATTTTGGGCCATCCTATATTTGGGGCCATCCTATATTTGGGGCAGACCTTTATTTGGACTGTCCTTTATTTGGGACAGACCTTGGGGCTGTCCTTTATTTGGGGCCCTCCTTTATTTAGGGCCGTCCTTTATTTGGGGCAGTCCTTTATTTGGGGCAGTCCTTTATTTGGGGCAGACCTTTATTTGGGGACGTCCTTTATTTGGGGCAGACCTTGGGGCAGTCCTTTATTTGGGGCAGTCCCTTATTTGGGGCAGACCTTTATTTGGGAAAGATTTTGGGAATGTTTACTGTATAAGTTTTCTAAGACAATACCTCATTGCTGACAAAAACAGCCAGCTCTCGTTTACTTTTTAAGAAGACAATCCTTTCATAGTCTATGTTAGTGTGTTGTTTTTGGTTGCAGTGATCCTATAAGGTGAAGTACTCTAGTTTTGCTCATATGTTGGCTCGAATTGGATACATTTGGAATGTATGTTCTTGTTCATATCGTGACAATATATATGAAATGTGTCACGAGAGAAATTACGCACTGCTTCTGAGGCTCATATTCTGTGATAAGAAACCATGACTCCTCGTCCATGATGCTTTTATTACACTCTTTTCTTTCCTAAGGCTAAGTTCAGCCTCACTGTTTATTTGGACCGTGTGACCATCAGCCTTGGTTTGTTCTTGTTCTGATGAGTGTTTGGAGCTCAGCCTGTGGCAGTACTAGGGTTCAGTAGATGAGGCTGATGCACACTGATCAATGCAGATGATGGGACTAGCTATGGCTCTAATTGTTGTTGTTGGTGGTGGTGTTAAACCCTGATCAGGATGCTGGTGGAGACCAGCCTTTCCTGGGGTTTCAATGTAGTAATTACTAATAACCAGGGGTCACATAACATACTTGGTCTGGTTCTCACAGGAGCATGAAGCAGACATGTTTTAGGTCATCACTTGTAGCCTCTTGATTTTGAATAGTTGGTAACAGCCCCCATATTTCCAACAGTCTCTTACCTCCATACAGACCATCTGATATAGTGAAACTTCCCTTGTTTACCAAAGACAATGCTATTCTCACCACAGATCTTCTTTAACTGTTCTGGTCTGTAAATAAAAGCTTAGTAACTTTATAATGGAGCCAGTAAATGTCTCTCAGTACAGGACCATGTGATCAGCTGACAGACCAGTTTTCAATGATGTGGGCGGTACACAGCGTATGAACGAGGGAATCCCCCATCACCACCATCTCATTAAATATGGGAACTACTCCGATGTAAACTCAAACACTAACTACAGCTCTGTCTGTTGGACTGAAACCAACTACGTCTTCCTCTCATCTCATTAACCATCAACATGGAGTTACAGAATCCCCTTTACTATGTCCTGTTCTGTTTGATTCTAACCTTAATTCATTGATTCATCCCTCTGTTGTTAGAGAGACAATGTACACAGTGGTGGTACACAAAGGTGCTTCTTGTTCTGATACATGCAGCACATCATTTATTTTGACCACTTACGTGCACCCCTGCTAATAAATAATTTGACAAAGTGTAGCAAAACTCTCATTTGAACATGGAAGAAAAGATTGAGTCAGAGTTTTGAGGACTAGATACTGAGTAAGGAGGGTTCATTCTGAGTGGATCAACAAATGTAAGTTGACATATCAACAAATCACATATCAAAAATTCACATATCAACAAATCACATATCAACAAATCATTTTGGATATGTCACCCTGATTTGCATAATCTTTCCTCCATGTTAAAAAACCATTTTGGTTATGTGGGCGTACCTATCATTAAAGTGCAACGCTATTGGTCAACTAACCTATGTGTGTATCAAAGATTCGTCTAAAGTGTGATTTTCTTTGGAAGCACTGTTGCTATATTTGTTTCAGAGTGGAGGACGTTGAACATGGTGGAGCAAGTGATCCTTAAGATCCAGCAGAAATGTGTTTCCATTGAACAAACATATAAATAAGGTGCAGGGGTCAGAGGGAACTACACAACATACACACCTTAGAAGTAGAAATTCCCTCTTCATTGTTGCTCTTCATCTACAGGAAAGCCATAGCCGTCTTTGCTAATCCTGCTCAAGCTTCCAGTTGACTTTTGTTGCACCTCTATTCCTGTTGTTATGGTACCAGTTGTTGGTGTTTACGTGGTTGGTGTTGTGCTAATTTACACATTATTTTGGGATCTGTGGCCCTCATTAGCTCAGCCCATTCATTTAGTCATTTAAGATATCTACAATGACATATCTAAAATTATGACTAGTTATAAAGGAATTGTTGATATATTAAATACAATTGTTACTAGTATTAATGTAATTTTCATTAGTTACAATTGTATTTTCAGATATCTGAAACCACATTCTTACTCCTTACACTTACATGCCAACATATGGATGATTTGAGTTTTACATATCTAGAATTACATTTATGATATCTGTAATGTAAGAACAGTTGTAGATGTCTACAATATTGCCACAAATAAGAGTTGAATTGTTGATATGAAGAATTGACATTTCCACTAGTGTAGATATCTTTAATTAGAATTGCTACAAGTCAAAATTACATAACCATATGTTGCTTGGATTTCTAACTAGTCAAAAGCAGTTGTTGAAATGTACACTTGTTATTACTGCTGGCCATACTTGTTGGCTGTGTGGCTGACATATAAATCTCCTCTCCTCCTCCTCGTTTTCTGAAGCTGTTTCGGTTTGGAGAACTAGGCATATCTCCCCTCATGTCAGGGGTCACTCTGTTAGAGATGCACTTCTGTATTGGACAGTGTTGGGTTTTCCCAGTGGTGCAGTACTAATCCAGACATCAGTCAAGGCCCAGTGGATCCGAATGAAGCGAATGTAGTGGGATTAATTCTTACTATTAAGATGTGTTTATCTCAGAGCAGCTGCCACAGGCTTCAAATCCAGCTTTTACAGCTGTGGAGAAAGTCCATCCCATCGTCTGTCAGAGTTTCCTTCCTGCAGTAATTCTGACTCAACTGATTCATGTCATAAAATGCTCTGACCTGCCTCTGAAAAGGTCTGGACCCAGATTAGAGGAAGAAGGGCACCGAATGGACCCAGATTAGAGGAAGAAGGGCACAGAATGGACCCAGATTAGAGGAAGAAGGGCACAGAATGGACCCAGATTAGAGGAAGAAGGGCACAGAATGGACCCAGATTAGAGGAAGAAGAGCACAGAATGGACCCAGATTAGAGGAAGAAGAGCACAGAATGGACCCAGATTAGAGGAAGAAGGGCACAGAATGGACCCAGATTAGAGGAAGAAGAGCACAGACTGGACCCAGATTAGAGGAAGAAGGGCACAGAATGGACCCAGATTAGAGGAAGAAGAGCACAGAATGGACCCAGATTAGAGGAAGAAGGGCACAGAATGGACCCAGATTAGAGGAAGAAGAGCACAGAATTGACCCAGATTAGAGGAAGAAGGGCACAGAATGCACCCAGATTAGAGGAAGAAGAGTACAGAATGGACCCAGATTAGAGGAAGAAGGGCACAGAATGGACCCAGATTAGAGGAAGAAGGGCACAGAATGGACCCAGATTAGAGGAAGAAGGGCACAGAATGGACCCAGATTAGAGGAAGAAGGGCACAGAATGGACCCAGATTAGAGGAAGAAGGGCACAGAATGGACCCAGATTAGAGGAAGAAGAGCACAGAATGGACCCAGATTAGAGGAAGAAGGGCACAGAATGGACCCAGATTAGAGGAAGAAGGGCACAGAATGGACCCAGATTAGAGGAAGAAGGGCACAGAATGCACCCAGATTAGAGGAAGAAGGGCACAGAATGCACCCAGATTAGAGGAAGAAGAGCACAAAATGGACCCAGATTAGAGGAAGAAGAGCACAGAATTGACCCAGATTAGAGGAAGAAGGGCACAGAATGCACCCAGATTAGAGGAAGAAGAGCACAAAATGGACCCAGATTAGAGGAAGAAGGGCACAGAATGGACCCAGATTAGAGGAAGAAGGGCACAGAATGGACCCAGATTAGAGGAAGAAGGGCACAGAATGGACCCAGATTAGAGGAAGAAGGGCACAGAATGGACCCAGATTAGAGGAAGAAGGGCACAGAATTGACCCAGATTAGAGGAAGAAGAGCACAGAATGGACCCAGATTAGAGGAAGAAGGGCACAGAATGGACCCAGATTAGAGGAAGAAGAGCACAGAATGGACCCAGATTAGAGGAAGAAGAGCACAGAATGGACCCAGATTAGAGGAAGAAAAGCACAGAATGGACCCAGATTAGAGGAAGAAGGGCACAGAATGGACCCAGATTAGAGGAAGAAGGGCACAGAATGGACCCAGATTAGAGGAAGAAGGGCACAGAATGCACCCAGATTAGAGGAAGAAGGGCACAGAATGCACCCAGATTAGAGGAAGAAGAGCACAAAATGGACCCAGATTAGAGGAAGAAGGGCACAGAATGGACCCAGATTAGAGGAAGAAGAGCACAGAATGGACCCAGATTAGAGGAAGAAGAGCACAGACTGGACCCAGATTAGAGGAAGAAGAGCACAGAATGGACCCAGATTAGAGGAAGAAGGGCACAGAATGGACCCAGATTAGAGGAAGAAGGGCACAGAATGCACCCAGATTAGAGGAAGAAGGGCACAGAATGCACCCAGATTAGAGGAAGAAGGGCACAGAATGGACCCAGATTAGAGGAAGAAGAGCACAGAATGGACCCAGATTAGAGGAAGAAGGGCACAGAATGGACCCAGATTAGAGGAAGAAGGGCACAGAATGGACCCAGATTAGAGGAAGAAGAGCACAGAATGGACCCAGATTAGAGGAAGAAGAGCACAGAATGGACCCAGATTAGAGGAAGAAGAGCACAGACTGGACCCAGATTAGAGGAAGAAGAGCACAGAATGGACCCAGATTAGAGGAAGAAGGGCACAGAATGGACCCAGATTAGAGGAAGAAGGGCACAGAATGCACCCAGATTAGAGGAAGAAGGGCACAGAATGGACCCAGATTAGAGGAAGAAGAGCACAGAATGGACCCAGATTAGAGGAAGAAGGGCACAGAATGGACCCAGATTAGAGGAAGAAGAGCACACAATGGACCCAGATTAGAGGAAGAAGAGCACAGAATGGACCCAGATTAGAGGAAGAAGGGCACAGAATGGACCCAGATTAGAGGAAGAAGAGCACAGAATGGACCCAGATTAGAGGAAGAAGAGCACAGAATGGACCCAGATTAGAGGAAGAAGGGCACAGAATGGACCCAGATTAGAGGAAGAAGGGCACAGAATGGACCCAGATTAGAGGAAGAAGGGCACAGAATGGACCCAGATTAGAGGAAGAAGAGCACAAAATGGACCCAGATTAGAGGAAGAAGAGCACAGAATGGACCCAGATTAGAGGAAGAAGAGCACAGACTGGACCCAGATTAGAGGAAGAAGAGCAGAATGGATCCAGATTAGAGGAAGAAGGGCACAGAATGGACCCAGATTAGAGGAAGAAGGGCACAGAATGGACCCAGATTAGAGGAAGAAGAGCACAGAATGGACCCAGATTAGAGGAAGAAGAGCACAGAATGGACCCAGATTAGAGGAAGAAGAGCACAGACTGGACCCAGATTAGAGGAAGAAGAGCACAGAATGGACCCAGATTAGAGGAAGAAGGGCACAGAATGGACCCAGATTAGAGGAAGAAGAGCACAGAATGGACCCAGATTAGAGGAAGAAGAGCACAGACTGGACCCAGATTAGAGGAAGAAGAGCACAGAATGGACCCAGATTAGAGGAAGAAGGGCACAGAATGGACCCAGATTAGAGGAAGAAGAGCACAGAATGGACCCAGATTAGAGGAAGAAGGGCACAGAATGCACCCAGATTAGAGGAAGAAGGGCACAGAATGCACCCAGATTAGAGGAAGAAGGGCACAGAATGGACCCAGATTAGAGGAAGAAGAGCACAGAATGGACCCAGATTAGAGGAAGAAGGGCACAGAATGGACCCAGATTAGAGGAAGAAGGGCACAGAATGGACCCAGATTAGAGGAAGAAGGGCACAGAATGGACCCAGATTAGAGGAAGAAGAGCACAGAATGGACCCAGATTAGAGGAAGAAGAGCACAAAATGGACCCAGATTAGAGGAAGAAGAGCACAGAATGGACCCAGATTAGAGGAAGAAGAGCACAGACTGGACCCAGATTAGAGGAAGAAGAGCAGAATGGATCCAGATTAGAGGAAGAAGGGCACAGAATGGACCCAGATTAGAGGAAGAAGGGCACAGAATGGACCCAGATTAGAGGAAGAAGAGCACAGAATGGACCCAGATTAGAGGAAGAAGAGCACAGAATGGACCCAGATTAGAGGAAGAAGAGCACAGACTGGACCCAGATTAGAGGAAGAAGAGCACAGAATGGACCCAGATTAGAGGAAGAAGGGCACAGAATGGACCCAGATTAGAGGAAGAAGAGCACAGAATGGACCCAGATTAGAGGAAGAAGAGCACAGACTGGACCCAGATTAGAGGAAGAAGAGCACAGAATGGACCCAGATTAGAGGAAGAAGGGCACAGAATGGACCCAGATTAGAGGAAGAAGAGCACAGAATGGACCCAGATTAGAGGAAGAAGGGCACAGAATGCACCCAGATTAGAGGAAGAAGGGCACAGAATGCACCCAGATTAGAGGAAGAAGGGCACAGAATGGACCCAGATTAGAGGAAGAAGAGCACAGAATGGACCCAGATTAGAGGAAGAAGGGCACAGAATGGACCCAGATTAGAGGAAGAAGGGCACAGAATGGACCCAGATTCCAGCCAGAATCTTTAGGAGCCATCAGTTTTATCTCTTCAGCAGTGATTAGCCTGAGGATGCTGTGTGTGTGTGTGTGTGTGTGTGTGTGTGTGTGTGTGTGTGTGTGTGTGTGTGTGTGTGTGTGTGTGTGTGTGCGCGTGAGCGTGTGTGTGTGTGTGTGTGTGTGTGTGAGTATGCATGTGCGTGAGCGTGTGCGTGCGTGCGTGTGTGTGTGTGTGTGTGTGTGTGTGTGTGTGTGAGTATGCATGTGCGTGTGCGTGCGTGTGTGTGTGTGTGTGTGTGAGTATGCATGTGCGTGTGCGTGCGTGCGTGTGTGTGTGTGTGTGTGTGAGTATGCATGTGCGTGTGCGTGCGTGTGTGTACCCTTTCTGTGTCAGTGTTACACACTTTCTGGTTCACACATTCATACACAGCTGGCCCACTTCTGCTGCTTCTATGCAAGTATCATCACTCTGCTCTGTTTTGAGATGGTGTACTGTTGTCTGTGGTGCAGAAAAAAATCCTCTTTATCTAATAGAAACTGAGCATTTAATGTCCAAATAAATATGATGTCATATGAGACAAACAGGCCAGTAAAGATAGATTTGGATTTAGCAGATTATCATGAATGGGTTTTGATTGGTTTTCTGAGTGATAAAACACCTTGAATTCTAATTGAATTATCCCTTTAGTCCTACTAAACACCTGAATTACATCACTATTAATGAGTAAATGATCTGTTTCATCAGAATCACTGCTCTAAAAATTTGTTGTGATTTATCTCTTAAAAGGCAAATTAAATTCTCCCAGACTTATCTTATACATGGATCTTCTGCACTAATTTAATTTAGAGAAAAGCTTTAAGGGTTTATATTTCAGTCATCCATTTAAAGAATCATTTTATTTCATTCAATAACCATCAAGATAGAATTGATCTCTGTTCTTAAATCATTAGTTTTTAGCATAGATAACTCTAGAATGGCACTCAGCAGAGCATAAACCTTGACCAATGACACACGATCGTACACGTCTGTTTGTGGTCCAGGCCCAGCCCCTCCAGAAAGTTTAGTGGAGATCATTTCAGTAGTTTAATCTTACAATGTTAAAGAAAGCAGAAATATGTTGGATCTGCAGCTCTATGCAGAACTGCAAAAATGTACTGGGTGCTTTCCCGACCCATCACTCGTCATCCACTGATGTGGTAGAAAACTGTTCAGTAGTTTTCATCCTGCTGACAAAGAAACCAACAAAAAAAAAAGCTAAAATGACAGAGTAGAGAACATACTCCTGCCAAGACAATCCTCCATGAGTCTGTTTAGCTTTCCTGATCCATGCTCCACCCCTCTACTAAGTTCCATAGAAATCACTTCTGTAGTTTTTACATTAATAGGGAAAATTATTTCACAGTGTGTAAGAAAGTTATGAAAAAAATCCTGGATTATCCCATATGTCAGGATCTGTAGCAAAATGTCAATGTTTTATTTCATGGAAATCCATCCAGTTGTTTTCATAAGCAACAAACAAACAAACAAACAAACACAGGTGAAAGTGTAACCATGATAACAACAGACCCAGGAATCATAGAAGCCACTAGGACAGAATACTGGAAGGAAAACAAGATATTCAGTAATGATATTCAGTAAGATTTAGAATTATTCAGAATCAAAGTTTTTTCAATTAGAGTAACCTCACAGTTACTGAGTACCTGTATATTTAAATATGTGTAAATCTCAGGTCTACCGTGATGCTCTGTAGGAGTGATGATGAAGAGGATGAAGGCAGAGATGAGGGTAATATTCAGTTGATGAAGAATTGTGAATGTGAGTTAAAACATGATTACTGACAGTCGAGTGTCAGCTGTTATGAAAAAAGTGGTTTTATATGACAGGTGTTTTAAC
This sequence comes from Chaunax sp. Z400, assembly GCA_037577475.1. Classification (NCBI taxonomy): domain Eukaryota; kingdom Metazoa; phylum Chordata; class Actinopteri; order Lophiiformes; family Chaunacidae; genus Chaunax; species Chaunax sp. Z400. Next base: position 26,250,687 of record CM075196.1, on the reverse strand, counting down.
ATCTCCTGGCTACCTGTGCTTGTAGCATTTAAATGTTTACATTTTTTATTTGAATTTAATTTAGATCTTTTTAGCAGTCATTAAAATGTTGACTTTAATCTCACAGTTACTCCTTTAGTTAAAAGGCACCAACAGATGATGTATTATGTCACATAGTTTTCAAATTAAATCCCCTGATCTTCTTTTTGTTGGATCCAAATCTCCACATTTTATTTATAGCTGCATTTAAGCTCAAATAGTTGTTATGCAAGGCTAGCTTCTCTGCATCACATGTAGCACTGCTGCTAATGCTAACTGACAGTGTTAGGTTTATGTAATATAAAACATTTTAACCTTCAATCACTGCTCCTTTGCTTTTATTGTGTTTTCCCTTACCCCACTGTGAATGCTAACAGCCACTAGCAAAAGAATAGCATACATATATTTTGTCACATTAGATGGTAGCTGATTTAGCAGCTTTTATATATTTATTTTATTTTAATTATATTTACGTCATAGCATCATAAAACATTAACCATTGTAAGTCTGTACATATATTTAATAATATTCTTAAAACAATGTATCATTTCATTTTGTTTGTTAAATTATATAGAAGCTTTTCATAAATGCTCTGCTGTCGCGTTTAATAATGTCACTGATTTGTATTCACATTTATTTAATCCTTTATTTACACAGGTTGTCTCAGTGACATCAGGATCTGTTATTATTATTATCTCTTATTATCACAATTTAGAAATGCAAAAACAAGATTGAATACAAATACACCTCATCATCTTTTTTGGAGCTCATTCCATCTGTATTCAGCGTAGCATTTGAACCTACTTCTGCAAAGTGTGAACAGGAAGTCTGAAATTCTACTGGAGCACAGACAGAACTCAGCAGTTTCTGTAGACAGACCTTATAAATAAAAACAGAATTCAACATTCTAGTAGATTAATGCTGCTTTTAATGTCATGTTACATTTAGAAAAGGATGATTATGGTACCTGTGGCAATCTATCTAAGTTTATAATGGAGGATATGTACTGCTGCTGACAGTGAGTGAGTGTGTGAGTGTGTGTGTGTGTGTGTGTGTGTGTGTGTGTGTGTGTGTGTGTGTGTGTGTGTGTGTGTGTGTGTGTGTGTGTGTGTGTGTGTGTGTGTGTGTGTGTGAGCGTGTGTGTGAGTGTGCATGTGAGTGTGTGTGTTTGAGTGTGTGTGAGTGTGTGAGTGTGCGTGTGTGTGTGTGTGAGAGTGTGTGCATGTGAGTGTGTGAGTGTGTGTGTGTGAGCATGTGCGTGTGTGAGTGTGCGTGTGTGTGTGTGTGTGCATGTGAATGTGTGCATGTGTGTGTGTGTGAGTGTGTGTGAGTGTGCATGTGAATGTGTGTGTGTGTGCATGTGTGTGTGTGTGTGTGTGCATGTGAATGTGTGTGTGTGTGCATGTGTGTGTGTGTGTGAGTGTGTGTGAGTGTGCATGTGAGTGTGTGTGTGTGTGTGTGTGTGTGAGCGTGTGTGTGTGAGTGTGTGTGAGTGTGCATGTGTGTGTGTGTGAGCGTGTGTGTGTGTGCATGTGAGTGTGTGTGTGTGTGAGTGTGTGTGAGTGTGCATGTGAGTGTGTGTGTGAGCGTGTGTGTGAGTGTGTGTGAGTGTGCATGTGAGTGTGTGTGTGTGAGCGTGTGTGTGTGTGCATGTGAGTGTGTGTGTGTGTGAGCGTGTGTGTGTGTGTGTGTGAGTGTGTGTGTGTGAGTATGCATGTGCGTGTGTGTGTGTCTGTTTGTGTGTGTGAGTGTGCATGTGTGTGAGCATGTGCGCGTGTGTGTGTGTGTGTGTTGACTGTGTGTGTGTGTGTGTGTGAGTGTGCATGTGAGTGTGTGTGTGTGTGTGTGTGAGTGTGTGCGTGTGAGTGTGTGTGAGCGTGTGTGTGTGTGTGAGCGTACGTGAGCGTGTGAGTGTGCATGTGAGTGTGTGTGTGTGTGAGCGTGTGTGTGTGAGTGTGCATGTGAGTGTGTGTGTGTGTGTGTGAGCGTGTGTGAGTGTGCATGTGAGTATGCACGTGCGTGAGTGTGCGTGTGTGTGTGTCTGTTTGTGAGTGTGTGTGTGTGAGTGTGAGTGAGTGAGTGAGTGTGTGTGGAGCACCTCTGCTCGGGGCATGTACAGACATTCAGACACTCGTGAAGTGACTCGAAGGAAGCCTGGCTGCGTACTAAGAGAGGATTGTTAGCAGTAAATGAGCATGTGAGACAAAGAAAAAAACGACAAGGCTGAAAAAATGAGGAGAAAAAGAAATCTCATAGAGAAGAAGAAAGATGCACAGAGCGGAAAAGAACGACTGCGAGGAGGCGGCATGGAGATAAAGAGATCTGCTCCTCTGTATGGAAGTTGGCACAGCAACAATGCCCCTCCCCCACCTAAATCCATCTCTACTTCCCTCTCGCTCTCCCTCGCATTCCCTCCATCTCACTCATCCAGGGAGGATGTGACAGGACAAGGTAGCATCTTTCACTTGATTTAAAGCTGGTGGTGGACTGATTGAGTCACTGAACCGAACTGTCAGCTGCAGCTCTAACCAGACCATCTGTTAGTCTGCTGCTCAGTCCTCTCAGTTAAGGCTCCAGTCTGTTAATTATTGGACAACTATTCTACATGCAGCACACTTCTACTTGTGATTCTATTTTTACTCTTATTTTGCCTCCAGATCTGTTGCTTGTGCCTGCTCTCTGCTACTTCCACTGCCTCGCTCCACTCTTTACTTCACTCACAGCTGATCGACTCGGTTCCATTGTTTCGCGGAAGGTTGACAAGCTGGGTGTTCGTGGTGAATCCAGTTTAAAGTGGTCGAAGCTGAGTCTGCAGGTCGAAGCGTCTCTCCACTGCGGACTGGACTTTTTCCCTTCCTCACATCTGCGTCTGTCCTCTAGTTCTGACTGAAACACTGGCACTGATTCCAGTTTGAGCGAGTGGAAATTTGGATAATCCTCCTTCAGAGACAATAACTATCAGTTACAGAGATGATGATGATGATTATGGAGAGGAGGAGGAGGAGGTGAACCAGATGTGTCTGATGCTTCCTCACAGTTTGGACTCCTTAGGCATTTCACCTCTGTCTTGTCAGGACTAACCTTTGTGCTGCGTTCACATTAGCTCTTCTTTCAGTCTTTCAGGAAACTATTAATATGTGGAAGAAGCATAAAGAACCAGCAGTGGTGTGTTAGAATGAATGGAGCCCAACCAGCTGATGAGACTCTGAATATGCTGATGCTTGGTTCAAAGTGTGCCAGTAAAAATATCTGAGTTCTCTAGACATATTCTTAAAGGGTTGGTTGTTAGAGAGGAATCTACTGACAATGAATTCATGTTGGAGGAATCAGGTAGGTGAAAGAGTGGATTCTAATGTGTGTGTGTGTGTGTATGTGTGTGGACTGACAGTGTTGCAGGATGTGTGTTAATGCTGTCAGAGTATTGACTGACTGGTGTATCATTTCTCTCTCTTCCTGTCCTGAGTGCAGGAGGAGCAGGCTGCCAAGCTGAAGGCAGACAATATCCGTGTCGCCCTTGAGAAGATCAAGGAGGCCCAGGTTAAAAAGGTGAGTCCAGTCGACACACAACACAGAGGCTACAAGATAAGATAAAAAAATACTTCATTCATCCCGCAAGGGGAAATTCTCTTGTTACAGCAGCATAGAACAAATCAATACACACTGGATAGAAAAAAGCAGCAAAGAACAAAGTATAGGCAGGTAAATACATAACAGGTTAAAGTGCCTGTTGTTACTATGTTTGTGTCGTTTGTGTATGACTGTGTGCATGTTCCTGTTGGTTAGCATGTCAGAGTCTGGCACGTGTCCACCAGTTTCTAGGTCAGGTCAGTGTTACTCTGCAATGAAAGCTCTGGTCAATAACAGCTGGGGTCAAAACACACACACACACACACACACACACACACACACACACACACACACACAGCACTCAGCATAATGACCATTGCAAATTAAATCCCAATCCCTCAATTAAAGGGAGAGACTGGATTAACAACCTGGATTATTGCACAGAGACAGAACTCCAGCTACCTGTCTGTCTGTTGAATCTAATCATCTGTAGAAGTTACAGTGGATCTTTCTGCACTGCCTCAAACTCACACACACACACAGACATACACATACTGATGCCCCTTTTACACAGCCTGTTCAAGGCAGGACAGATTAGTTAGCAGGTCATTCAAAGACGTAGACAATCAATCAAAAATGTCTTCAAACAGGGGAGACAACGCATCATCCAGGGGCTCTTTGTCCTCCAAGGAGAGATCAGATCAACCGTCATATAAAGGCCTGTTTCTGCTCTACATTAGAGACGGACACGGCCTTCCGTACGCTCTGCTTTCATTTCATACGTATTTGTGAACGTTTTCACAGAGCTTATGGATACGGATGGGACGACCGAATCTGAGCAATGCCACCGGAAATGTTTGAGGGCAGTGTAGCTACAATTCAAGCAAGACACGACAAGTGTGTACGGAAACAACGAAGAAGTGAAAAAACTCTGTCCTCAAGTCTCGATGTATTTAATGACCTCACAGACCACCGTAGAGTACATCGTCACCTCGGCTCTACTAGGTACATTATCACAGCCTCCTCTGACCCTCGCCATAATTGTTGTTGTCGAAGGTTTTGACTCTTCACTGCCCTCTGGTGGCCAATGTAAAAGACTCATGGAAGTATGTGGGCATTGACGGACACACCGTTTGAAACGGACGCATCTATGTTCGTATGTGACTGGAGAATAAATGAGGCGTAACAGGGACGTTGTAATGTTATTCCAGTGCTGAGAAAGTGCTGCTAATGCTTCTGTAAAACATCATACTAGATGCTGATGCTGCTGTCGCTTGCAGAATGCTAGCATGCTGTCTAAAATCACACAGGGGATGACGTCATGCCACCAATGTTTGGTTCAGTATAAATATACAAAAGCGACGTAGAGAAGGCAGGATTACGATATCTCTGTGTATTAATGGATTAAGGAATATGATTTAAGAGAATGATGATACCAAGTAATTGTATGGGACCTCCGACCTCAAACATGTGTGGAATGAGTCCATAGTCTTTACACATTGAAAATACAAGATGGAGCCAGTTCCTTGATGATATCAGATTTCATTGTGTCTATATACGTATATATGTATATACATGTAAATATATAGCAACAGTAGAAATGCATAATTTTAAAAACCCAGTATTTTCCTTTCACTAGCTCTAATCTACTGAAACAAACAAACATGTGATTCACTGAATAGACTTTTAAGTACCCAGAACCAAAACATGTTAAATCATGAATAACCATCATTTAGTCATAACATAGAAATAACAGTCATTGGTGCATTTCAGAGTAAACCATGATGTTGGTGAGATTTTTTTATGCATAATTGAAAAGACCTGGTCAAGGAGATAATTTACCAGGTCTAATTAATGTCCTACTGAAACAACTGATGATGTCATGATTCCTGAAAAAACTTACATGACCAGGCAGTTGGGATGCTGATGATGATGGTGGTCTGAACTCTGCAGACACGTGCAGCACAGATGTTACAGATGTTATAGCTCATTGCAAAGTGGAGGCAGATCACATTTAGTGACAAGTCCAGATTTAATTTGCACACAGCTGATGGTCGTAGGCGTTTGTATCGTCGCCGTGGGGAACGCTATCCTGCAGCATACATCCAGGAAGTGGACCGTTTGGTGGTGGTGTCATGATGTGGGGGGGCACTGCTAATGGATGCATCCGTCTCCGACATACGGTCCAAGTCCACATGTCATTACCAGGATACAGCAATCAGGCATCACTTTAATGCATGACAATGTCCTCTATGGGACGTTCAGGATCACCAGGTGAGAGAGAGAGATCCTGCTCCAGCAACACATGAACAACTTGTCACAGCTCTGCAGGAAGAATGACGTCATCCTACAAGTCCAGAATAACATCTTATCCATTCAGGAGGTGTAAAGTAGTGATAAATGCTGGAGGTAGACACGCAAGGTAGTGACTATTGTTGTTCTCTGTCTCACCATCCACACTTTCTGACTTGTAAACACTAAGACAAAAACCACTAATCAGCACAAAAATGATTTTTCTGTATGACTAAAGGGTGAATAAAGATGTGAACCATAATTTACCTTTGATATTTAATATGAACAGGATGGCATGACATCAAAAAAATATGCGTTTCTATTGTTGGTCAGTATATGTATGCGAGTGTGTAGCGTGGGCTGACACTAAATGACCAAGTTAATACAAATTAATACAAATAAATACAAATTAATACTGGGCGCCAGACAGTGAGATTTATGATAAATACCAACCTGTCACTTTCATAAAATTAGAATAAATGATTAGCTACCCTTTGCTACAAAAAACATACAAGATAAAACTCAAAACATGAAATAAGATTTCTCAATTCAGTAGATTCAAAGAAATAATAAAGCAAACAGAGAATTAATCACTTCAAAAGACTTATTCACAAGAAATCACAATAAAAGAAAGAAGAAATTCAAGATTTATATTCAAAATTCAAAAGTCCAAATGACAAAGTCTCTTGAGTGAAGTAATTATATCAGTTTATGTAGTGTAATGGAGTGTAAGAGGGTGAGAGAGGTGTAGATAAGGTGCAAAGAGTGTTTGTGTTCAGAACATTGTCCAGTTCAGTTCCTTGCTGTTTATGAATCTATGAAATGTATGAGGTGTGTTTGTGTGTATGGAGGTGTAGAAAAGGTGTGTGAGAGGCAGGAGAACAGAGGCAGCCGGGAGAGTTTCAGTTTGGAAACTTAGCTTCACAGCTTCCACCACGGACTGAGGATATGTAGATTGTTCCAAGCAGGTTTAAAGGTGAGGAGTGAACAGAATCCAACCCAGTCAAGGGATCAACAGCTCCTAGTCTCTCTCTCTGTCTCTCTCTCTCTCTCTCTCTCTCTCTCTCTCTCTCTATATATATATATATATATATATCTGTGTATATATATACAGCTCCTAGATAGTGTGTACAGTATAATCTACACACACATATAGACTGTGTGTATGCTTATGTAAATGGTCAATGCCTCTCTTTCCTATTTTCTTCATAGCTGGTGATTCGTGTCCATTTGTCAGACGAGAGTTCAAAAACCATGATGGTGGATGAGAGACAGACAGTCAGACAGGTATAACTGACTCACATTACACTTAATATAGGGATGCAGTATTAGCAATGTAGTTGAAGCACTCAGCTTTAAAAGTAAAATTAATAGTAGCTGTGCAGTAATTCAGACTATGTTCATAATAATAATAAACATAAAATTCCTGAGAGTAGCAGTATTCACCATTGTTGTCATAGATACAGGAGTAGGAGCAGCAGTATCAGTACTGGTTGTAGTAATATCAGTGAAAGTAGTAAAAACTGTAGTAGTAATAGTAATAGTGTGATAATACTGGAAGCACTTGTACCAGTAGTAGTTTTGTTGTTCTCAGTACTTCTGCCATTTGAAGGAGTAGTAACATATAATATCATACTTATTAGCATTTGTAGGAATAATGTCTAGCATCATTTACATTAGATATAATAGCATCTTTGACAGCAGTACTAGCCTCATTAAAAGTAGTTGTAATTGCATCTTTAACTGTTTATAACTGTTTATTGTGTGTACTAGAATCATTAACATTAGTAGTAACCATGCATACTACTATTATTAACCATAGTAGTGAAATGTTCTGCTCAAAGTCTCTCTTTATTTTCAGGTTTTAGACAGTTTACTGGAAAAATCTCACTGTGGGTACAGTCCAGACTGGTCCCTGGTTGAAACCATTAATGAGCTGCAGATGGGTGAGCAGACACACGCACACACACACACACATACACACACACACACACACATACACACACACACACACACATTCACTCACTCACTCGCAGGGTGAGTATAGGTTCATGTTAAACAGACAGCATATTCCAGCTGATTCAATAAACAGTTCATGTTTGTTAGATGGTGCAATTGCATTTCTGTCATGTTAGTGGATTTTGATTGTTGAAGTCGTCTAGCTCAGAATGCTGCAGTGACTCCAGTCTTCACGTCCTGAAGTCGTCTGTAGTTCAGAATGCTGCAGTGACTCCAGTCTTCACGTCGTTGAAGTCGTCTGTAGCTCAGAATGCTGCAGTGACTCCAGTCTTCACGTCGTTGAAGTCGTCTGTAGCTCAGAATGCTGCAGTGACTCCAGTCTTCACGTCGTTGAAGTCGTCTATAGTTCAGAATGCTGCAGTGACTCCAGTCTTCACGTCCTGAAGTCGTCTGTAGTTCAGAATGCTGCAGTGACTCCAGTCTTCACGTCGTTGAAGTCGTCTGTAGTTCAGAATGCTGCAGTGACTCCAGTCTTCACGTCGTTGAAGTCGTCTGTAGTTCAGAATGCTGCAGTGACTCCAGCCCTCACGTCGTTGAAGTCGTCTGTAGTTCAGAATGCTGCAGTGACTCCAGTCTTCACGTCGTTGAAGTCGTCTGTAGTTCAGAATGCTGCAGTGACTCCAGTCTTCACGTCGTTGAAGTCGTCTGTAGTTCAGAATGCTGCAGTGACTCCAGTCTTCACGTCCTGAAGTCGTCTGTAGTTCAGAATGCTGCAGTGACTCCAGTCTTCACGTCGTTGAAGTCGTCTGTAGTTCAGAATGCTGCAGTGACTCCAGCCCTCGCGTCGTTGAAGTCGTCTGTAGCTCAGAATGCTGCAGTGACTCCAGTCTTCATGTCGTTGAAGTCGTCTGTAGTTCAGAATGCTGCAGTGACTCCAGTCTTCACGTCCTGAAGTCGTCTGTAGCTCAGAATGCTGCAGTGACTCCAGTCTTCACGTCGTTGAAGTCGTCTGTAGCTCAGAATGCTGCAGTGACTCCAGTCTTCACGTCCTGAAGTCGTCTGTAGTTCAGAATGCTGCAGTGACTCCAGTCCTCACGTCGTTGAAGTCGTCTGTAGCTCAGAATGCTGCAGTGACTCCAGTCTTCACGTCGTTGAAGTCGTCTGTAGCTCAGAATGCTGCAGTGACTCCAGTCTTCACGTCGTTGAAGTCGTCTGTAGCTCAGAATGCTGCAGTGACTCCAGTCTTCACGTCGTTGAAGTCGTCTGTAGCTCAGAATGCTGCAGTGACTCCAGTCTTCACGTCCTGAAGTCGTCTGTAGTTCAGAATGCTGCAGTGACTCCAGTCTTCACGTCCTGAAGTCGTCTGTAGCTCAGAATGCTGCAGTGACTCCAGTCTTCACGTCCTGAAGTCGTCTGTAGTTCAGAATGCTGCAGTGACTCCAGTCTTCACGTCCTGAAGTCGTCTGTAGTTCAGAATGCTGCAGTGACTCCAGTCCTCACGTCGTTGAAGTCGTCTGTAGTTCAGAATGCTGCAGTGACTCCAGTCTTCACGTCGTTGAAGTCGTCTGTAGTTCAGAATGCTGCAGTGACTCCAGTCTTCACGTCGTTGAAGTCGTCTGTAGTTCAGAATGCTGCAGTGACTCCAGTCTTCACGTCGTTCACGTTCTTTCCCTTTTCAGATGAAACTTTATGTATACGTCTCCCATGTACTGGACAGGTGCCTTTTCATATTTCTGGATTTTAAGCATTTTATTTTTATGTTTTTTTTTATTTTGGAAACTAAACTTTTTTTCAGATATGGAATCAAAAAGAATGCATTTAACAGGGACAACTTACATTACTACTGTCTTTTTTAATGAAATACACCCATAGTGGGGGATCCTGAACATTTAATGCTAACGCTGTGCCCAGCACTCACTATCACTAGCACAAAGATTCAACCACAAGGATGTGAGTCTCTCTCTCTCTCTCTCTCTCTCTCTCTCTCTCGGGGGTGAGATCTGTCTTTGCCAGCACACACTCTACTACGAGCTTTAACGCTACTTAACACTCTGACAAACACACACACTTATACACTCACTGTCTTTATGTAGGTCCGGTGCAATGATGCGTGTGATCTAACCTACATCTTCAGGGCTTCTGCTGTACAGCCAGTAAGCACAGTGGCTATAAATGAGAGAGAGAAGGTTAAGAGCTGCTCGCTCCACCTCGTTCAGCCTAAAGCCTTCATTCACTCAAATCTGCTCCACGTGTTGTTTTAAACAATGGGCTCCAGGCCAGGATTTGGCCTTAGGAAGACTTTTGGTCCCTGTGTTAATTAAAGGACTAACTTGTGTTTGACGCTGCAGAGAGGAGAAAAATGACACACACACACACACATACACACCAGTGCCACCAGCAAACTGCAAGTGCCCTTTGGCAAGAGGCTGACCTCCCGTCAGATAAAAACCTTTGACCTCTACAGCATACCCTAGAGGAAATTGTAGTTACACATAATAATTATGCATAGTAATAACAAGAGAGGAACATTTCTTTTCATTATTAATAGTATTAATAATGGTAGAAGCTGCAGTAAAAGTGTTAGTATTCTAGTTTTTAGTTGAACACATTGATCAATGTCAGAAGTAAGTTTGACCCTCATGATTACTGAGATGTTAAATAGGTTGACGTCTTCTTCCTAGTCTGCAGTAGATGACAGACTGGTTCAGTATTGTAATCATCAAGTAGATATTAGTGATAAATGAGTCACAAGTCAAATTCTCAGGGAAACTACACATACTGTTGTGTTGCAAAGTGTTTTAGATGTTTGCTTCATTCACTAAACAACTTTAGAGGTTCAAGAGCTCTGTCACAGTGAACCACAGTGTGCTTACACACACACTGACTTACAAACATCTGACCCCAAAACAAAACATCACTTTTTGTTAGTGAGGTCAACACAGTTGTCCGCAAATTCAATGGGACAACTGTTTCCCTAACAAACTTTCTATGCTCCTAGAAATCACAGGAAGCATTATGATAACAATAACGTCCTCTAGTCAGAGGCTGGACCCTGCAGACCTGTTTGAAGCAGTTCACTTTAAGATCCTGGATGAATACAGGACATGTGATGCAGTGTTTTGCTGCCTCTAAGGGTTAATGACAGTAATTAATTGATTTCTACTAAAGTATTCAGTGCTATAAGAAAATAAGAGAAACAACTTCAGAGAAAAATATGAAAATGTGGTACACACAACAATACTTAATTGTATTGTTGTTTTGTACAGGAGACTTATCGTGTTATAGTACACATATATACCTAAAATATATATATATATATTATATATATATATATATATATATTTGTGGTGGGACAACTCTAACTCTTCTTTGGCCCATATCTCCACAAAAGTGTATCAAAGTTCATCAATAACTGGATATCGTGTACACAATCAGACAAACAGATGGAACAGGTGATCAGTGATGGTACATGTTTTATTTTTATGACATTCTGACAGAGACACAAAGATAGGCTACCTACCCTCCTGTGTTGTTATAGTAGTAGTAATAGTAGTCGTAGTCGTGATAATAGAATTGAACACATTTACAAAGCAGACAGAAATATTAAATTTGAGTACTAAATTGTGCATTAATTTATTTTTGCATACTTGATTCTACCTGCTGACCCTCACTGGGAGGCAGATTCACACACATCATCCTGGTTCTCCCAACTTCACTCAGATTGAAATGTTAAATTCTCTCTGGGCAGAGCGGATTTTTGAGGATCATGAGAACCTGGTGGAGAACCTGCTGAACTGGACCAGAGACAGCCAGAACCGCCTGATGTTCACCGAACGCATCGAGAAGTATGCTCTGTTCAAGAACCCTCAGGTGAGATGCACACACACAAATGGGGGGGGGGGCTTCTTGACAACTCATTAAAACATGGTTAATATTATGACCTGCTCTCTGTCTGCTACAGAACTATTTGTTGGGGCGGAAGGAGACATGTGAGATGGCTGAAAGAAACAAAGAGGCTCTGTTGGAGGTTAGTTTGTTTTCTCCTCTTACACACAGCTCCTTCCTCAAATGCATCCTCACTCAGTAAGCCTCTGCAGAGTTTCTCTGTCACTGTGTTGAGAATGGCAGCCGGTGTTGATATTCCATTATTTTTATTTTTTCCTAAAATATCTGATCCTCATTGAAAGGCTGTCCTCTGACTGTCCAGCCACCGTACTCCAGTTAAGACAAGCTGAGATAAAAAGTGTTGATTCATTTATTACTGTGTGCCCTGAGTAATGAGTTGAACCAGCAGTAGTGGGTGGTGGGTTTAAGTGTGTTTGATGTTGATTTTCTATGCCCTGGGAATGACCTCACAGGCTTCACACAGGCTGCTATGTTTTTGCTCGAGGTTGTTGGGGCCTTATGGAGACTGAAGACCTGCAAACATTACTCAGGGCTGAAGGACCTCTGCATGTTTTCTGGAATAAAATACCTTTAAATCTGCATTTTTAGTTACAGCTACTATTCTCCTAAAAAGAAGCTGGTATTGAACATTAGAGAGAAAAGAGAGCAGCAGAGGACAGCTCTCTTTGTAGTAATGATGCAAATATCAGCCATGGTCAAGCAAACTAAACACAGTTTAACTACAGTTAGTGCATTCAAAATAGCACAGTAACCTTCAAACAACTATATATTACAAGAACAACCTCTATTAAGACACTTTTTTTTCTTTACCATTGCTTCTGAATGTTAATCTGTGCACAGAGGCGGTGTATTCAGTCTCTTAATTACATGGCATAACTTGAATTAAACCAGTCATCTCCCATTCCCTTTAAGAGCAGATGGCTCATTGCTGTAAACAGTATCTCACTGAGGGACAAATATATGTGGACCCTCTGCTTCCACTGTCTCCCAATCCTCTGTCCCATCAACAACTCAATTTGCCTGCGTATGAGGAACTGACTAAGTGATGAACTGCACCAGAGGAGGAGGAGGGCTGCTGCATATCCCTGTGTGTGTAAAAGGCCTAATGGTGCACACAGATCAAAGTGTGCACAACAGGCAGGAAGGAGAACCACTAACTGTATCTCCATCTGTGCCATTTATGCACAAGGCACAGCAGCTTAGCAGACAGGATATAATGTTAATAATGTTCTGTGTTCTTCTACACACCCAAAAGGTCCGACACACACAGTCCAGGTTCATACAGTGACACAATCCAGGTTCATACAGTGGAACAGTCCAGGTTCATACAGTGAAACAGTCCAGGTTCATACAGTGAAACAGTCCAGGTTCATACAGTGACACAATCCAGGTTCATACAGTGAAACAGTCCAGGTTCATACAGTGAAACAGTCCAGGTTCATACAGTGAAACAGTCCAGGTTCATACAGTGAAACAGTCCAGGTTCATACAGTGAAACAGTCCAGGTTCACACAGTGAAACAGTCCAGGTTCACACAGAGAAACAGTCCAGGTTCACACAGTGAAACAGTCCAGGTTCACACAGTGAAACAGTCCAGGTTCACACAGTGAAACAGTCCAGGTTCACACAGTGAAACAGTCCAGGTTCACACAGTGAAACAGTCCAGGTTCACACAGTGAAAAAGTCCAGGTTCACACAGAGAAACAGTCCAGGTTCATACAGTGAAACAGTCCAGGTTCACACAGTGAAACAGTCCAGGTTCACACAGTGAAACAGTCCAGGTTCACACAGTGAAACAGTCCAGGTTCACACAGAGAAACAGTCCAGGTTCACACAGTGAAAAAGTCCAGGTTCACACAGAGAAACAGTCCAGGTTCATATAGTGAAACAGTCCAGGTTCACACAGTGAAACAGTCCAGGTTCACACAGTGAAACAGTCCAGGTTCACACAGTGAAACAGTCCAGGTTCACACAGTGAAACAGTCTGGAGTAAAGCAACATCCTGAGGCATTAATCCTGAGGCACCGCTAGAGGTGTAGTGAAATGTCTGTGCAGGTACAAGTCTCTAAATCTAAGAAACCTAGCATTTGTAGCATTTGTCTGTAGCATTATTTATTATCACACAGTAGTGAAGTTTCTGTGAGCCCAATGGATTTACACATTACTGATCACCAAATCCAGAATCTCACCTGACTCCGGATCAGACTTTTTTGTGTGGTGGATCTTGGAGATGCCATCTTGACATTTTTCCCAAGCATTGTAGACGTTATTCATGAGGAAAAATCTTGGTAATTGCCCCATCCTGGAATGATAAAGAATCCTTTTAAAATTCTAAATCTGTTCAGAACTATTTGAGTAATCCTGCTAACGACAAGCGATTATTACTGCCTTGTTGGAGGTAATCATTTGTTCAAGCTGGCGGTGGTTTAAGGAAAATGTCCATGGTTATTTGGATGATGTCAAAGCTGACCTAATCATCATTAGTATGAGTATGTTGTGACTGTCTATGTCAGTACAGTATGCACCATTGACTTTAGACCACCTTGACTTTTTGCTGGTCAGTCGCTCCGTTGCTTTCTGCTGCCTCAAGATAGCAATGCTAAAGCAACGCACCTGACCAAACCTTATTTAAGACCAATACACCCATGGGTAGCAATGGATTCACTACTTAAAGGCCAGGGCTTGAAGATGACAGCTGCATCATCCAAAACTAACAATGACTGTGTGTGTGTGTGTGTGTGTGTGTGTGTGTGTGTGTGTGTGTGTGTGTGTGTGTGTGTGTGTGTGTGTGTGTGTGTGTGTGTGTGTGTGTGTGTGTGTGTGTGTGTGTGTGTGTGTGTGTGTGTGTGTGTGTCAGGAGTGTTTCGGAGGCAGCTCAGTGTCCGTCCCTGAGATGGAGGGAGTGTTGTGGCTGAAAGAGGATGGGAAGAAGTCATGGAAGAAAAGATACTTCCTGCTGAGGGCCTCTGGTATCTACTATGTCCCCAAGGGAAAAGCCAAGGTATGAAACTAAGCTGAGAGGAAAACGTGGAGCAAACAACTGTGCTTTGTGTTTAAGTTAGGTTTTTAATTGTCAGACTGAATAAAGATGTGTGAAATGAAGTGTGTGTGTGTGTGTGTGTGTGTGTGTGTGTGTGTGTGTGTGTGTGTGTGTGTGTGTGTGTGTGTGTGTGTGTGTGTGTGTGTGTGTGTGTTTGCGTGCGTGCGTGTGTGTGTCTCTGTGTGTGTGTGTACGTGTGTGTGTGTGTGTGTGTATGTGTGTGTGTGTATGTGTGTGTGTGTGTATGTGTGTGTGTGTATGTGTGTGTGTGTATGTGTGTGTGTGTGTGTGCAGGCATCCAGAGACCTGGTGTGTTTTCTTCAGCTGGATCATGTTAATGTCTACCTTGGCCAGGACTATAAGAGCAAGTACAAGGCTCCTACAGACTACTGCATAGTGCTGAAGGTACACTCACACACATACATATACATACAGTACATGCACACACAGGACAGAGAACGTACTATCTGGTTGTGGCACTGTAGCCTTCCAGTGTCACCTAGTGGCATGACTGAGAAATGACACATTTTTATCAAAAAACAAGACAGATATATGTAAATATGATTGTGTTAATACTACAGTACTTTGAATTTAATTAATTAAACATTAAGTAGCATTAGTGAGAGGAGTTGTAGTAATAGTACTAGTAGTAATTCCAAAAGCAGCAGTACCACTAACTCTACTGGTAAACAAAGTATCCTTCAGGGTAAAACTGTGCGCACGTGTTTATGTGTGTGTATGTGTATGTAGCACCCTCAGATCCAGAAGAAATCTCAGTACATCAAGTACCTCTGCTGTGATGATGTCAGAACCCTCCAACAATGGATCAACAGCATTCGCATCGCCAAGGTAGTAACTTGTCTTGTCCTAAAACATGAAATGTTGACCATATAGAATCCATGCTGTCCAGGCAGGAAAAGAATCTGCACCACTCTAACAAAAGGCCTGTAAACATGTACACTCTACCTCTCTGTTGCATCATATGGTGAATCAGGCACAACCAACTGTTTCTTCTGATAACAACAGATTCATATTAGGTCTCTGGCAACCATCTTTATACCAGTAACCAGGACAGGATAAAGCTAACTGGTAACAGTAGGTTTCCTAGAGCAAACAGTATATGTACCACTTAACAAAATACTCACAGCCATTGGTTAGCAGGTTACACCACAGACATTTATTATGTAGCTACAAGCTAATAGACACAGTGAAGATTTCAATCTGTTATTCTGTAACCATCACTAAAGCATGTCTTATTGAATTTGGAACAGCTGCAGAAATAACACTTTTTACCAATAGAACAAAACTTGTTAAAGTTTATTACAAATGAAAATGCTTGCTCTAAACATAAGGACATACTGAGTGAGGGATCCCCAGCCTGAATCGACCTTTGTCTTCTTAAAGGCTCAGTTTTGCATTTTGGCATCTTATAAAATGAGTTGAGTCAAAGGACAGAGATGTTTTTTTTCCCTCTGGAGTGGGCCAGGCTCTCTATACTCTGCTCATGTCTGATTCTGTACAAATAGTGCAACTGGTACTCCACTTACTGCCTTATGCTGCACTGTGCTTGGTTTGCTGAACATGCAGTTCTGTTAAATCCTTGCTGGATCAGATGAATTCTGTGCAGTTAATTTGTTTATCCTTCTCATGTAGTTGCATCTCCAATATCTGTCCATCTGTCTGTCTGTCTATCAGTATGGGAAGCAGCTGTACATTAACTTCCAGGAGGCAATCAGAAGGACGGAGGCAGCTTATGATTGGTCCTCCCTCTCCTCTTCCTCCATCAAGTCCGGATCCAGCTCCTCCAGCCTTCCAGGTGTGTCTGTCTGCTTTGGATGACATAATTCTATGATTTATACAAATATAGAAAATGTACATCTTAATATGATATAATCATATATAATAATAAATATCATTTAACTAAGAAAAGTATAATCATCATCATTAGTTCAAAGGTTCAACAGAACTTATGTCTGCTTTGTGGCCACACCCCAGAATCCCAGTCCAACCACTCCAGTCAGTCTGACAGTGGCGTATCAGAGATGACATCATCTGGCCACACCCGGTCCCAGAGCGTCGTCAGTTCCATCTTCTCTGATGCCTGGAGGAGAGGAACACAAGGAGAGGTGTGAACACACACAAACACACTCCTATCCTATGTCCTATCCTTTACTGTCATTGTCCTGTTCACTTGTGGACTACATTTCCCATAATTCCCCTTTGCTTTCCTACCAGCGCTCAAAGGTGAAGGGACGTATGCCAGTTCCTCTTTGTGCAGGAGGAGGAGGAGGGAGTGGAGGTTAGACAGGAAGTGATGTAACAGGCATGTAACAGTTTGGCTGCAGCCTTTAAAATGCAGTTTGTGTTGATTTAAAGTGACCTGGGTTTGAACCAGTTTGTATTCTTCTCTTCAGTGTATGTAAGACATTTACTGTCTAGTGCTTCAGATAGCAAGACAGGGATCGACACTATAGGTTGGTGTAGATTCTCATTCATCCAGGGTCCTGGTAATCCTCCAAGGTTCAATCTGAAGCAAAGATGTGATGAATCTGAAGAGGCCTGTTGGATGAGAGGTGAAACATCTTCAAACCCCAAACAGAAGATCAGTTGCTTCAGATTCAACCCTCAAGGATACACTAAGTATTGATTTGACAGTTTCTGTACTGTACATTTCCTGTTACAGTAAGTGAGCTAAAGCATTATTATATTCACACCCAACTGTCAGCTGATTATCTGCACATTTATTTATCTCTGAGGGATAAAGAACAACATTTGCCAGTAATAGAACAAAGCTACTGAAGTGATATGTGATTCAGAAACAGTGACACACCACCATGCTACTGAGATATTTAGTTCAACTAGTAACAATATTACATTTAGCGCTGCTACTACCCAGTGCTGCAAATATACAAATATGCACATACATACTGACTAAACATGGTTCATCATGGAACCATTACATATATATATAATATTATATATGATTTACTGAGTTTACTGTTTTAAATGTCTGCAGCTGAACTGTTTTTCTAACCTTGTGGTGTGATAGAATGTCCTAACCAACATTTAATATATCAAAAACTCAATCAGGGGCACTTTAGTCACATTTTAGATCCAGTTTACAACCTGTTGGACCCAGTCTGGAGCCACTTTATAAGCTGTTAAATGCTGTTTGACACCTTGTTTACATCCATCTGGACAGTGAACCTGTTTGATACCACACAAAGAACCTTATAGAAGCTTCTCTGTTACTTATTATCACAGCTTCATTCAGAATGAGGCCAGTTAACCCAGAACCTGCTGAACTTTAAAATGCAGCTGCTTGCTACAGTGAACCTGAGGTTCAGCCACATCACATGTATGATGAAGTTAAGATCCACCTAAGGGAGTTTCTGAAGAATCTAACATCATAATGGTCTGTTTACATGTCTCAGGACACAGCAGTGGGGTTTAAGAGACCACATGACTCAGTTCCAGTGTGGATTCTCTCAGTGATAACAGCAATGATGACTTTTCCAGAACACACTTTATTTTTACTACGAACCAAATCACATGCAATAATAAAGCTTTTCAGCTGCCATAGGTCTCAGTCCACAGTTTCTGTCAGCCAGCTCATCTTCAGGTCCAGCACACTACTGCAGATAAGGGAGACAGAGCAATCAGTTCCATACAAAACGTGTGGTAATTAGCTCTCTCTCTCCCTGACACCGTTCCCTGAACCGCTGCCACTCTCTCTTTCTCCTGCCACTGATCTCTGACCAAACCTCCCTGCCACACCCTCCCAGTGCTCAACTTAGGCCAGGAAGGCATCTGGCCTAGACTGCACAGGTCGTCGACCACCCACTGGATCGCCAGAGTCTCTTTCCCCAGAGTCTCTTTCTCTACTGTGCTGTGCTTGGTCTCCCTCTCCAATAATTTCTGATTAATGTAAAGCACCAGACGGTCAACCCCTTCAGCTGCTGGGACAGAACGGCCCCCAGCCCTCTGTTCGACACATCAGTCTGGAGGATGAAAGGGAGAGAGAAGTTAGGAGTGTGTAGGAGTGGCTCCCTACAGAGGGCCTGTTTTACCCTGTCAAATGCCAGCTGGCACCTCTCTGTCCACTCGACCAGAACCTTTACCGATCAGGTTGGTCAGTGGGCTGGTCAGGTCTACAAAGTCCGGAAGGAACCGACAATAATAGCCAATAACAGTCTTGGTTTACGCACAGGCTGCAACTGCACCTATTTTATCTACCTGAGGACGAGGGTGGGGATCAGGGCCATCTGTGGAGTACCAGCAGGAGACAAAGACACTAATGCCCAAAGACAGCGACATCACTGTCCTGGAGAACATAAACCAGCTCCTGAACCCTCTCCATGAGTTCACTCATGTCCTGGCCTCTGAGAAACAAGTCACACTTTCCTCCCTGAAGCCAGGGTTAGGGTTGACCCACTGGCTTGGTGGAAGACACATGTGGAAGAAATGCCACTCCTCTTCAAAGTGGCCAGAATGTTGTGTGCATCCCGGCTACAAGCGTGTCTTCTGAAAGGGTTTCAGTACCAGTGGCCACATCTCATCCCCTCAGAGGTCACGACTGAGGTCAGGACTGTGAACATGCTCACATTTCTGACCACAGCCTGGACTTAAAAGATATGGTCCAGAAATACGTTAGTTAGTTCATCAGTCCTGTAGCCTGTAAGTTGGGACTTATTTCATTCAAGAGAAAAACATTTTATTTGTTTAAAAATCTTTCATTTTATTTTCAAAATGTAAACTGTATTATTATTTTGGTTTCAAATGGCAGCTACAGTGAATTCTAAAATGTGCCTACTGCTCCAAACTTCATTTATTTTTCAATATAAAGCAGGCGTTAATTCTTTTATTTGCAGGACCAAAAGAATGTTTTTAATGAACATTTAATTTAAAAAATGTTCAGGTTTTCCTCGATAATCGTGAAAATCGTGAAACCGTGATTATTTCTCTGACAATAATCGTGATTCCAAAATCTGATATCATGACGTCCCTACTGAGGATACTCCACCCACATACGTACCTCCCTCCCTCCAACTCCCTCCTTGAGTTGGTGGTGAGCCCAGCCTGCCTCAGTGACTTGAGCACCACGGCCACCTGCTTGCACATGCTCCACCCACGTGTCACTATGGATGATGATGTCATCCAAGTAGGCGGCAGCATACGCAGCATAACGAGGCACAACCGATCCATGATGATACAAACCGTACGGAGTGGAGAAGCTGTATTTCCCTGACTGCCAGTATCTCATTGTTCAAATCTTAGATCTGGAAACAGGAGATGAATCATGTTTTAAAAGTTATTTACTGTTTTTTTTTTATCTAGGCACCTTATTTTAAGATTTCTTTACAAGTAAAATGATAGGGCCGTGAACGCACCATCCCACCCGGGAGTCTGAAGTTCAATGATCCGTATTATTCAAGTATTTAATATTCATGTTCAGCTGAACAGTCATGCAGTTTTTTCCATGTTGGTGGAGGGTGAAGTGATATCAACCAGTTAATCAGCCATCAGCTTGCACCAAACATCATTATTGTATTAGCCTCTATTGTTCGACTCATCCTAAACTGCAGTCAAGCTAATAGACAACAGCCTCCAACAGTTTAAAATCATCTATTAATGTTACTCAACATTTAAAATCAGTGAAGCATTAAGGTTTAGTTTAATTAGTTAAACAGTTAAAATGTACAGACAGATGTTCAGTCATTGGCTGAGAAGGTTTGTGTTCTGATTGCAGTTGACCTTCATGTTGCAGTGTGTTTGTTTTCAGTGGCTGTTTGTTTGCTCTGGTTGCTGCTTGTTGTATTGGACTGCTTTCAGAAACATGACGATGGTACAATATTTTGTCACTCATTATTTTCTCTCTTCCTCCATCTCTCAAACTCTCTCTCTCTTTTGTCTCTTCACCTCCCTCTCTACTTCCCTAATTCTCTGCTACCTCCTCCCATGGTTGCTCCCCATCTCTTCCCTTCTCCTCTCTTCTCCTCTCTTCCCTTCTCCTCTCATCTCCTCTCTTCTCCTCTCTCCAGATGATGAAGATCGACCCTATCAGCAGGCCTATCCCTGTCCAGATACCTTCCCTCTCCACCCAGCCCATCCCTCTCTCTCAGCCTCAGACCCCTCCCTCCCGGACCAGCTACACCGACGAACTCGTCCCATCTGAGGATTCCACCCCATCACCGCCCTCGCCTCCTCCCCCTGTTGCAAGTGTGGTCCATCAGCCAGCCCAGACCTCCTCACACATTAAGTACAGCACGCTGGCTCGCCTGCAGAACCAGAAGCAGACCATGACACAGCCAACCTGTGCACCCCCGCCTACTGATCCCATCCAGTTTACCAAACCGAACTACAATACCCTCCCAGCTTCCTTCAGTGCCTCCCCTGCCATACCACCATCTCCACCCCCTCCTCCTCCACCCATGGAGCCGGTTGCTGGCTCAGCTATGGCTGCACTCAAATTTGGTCCATCAAGCCCCTCCGTTCTCCCACCACCACCTCCACTGGAAGAGGACGTGTCGGAGTCCTACTACCTCCTGCCTCCTCCACCCGAGAGCCTCGAAACCAATGGGTTGCCTCCACCTCCCCCTCTGGAGCCCATACCCACTTCCTGCCCTCATCTGTCAAATGCTGGCCTCCAGCAGTTCCTGGCACAGAAGTTTCCCAACATGGTGTACGACTTCAGTCCACCAGTTGCTGAGGATAATTCTCCTCCTCTGCCACCTCCTACTGAACTTTCTCCTCCTACCTCCCTGCAAGTTCTCCGGCCTTTGTCACCCAGTGCGCCCCCTCCTGCACCTCCCAAAACCTTCACAGGTGGTTTTCCTCCTCAGACTGCTCCAAAACCCTCAGGTCCTTCTTCCCTTCCTATTGCTCTCTCACCGGTGTCACCAACACAGCCCCATAGCAGCCATGGGCCAGTTAAAAAGCAGCAAAGTTTCTCAACAGGACATTCCCCCAATCAGCCACCTCCCACTCTGCCAAAGCAGCACAGCCTCTCCTCCAAAAACCTTGCCCTCTCTCCCTCTTCCTCCTCCTCTTCAGTCTCCATTGCAGCAGCTACCTCCTCTTTGGTCAAACAGATTGTCAATCAATTCCCTGGAAACTCTGCCCCTTCCTCTCTGCCTGCCTCCAACTCCATGGAAGGATCTAAGTTCAGTGCTCCTCAGTCTCCTCCAGCGGTCAAGGCCAAACCAAAGTGGCAGCCAGGAGGCATTGTGGCTCCACAGTCCCCAGAGTTCCCTCCACCTCCTCCTGACAGCTCTCTAGGAGATTTCCCTCCTCCTCCTTCATCCTCTTCTAAGACAGGCTCCCCCATAAGGAAATCACCTTCCACCTCATCCACAGGATCCACCAAGCGGGGGCCTCCACCGACCCCACAGAGAGCTTCCTCCATTCGGGGCAGTTCATCAGGCGAGACCCAGGATGAGAGGCCAAAGAAGGTGGAGAGCCTCGTCAGCAAGTTTGGCCAAGCTCCCCAGACAGGTGCCTCATCCAGCTCCTCGTCAGTGACTGGGTCTCCATCCAAAGAATCTTCTGGGCTTCCTGCTCCGCTCCCCAAGCCGGGGAAGCTGAACTTGGCAAACCTCCCACTGGCACTCCAGGGGCTGCAAACGGGCCAGCACCATCAGCCCCCGGAGTTCACATCCCCTCCTCCCCCACCTCCCCCCACCCAACCTCCTCACCTCGACTCATCTCCTGACTACTTCCCACCTCCCCCCAGTGACTTTGAGCTTTTCCCCCCTCCACCCCACCCATCAGAGTTCCATCACCCCCCAAAGGTCGCCGTGGTCAATCCTCAGCCTCAGATGCAGCAGCAGTCAGCAACCACCTCTTTGTCGTCGTTGTCATGGAAACAAGGCTCAGCAAAAAAGGGGGCAGTCCCTCCTCCAGCACTGAACCGGCGTCCCAGCAACACAACCCAGTATGACAATATAACGTCAAAGCCCCTCTCGCCGCCTCCTCTGTCTCAGACCCCGCCTCCTTCCTTGTCCTCTTATTCTTCCATCTCCTCTCCTGTACCCCCCACTTCCCCAAAATCAGCTGGGCCTGGCTCCCTGGCATTAAAGCCACTCTTCCTGGAGGACCTCAACCGCACTCTGAAGAGGAAGTCTGTGTCTCGCCATGGCTCGCTCACCTCCTCCCACCTCATCTCCTCCTCTAAGATGGAGCCTGTGGGCACCATGGATGACATGGCACTCCTCCCACCCCCTCCCCCTGAGCTCCTGCAGCAGCAGCAGGGTGTCCGAGGACACTCCCACACTTTGTCTCGCCACCATACACACTCCCATTCCACCAAACATGCCAACATCTCAGGCTATGCAACGCTGCGGCGAGGCCCACCTCCCACTCCTCCAAAACGGGACCAAAGCACCAAACTGACCAGTGAGTGGTAGGGAGGAGGGTCACTGGGTGGAACCTAAAGAACAGAAATGGCTATTTAGG
Organism: Chaunax sp. Z400; assembly: GCA_037577475.1. Classification (NCBI taxonomy): domain Eukaryota; kingdom Metazoa; phylum Chordata; class Actinopteri; order Lophiiformes; family Chaunacidae; genus Chaunax; species Chaunax sp. Z400. Next base: position 26,227,451 of record CM075196.1, on the reverse strand, counting down.
TCTCATCATTACTACAGAGAAGAAGTAATCAGTGTCCGTCTCTCCTCGTCCTAAAACATCCATCCTTGGATTCTGAACAAGTAGCAAGCTGTCTTTTATGATTGTTCCTATTATCCTCATTATTATATCATCCTCAACATTACTATCATTACCAATACATGTTTAATCCAATGACATGAATTATATATATATACATATATATATGTATATGTGTGTATATATATACTGTATAATATAGCTGTATACAAGCAAGCCAGAAAAATCACCTATCAAGCTTTTTTCACAATGTCAGCTTTGCAGTGAGATATAAAAAACACAAGACTTGAACAACAGCAACAGACAATTTGCTGCAAACTATCTGGTACTGCATGGAGCTGTGGAAGTAGAGTTACTGATGAAGGGAAGGAGGGGAAATGGAAGGAACGAGAGATGCAAAAGTGGAATGATGTGTATAGAAATGTGTGTTGTGAACTAGAGGGTGGGAGCAGTGCCATTTCTTTACAACTTTTTGTGTGTTTTTATATAAGATTATTTAATACTGGAAAGATGCTGTTATTATTCTAATTATTTTATGTTCTTAAGAAGTGTCAAAAGAGAAGGATTGTTGATCTTGTTGTTGATCTGGATTACCAACTAGCATGCAGCTAGTTTTACTAAGGCTATATTTGGATCATTTTATCAAAGCATATTTCTTTAAATTCAGAGGTTCATGGCTGATTGTTTGGTGACTTCCAGGGGATAAGATATAATACAGAAAAGCACTCTGAACAAATAATTCCCATCAGTCAGTAAGGCTGTGCTCAGATTACATGGAAATCTAGCCCATGAAACAATAAAAGCCCTATCCAGATTTAAGTGTCCATTAGTTTTGTAATATAAGGGGCCTCAGCACTGAAAGAATTAAAACTCCTTGTTCTTGCTCAAATTTCAGAGATAGGAAAAATCACATCTTCTTATTATAAAAGCACTTCCTAAAGTCATGGCTGTGCCCTGTCCTGTGTCAGACCTCGACTTGTCCTGCCAAGGCTGTATGTGTGTTTTTGTCTGTAACCTTGACCATGACTGTCCCTCTTCTCGTGTCACTGTCTAGCTAGCTTTGATGGACAAGAAAAGATGGGGGTTCAGCTTTAGTTTTGATGAGTCTGAGGCATTATGTCATCCATCTTAGCTTCTGCAATATGCTAACAACAGTATTAGCTTCTCCAACAGACTAGCTTCAATGTTAGCTTCTGCAACCGACAAGCATCAACGTTAGCTTGTCTTATCTCCTCTAAATTGAGTTAATATTGACGTTCAGACTAGGCAGGACCGTCCCGTATAGACTCACCCTCATTTAATCTGAGCTCAGCCTTAATTTAATCTGAGCTCAGCCTTAGCAAGTCAGTCAGAGAGTCAGCAGCTAAAAATAAACTATTGGATGCATTTTGGTGAGACTTGATTACCACCTTATTTAAACGGACTCTATTCTCTTATTTCATCAGCTCCACAGTTGCTGAACGTAATTGTTTGCTAGCAGAAACAATTAGCAGCTAATTAGCAACGATATGCTCAGTCTGAAAGAAGGTGACCATCAGTTACATCATAACAGCTCTGCTAGCTAGTTATTAAAGGTGTGTCCACTCAGCATCTTCAGTGATCAGACAGGCCCTGGGAACAAGTGCCTGAAGAATAAAATGCTCAAACCTTTTATTCAGCTTCTGTGATAACAATTATTAAACATATGACATTTTGAAGGCAGGAGTTTAGAATAGGCTTAGACAACAATCAGGAAAGAGAACATACCTCGTTCTTAATCATGAAACAGTATTCTGAAAATAACCATGACAGGGGTGTCTTGATAAGTTCCTCGTTATTACAGCCATCATGGCCTCCCATATTCAGTTATTTCTGACTTCTGTGTTTGTTTCCACTGTGGTAAACTATATGATTGATAGTTGTCCTTTCATTTCTAGCCTCTGACTGTGACAGAGGCAGAGCCTCCAGGATAGGACCGACCAACATTAACCTTAACAAAAAAGAAAAGAGACAAACCCGAGCCCTGGAGGCAGGTTACACTTAGAGAAAGATGCCTGATGGAAGCACCCTGACAATTAGCTATCTACCTTTTCAGTACATGACTTCAGACAGTATCATTCTGGTTTTTAGCGGGTAGGAAGTTAATGGAGATAAACCAGTTAGCTAGTCTGTGCTTCCCTCCAAGCATTCTTCCACACTCATAAGCTTTTCTAATGTCCAGATCAGCTGATGAAGGCCTCATTTTCTAATTATAGTTTTTTTAATGCTTGGTCTGTTTCTACCTTCCTGTTTTTATCATCCTTAGAGTCACTAGATTTATCTGCATGACATGTCGATACCAGTGCAACAGCACAGATGCCAAAAATTATATTACTGCCCAACTTTTGACTTTTAATATGCAATTGTTTCTGTTTTTGAAGTGTTCTGATTTAATGTATAATTAGTAGTTACACAAATGGTTTCAATTTAACATCACACCTGTCTGTTCTGTGATATTGTTGAAGGGGAGAATTCACTGGAGAGAAGTACTTCCACTGCCCTGTGGGAAAAGACATAATCACAAGGCCTACATCATCTGAGGAACAACATACAGTTTAGTACTGATCAGTGTCTTCAAATGTCTTGTTCCAGGACACCCAGCAGAGCACATGGCTGTTATCGGTGTCAAAACCTGCTGTTGCATTTCAAATAAATGAGACTAATGAGTCAAACTGGAGTAGATTGTAAAGTTTTTACAGCTCAAACATCACGTTCTCTGCTCCTGGACATCTGAAGGAAGGGTTGTTATGGAGAAGCTGTGGGCCGGGCAGAGGTATGACATCAGATTGTTTGAGTTCAGGAAATGAATATGAAGATGCCGTGTTTTCAACAAGGGAAGTTCAATTTATAAGGTGGTTTAAAAAACTGTTGGTAACAACAAAAATGGTTGTTGAGATGTATTTGATTTGGATTTAATTATGTTTCAGGCTAATATTAGGAGGAAAAAATTAATAGACAAATGTTGATTTTTTTTTTTTTACATCTGACATTTAAAAAAATCAGTATAGACTGATTATATATTCGTGATAGTATAGACTTCTGTATACTATCACATGTGAGTACACTTGTTCAAATGGACTGTCACCTGAAGGCACCGTAAGAAGCACACGGTTACATGTTAGGATGGTTAAGTCAGGTTTGTTTTTATCAGAATATCCACATGAATGCATGGTGCAGGTGCACTATACAAGGATGAAGTGTGCAAAACTGCAAATCAGTCAAAGTTTCTAATGTTGTAAAAGGTGAAGTAACACCAGAGAAACTAGACCAGACCTCCATGTAAACTCGCGTAGCCACATGTTCATATCACCAATCACAGCAGAGCAAACTAAGCAAACATGGTGTTGGTTTATTGCCATGGAAACCTACATGCATTCAGTCGCGGATGCAGACTTTTAGGTTCAGTTTGGCAACATAGAAAAACTACAAACAACTTATGAGACCTATTTAACTGTAGAAGTATGATGAGGTGTGGAGGTCTGCTCTAGTTTTCTCCTGATTCATCCATCTGAAAAATTATGTTTCAGTGTCAGAATGTGGAAAAGAAAAACTGGACCATTATTAACTTCATGGGCACAAAGAATGAGTCATAACCTGTGCAGATGTTCTTCTGCCATCATGAATAGACTCAGGACCAACTGTTGACAGAATACCACATGACACACAGACAGAACGTCACCTCTGGTACAACTTTATTCCCTACTGCAAACTCAGATGAAAGTAAAACATTTCCTCACTTAACACCCTGGAAAAAACCAAAATGCACATTAACCAGACTGATTTTTTCCATTCAGTCAGTTGAGCACTAGATAACATCAGTACAACAAACATGTCAATGTGAGAGACTGATGTGATTTTTCACTCGCTGGGTGAATCATAAAATAATGTGTTCAGGATTCATCATATAGAAATAATCACATTTTAATGCTATAACATGCTGAAACAATTTAAACTCATGTAATGAACTTATGACTCAGTGACTCTGTAACATTACTATTAAACGTTACACATGATTTGCTGGGAGGGATGAACACTGACTCCACCTTCACGCCTTCACACTCCCACTATAACCAGTCTGACCTTCTGGCCACCTCCTCTGGAGTTGCTGGGGTTCAGGGTCTTGCTCAAGGCCCCTTCAGCCTGTGTTGAATGGAGTGGGGTCAGTGTCTTGGGTCCTCCTGGTCCAAACAGCATGGAAACAGAGGAATCAGTAAGGGAACATTGGAATTAACATCAACATCTACTCCACAGAAAGCAGCTAAAGCCAGAAAATGGACGGATCTCCCCTTATTATTAAAGTGTGCAACTGTTTCATGGAAGCACAAACGCTGGAGACAGGAAGCATCTAACATGTCCTCGGACTGCATCAAATATTTCTTTGGTAGCACATTAACTTTGCTGCATGTCCCTTTAAATAGCTTTGGTGAGTCTGTATCCTAATTTTGTGCACATCTATCATCTAATGCATCCTAACTCTCAGTTTGAGCAACCATCAGCTGAGAAATGTCAGCTGTTCAGTGGTCTGTCCTGCTGTTACAATAGACGTTTTTCTCTGGACCTATAAAGAAAACTCTGTTCCATAGCTGGGTTTTTAGTTAGCTGTAACCATGTTTTCACCTACATCCAGTGGTCTGTTTGGTTCTCAGGATTATGCAAACACTACTGGTCTGATTTCCAGGTGTTACAGATGTCAGAGTCTACTTCAGCTTTCTTCTTTAGTGACACCAGCATGTCCAAGTTTTCGCTTAGCCTGTGAAATGTCTGACCACCTACTGGATGGATTGGCACAGCAGACATTCATTGTTCCCAGATGATGTACCTTCCAGGTTTCATCAGATGAAAAAGAGCTCACATGTGAAAACAAGTAATGAAAATACAAAAACCAAACATGAGATTAAAGCCAAGTCTCGAACCTGGCTGTTCACCATGGTAACTGATGCTGCAGACCAGACCAGGGCTTCATTTATAAAACGTAGATTCCATCCTAAAACATTTTGTTCTCACAGACCTCAGAAGAAAATATTCACATCTATAAAACCATGCAGACCTGAATAATACTCCTCTCAGTGTCACCACTACTCCTCTGTGTCACCACTACTCCTCTGTGTCACCACTACTACTCCCAGTATCATCACTACTCCTCTGTGTCACCACTACTACTCCCAGTATCATCACTACTCCTCCCAGTGTTGTCCCACTACTCCTCCCAGTATCACCACTACTCCTCCCAGTATCATCACTACTCCTCTGTGTCACCACTACTCCTCTGTGTCACCACTACTACTCCCAGTACCATCACTACTCCTCTGTGTCACCACTACTACTCCCAGTATCATCACTACTCCTCCCAGTGTTGTCCCACTACTCCTCCCAGTATCACCACTACTCCTCCCAGTATCATCACTACTCCTCCCAGTGTCGTCCCACTACTCCTCCCAGTATCATCCCACTACTCCTCCCTGTATCGTCCCACCACTCCTCCCAGTATCATCCCACTACTCCTCCCAGTGTCATCATTACTCCTCCCAGTGTCACCACTGCTTCCCCCAGTGTCGTCCCACTACTCCTCCCAATATCATCACTACTCCTCCCAGTATCATCACTACTTCTCCCAGTGTCGTCCCACTATTCCTCCCAGTATCATCCCACTACTCCTCCCTGTATCGTCCCACTACTCCTCCCAGTATCATCCCACTACTCCTCCCAGTGTCGTCCCACTACTCCTCCCAGTATCATCACTACTCCTCCCAGTGTCCTCCCACTACTCCTCCCAGTATCATCCCACTACTCCTCCCAGTGTCGCCCCACTATTCCTCCCAGTGTCACCACTACTCCCCCCAGTGTCATCATTACTCCTCCCAGTGTCACCACTACTCCTCCCAGTGTCATCCCACTACTCCTCCCAGTATCATCACTACTCCTCCCAGTGTCATCCCACTACTCCTCCCAGTGTCATCACTACTCCTCCCAGTATCATCACTACTCCTCCCAGTGTCATCACTACTCCTCCCAGTGTCACCACTACTCCTCCCAGTATCGTCCCACTACTCCTCCCAGTATCGTCCCGCTACTCCTACCAGTGTCGTCCCGCTACTCCTCCCAGTGTCGTCCCGCTACTCCTCCCAGTATCGTCCCACTACTCCTCCCTGTATCGTCCCACTACTCCTCCCAGTATCGTCCCACTACTCCTCCCAGTATCATCCCACTACTCCTCCCAGTGTCGCGCCACTACTCCTCCCAGTGTCACCACTACTCCCTCCAGTGTCATCATTACTCCTCCCAGTGTCGCCACTACTCCTCCCAGTGTCATCCCACTACTCCTCCCAGTATCATCACTACTTCTCCCAGTGTCATCCCACTACTCCTCCCAGTATCATCACTACTCCTCCCAGTGTCATCACTACTCCTCCCAGTATCGTCCCACTACTCCTCCCAGTGTCGTCACTACTCCATCCAGTTTCGTCCCACTACTCCTCCCAGTATCGTCCCACTACACCTCCCAGTATCATCACTACTCCTCCCAGTGTCCTCCCACTACTCCTCCCAGTGTCACCACTGCTTCCCCCAGTGTCATCCCAGTACTCCTCCCAGTGTCATCACTACTCCATCCAGTTTCGTCCCACTACTCCTCCCTGTATCGTCCCACTACACCTCCCAGTATCATCACTACTCCTCCCAGTGTCCTCCCACTACTCCTCCCAGTGTCCTCCTACTACTCCTCCCAGTATCATCCCACTACTCCTCCTAGTGTCGCCCCACTATTCCTCCCAGTGTCATCATTACTCCTCCCAGTGTCGTCCCACTACTCCTCCCAGTATCGTCCCACTACTCCTCCCAGTATCGTCCCACTACTCCTCCCTGTATCGTCCCACTACTCCTCCCAGTATCATCCCACTACTCCTCCCAGTATCATCCCACTACTCCTCCCAGTGTCGCGCCACTACTCCTCCCAGTGTCACCACTACTCCCCCCAGTGTCATCATTACTCCTCCCGGTGTCGCCACTACTCCTCCCAGTGTCATCCCACTACTCCTCCCAGTATCATCACTACTCCTCCCAGTGTCATCACTACTCCTCCCAGTGTCATCACTACTCCTCCCAGTGTCGTCCCACTACTCCTCCCAGTGTCATCCCACTACTCCTCCCAGTATCATCACTACTCCTCCCAGTGTCATCACTACTCCTCCCAGTGTCGTCCCACTACTCCTCCCAGTATCGTCCCACTACTCCTCCCAGTGTCATCACTACTCCTCCCAGTGTCGCCACTACTCCTCCCAGTGTCGTCCCACTACTCCTCCCAGTGTCATCACTGCTTCCCCCAGTGTCGTCCCACTACTCCTCCCAGTGTCACCACTACTCCTCCCAGTGTAATCACTACTCCTCCCAGTGTAATCACTACTCCTCCCAGTGTAATCACTACTCCTCCCAGTGTCCTCCCACTACTCCTCCCAGTATCATCCCACTACTCCTCCCAGTGTCCTCCCACTACTCCTCCCAGTGTCACCACTACTCCTCCCAGTGTCCTCCCACTACTCCTCCCAGTGTCGTCCCACTACTCCTCCCAGTGTCCTCCCACTACTCCTCCCAGTGTCCCCCCACTACTCCTCCCAGTGTCGTCCCACAATCATCCATAAATGGTTGATGCTAAATGTCTCATGAATATACTGATGTTGTTAAGGAGCCTTTGTTGGACTATCAGTGATGATGAAGATGATGATGGGTATGAAGAAGAAAGAGTTTTAGAGTGTGAGTTAGAGGTTCTCATCACCGTAAAACTGTTTAGTTTTGTTTGGAGGGCTTAGCAGTGGAATATCAAATAAAAGGAAACAGGCTGAAGGTATTGGGTAATACTGTAGACTGACATGCTGTCTGGCCAATCAGAGAGCTAGAATTAGTAGCTACGGTGTCACTGTTTGAGTGATCAACAAGGTTGGTTGAGATTCTCTGGTGTTACTTGCTCAGAGCTCATGTTGATGTTGTGCAGTGTGTTAATAAAACACGTTAAAGGACAAGTCAGCTGTGTCTCCAGCTGTTTGTCTGACAGAAGCATGTGGTGGATGGTGAACAGGGTTGGATCAAACAACCAACTGTTGCAGGGTCAAAAAGAAGGTCAAAAACACACAGCTGAAAAAAGATAGATGGAATGGTTCCTAAAATTCAGAACATGTTTTTATAACCAAATATTCTGCTTCTGTCCATATTTGTTGATTTTTAGCCTTTAAAAACAACATTTTGACTGCAGTCAGAAACTGTTTGACACACAGAGGAAAAGTCTCACCTCCTGACTGACACTATGCTGACATTCAATTAAAGATGGAACAAATAATTCAACCATATCTGCATCAAACAATATAATGACATTAAATTACATTTACATATTTATGTATTTAGGCTCTAACAAATAAATATAGACTATATCCACCATCAGAGGCAGGCCTATACATTATGACATATATATGTGCTGATGTGTGTTTTACATTCATCTGTGTTTTTACTTCTGACTGAACTTTATTTAGTGATAAAACCATCGAGTGTCTCTGACTCTGACTCTACAGCAGGATGAAAGTAGACGTAGAAATCTGAACCTTTTTCTCTATAAAGACCAACGTTTGTGGTGAAAGATGTTTACACACATTTCACCCCGTTTACACTACTTTTTTGTGTGCAGTAACCTTTATAAATGAGGCTCCTGGTCTGGAGGAGGTTATGTTCACAGTTTCTAAATAACCATCACCAGTGCTGTTCTTTCACTAATTCCTTCCCCGATGATAAATTTTATGAGCACCATAGATAAGATAAGAAAGCTTGTTGTTATTTTATAAAATACAAGATTAGGAATACAACGAGATTAGGATGATCAGCAGAGAGAAGATGTTGTTTATGTAGACCAGCTGAGCCGCTTGGTAATAATCTCACCATAAAGCAATGTACGTACAGCAGAGCAGTGTGAACTGTGTCCCACAGAACCCTGCATGCAATCAGCAGCTGATGCAGAAAATAATTTAGACCCGTTTGCTTTAGGTAATATCAACACTTTTAATGTCACGCAGTAAATAATCTATACACTAACAGAATGATGTAGATAGTATAGCACTGTAGAATATGTTCGTATTCCTGCGCCTGGTATTACAGCTAATATTAAACTGATTGGTATTATCATAGTTCATATGAAATCAATACATTTCATTTTACTTTGATTTGGTCAAAAATTAAAATGATTTTTACATATCCATCATTTTGGGACAGTATCAGATCTCAGTGTAGTTCCTGAGTTTAAATGTTTAAATTGAAAAGAGCTCTATGATGACCAGTTGTCCCATTAGATTAAACAGGAGACACTTAGTGTGTCAAATTTACACAATCATCATTTTTTCTTCCAACATTCCTCTCTTGCCTAACCAACAGTGTTACTTTCTGCTATAATCATTTTATACATATTCATAGCTTTAGTCTGGCTGAACCATCGTCATGATACTCGTTATCTCTGACTGGGTTTAGGTTTTGTTGAGCCAGCTCACACAAACAAAGCCTGACTCTGAAATCCAGACAAAGAAAACTGACACACAACAAAAACATAAGAAGCAGGTTGGGATAAATTGAACAACAGTCATGTGAAGATGTCATCCCCCAAAACATCGTACAACAACTGCATCAGTTGCATTTTTCCTGTACAGTATTTTTGTCTTTCCCTGTAGACCCCTCCCTCATTCATTGCTTTTGGTCTTATTTTTTCTCAGTTGTTTTTATTTGCTATTATGGTTATTATTTGTTTTTGTTTTTTCTGATGACTCTACAACTCTTTTCACGGACAGAAACACAGACAGTTCCAAACAAATATCTTACTACAAATTACAAAATGATATTCCATCAGTGAACTAGAAAGTTCCTAACCATGAACTAAACATGATTCTGATGTTAAAGTCACCTCGTCAGCTGATACAGACGTCGGTCTATTACTCCCCCATTACTCCTTAATAACATTCATACACAGCTGTGAGGTCCGGTGCAGGAACACAACCATCCCGCCTCCGTCAGGCTGTGTAAATGGGGCTAAAACTTTCACTGAGGTTTCCAGTTGTTTGGACATGAAGCAGCAGTCGAGTGAATGTGAATGTACATATGAACGTACTAATAACTGAAAGAGCTCCAGTAACTCATCTCATCTGGTGCATCACTGGATCTGCTCTCTGCCTCCCAGGTAACATATTCAATCTGAATTCATGAATGTTTTTGTGTATCATAAGGAGAAAACCGCCGTTATCACTGAGTCAAACAAATAAACACAGTCACATGTATCCTGGCGTTGTGGCCAGCAGCAGTTACCAGTACGTTGATCCACTGAGATCCAGAGTAGATGTAGAGAGCTCTTCTGTCTGTCCTCAGGACCATCACATTATCCCCCCGCAGCCCCCTCATCTGTTTCTCTCCATCTGCAACAAAGATCTGGAAAGGCACAGGTAAAAGTCTGTTTCAGTGCTGAAGGCCAGCCAGCGATGTTAGTCACACACTCACATTAACCAGTCTACACATTCACTGTTCACTCATCCTTACTGCACACCTCACCTGTGACTGCAAAACCTGAGACCACTGATGGTCAAAGATGCTTCTTGTCTTTTTGTCACCACTGTTTTGTGTATGTGTGCCTCTTTGTATTTCATACTTGTACAGTACATGCTGTCAGCGAAAACTGTGGCTGATAACATTCATCTTGTGAACATAAGTGTTGATTATTACACAGTATTCATTATAATGCAGTCACTGTTGTAGTAGTTAACCACATGTTGTTGTTTTTTTTAACCTGTCCTGTCCGGCAGCCTCTGCATGCAGATCTGAGTGTCTTACAGAACCAGACAGAATATGCTCTGTAAAGGAGGACTTATCATAATCTGCATTCTATTTGGCCCCGCCCCACCCCACAGGAGGGTGGACCGGGGGGGCACTTAATTAGCGGGGCCCAGATTAAGTGGAATTCGTTCAGTTGATTTTTGGAAGTAGCAGACATTCTCTCCATGGAGATGTGGTCTATAACAGGAGGTTTCTATATTGGCTTATACTTAAATTCTTTCTGGACTTCCAGTTCATGAGGATAGTTTCCTTGGCGATGCTAAGGGCAGTGAGAAGCATGTGTGATTTGTTTATCTCCATATTGATGTTAGTGAGGTTACCCAGAATGCAGAGAGAGGGGGAAGCTGTGATGTGGCACCTTAGACATGCTGCCAGCATTTATTGACAGGTGCACATAGCCACATAGCATGCATATAACAATCCTTTATGCTACCAATTCAATTCAAGCAGATGTTTGAATGTGTAAGACCCATTCTGAACATCCTTTGTCCTGTGTAATGCGTTCTATGAAGAATTTTGTACTGTATGAGCTGTAGGTTGGGGCATTTAGTCATTTTAAAGGTATTACAACAGACTTGCAGCCAGAAATTCTGGTCTGGACTGATAGATAAATCTGTCTCCCACTTGGAAGTCGGGAGAGAAACTGTGTAATCTGTTTTGGCCAGTAATACATATACTGACCAACAGTGGAAATGCATAATTTTAAAAACCCTGTAATTTCTATTCACTAGCCCTAATCTACTGAAAGAAACAAACATGTGATTCACTGAATAGACTTTTTTGAGTTCCCACAACTACGTGTTAAATCATGAATAACCATCATTTAGTCATAACATAGAAATAACAGTCATTGGTGCATTTCAGAGTAAATGATGATGTTGGTGAGATTTTTTTCTGCATGATTGAAAAGACCTGGTCAAGGTGATAATTTACCAGGTCTAATTAATGTCCTACTGAAACAACTGATGATGTCACGATTCCTGAAAAAACTTGCGTGACCAGGAAGATGGGATGCTGATGATGATGATGGTCTGAACTCTGCAGACATGTGTAGCACAGATGTTACAGATGTTTTGGCTGATTGCAAAGTGGAGGCAGATCACATTTAGTGACAAGCCCAGATTTAACTTGTACACAGCTGGTGGTCGTTGGTGTTTATACCATCGCCGCGGGGAACGCTATCCTGTCCTATACATCCAGGAAGTGGATTGTTTGGTGGTGATGTCATGAAGTGGGGGACCACTGCTAATGGATGACGGTCAGAACTTGTCCACATTCATGGCCATCCATCTCTGACATACGGTCCTAGGTCCACATGTCATTCCCAGGATACAGCAATCAGGCATCACCTTTATGCATGACAATGCCAGACCACATGTGGCTCATGTCTGTCAGGAGTAGCCTACCTGGACCAGAACAATGTCACTGTCCTTCCTTGGCCAGCATATTCACCAGATCTCAACCCAATAGAGCATCTGTGGGATGTTCAGGATCACCAGGTGAGAGAGAGAGATCCTGATCCAGCAACACATGAACAACTTGTCACAGCTCTGCAGGAAGAATGACGTCATCCTACAAGTCCAGATTAACATCTTATCCATTCAGGAGGTGTAAAGTAGTGATAAATGCTGGAGGTAGACACGCACGGTAGTGACTATTGTTGTTCTCTGTCTCACCATCCACACTTTCTGACTTGTAAACACTAAGACAAAAACCACTAATCTGCACAAAAAGGATTTTTCTGTTTGGCTAAAGGATGAATAAAGATGTGAACCATAATTTACCTTTGATATTTAATATGAACAGGATGGCATGACATTAAAAAAAATGTGCGTTTCTACTGTTGCTCAGTATATATTTTGGATAATTTGGGGGACGAGAGGTTCAGAAAATCTTTAACCCTTGGAGGTCCAATTGACTTAGTCTGAATCTCGCCTGGATTATGGATTTAAGTTGTAGATATTCAAGAAATTTCTTACTGCTGATTCCATATTTTGACACCAGTTCTTGAAATGGGGTGAAGTTACCACCTTGGATGACATGTTCCAGATGTCTTACCTTCTTATCATACCAAGATGAGAAGTTAAGCAATTTTTTTATTTTGCAAGATGTCCTGATTGTTCCAGATTGGTGTGAGTCTGCATGGAATAAGTGAAGACCTAGTTATTTTAAGAAATTCCTACCAGGCTGTCAGGGAGTTGCTTATATAAATGCTTTTAAAGCAGCTGTGTTGTTTGATAGTGGGGCTGATGAATGGCAGGTCTGAGATTTGGATTTGTTCTACATCAATCCACGAGTGGTCCAGTGGATTGGGTTTGATCCATTTTAAGACATATTGCAGATAGTTTAGAGACAATCTCTGTAACTCAGCAGGATGAATGACTGGTGACAGATCCTCATAGTGTCCAGTCTCTGTTCAAACACACACCCACCAAGAAAGCTACGGGTCCTGATGGCATCCCTGGTTTCCTCCTCAAAGCACGTGCTGAGGAGCTGACACCAGCATGGTGCCCTCTTTTCCAGAGGTCAGTTGACTCTCACATCATCCCCTCCCTCTGAAAAATATCAATAATAACACCTGTACCCAAAAAACCATGCCCAAAGATCAATAATGACTTGAGGCCTGTGGCTCTGACATCCATTGTCACAACGTGTTTTGAGAGGATGATGGTGTCGTTACTCAGGAAGGAGGTAGAGGGACTTTTAGACCCTTTCAGTTTGCCTATAAGCAGCAGCGTTTCACAGATGATGCTATTAATAGCATCACACACTTAGTTATTAAACACCTCAAAGACCCCAAAGCTTACTCACATGTATTGTTTGTTGATTTTAGCTCAGCATTCAATACCATGCAGCCACCTCCTGCAGCAGGACCTCCTGCAGCAGGACCTCCTGCAGCAGGACCTCCTGCAGCAGGACCTCCTGCAGCAGGACCTCCTGCAGCAGGACCTCCTGCAGCAGGACCTCCTGCAGCAGGACCTCCTGCAGCAGGACCTCCTGCAGCAGGACCTCCTGCAGCAGGACCTCCTGCAGCAGGACCTCCTGCAGCAGGACCTCCTGCAGCAGGACCTCCTGCAGCAGGACCTCCTGCAGCAGGACCTCCTGCAGCAGGACCTCCTGCAGCAGTTCTGTTCTACCAGGCTGTACTGGTACGGCAGCTTGACAGTGCAGCTGAGGTCACAGGTTTCTGGTCTGGTGCAGACTGCCATGAAGATCATGGGGGTTAAAAACCACAACCTCCAGGTGATCTATGAGCAGTCTGTTATCAGACAGGCACAGAAAATGGTGTCCGACCCAACTCATATTCTCCACCCAGAGTTCCAACTTCTACCTTCCAGCAGTAGATTCAGGATCCCCACATGCAGACTGATCCACTACAAACACTCATTCATACCCAGGTCCATTAAACTCAACAGTAGCTCATAGGTTCAGTCAACTTAACATTATGTGCACCATCACATGTGCAATATGGTATCTGTGCAATATACTATTACTTGTGCAATAACTCTGCTAAGCTGTGCATTATTTATTATTTAAACTCGACACTGAAGTACTTGTGCTGTGTATTTATGTGTGAATGTAATTTTTGGAGTGTGTATTGTGTGATATTGGTTTCAGTGAATTCACTGCTTGCCTATTTGTTGTATGCTCTGTGAAATTGTAGTTGGATGGAGTCCAGAACAAATTTCCCTTCGGGGACAATAAAATATCTTATCTTATCTCATCTCATCTTTATCTTATCTTATCTTACCTTAATCTTATCTTATACCATTTTGCAGGAGCTGATAGCTGCATTCATAGTTCATAGTCACTCAAAAAGTAAAACTGCTCTGTGTATTATTTTAATTTTACCATTGCTCTCATTGTTAAACCAGCCCCCTGACTGCAGTGAAGACACGCCCAGGTAATGCATTCATCAGGCAGTCACCACCACACACTAGACCTATGTGAAGTTCATATGCAAAAGCGTGTCATCATGGATAAACCTCCTGACTCTCAGCCTGAGGGAGAATTATAATGGAAAATACATGACCATCTGATCTGTGAAAAATATTTTGTCATAGTTTTGAATGTTTTCAATCATTAAAATTGAACACGACTAGGCCTACATTAGGTGTCCATTAGTTATAAGTGTTGATTATTACTATATACTCACAATTGTTCAGAAAAATTGTTGCATGCTGTATTAGAAGCTACCTGCCTCGGTGTAATACCCCAACCTGGGCTTGAAGGCAGCTGTCTTACTGATGCTGTCAACATCCTCCATCCTCGGTTTGAACTACTCTTAAAGTAGCTTCCCATCACTAAATATAGTGATCAGTGCACATAGCAACATGAGATGTTATGTTTCAGTCAGCTGTGTGTGACACTGACCGCCTTGACTCTGTCCAGCAGTCGTTCCGGGGTTTGAACCTGTGAACAGTTGCACTTGGCTGAAGGACCTTGATTTCCTCCGTCTCCCTGCGGGCCAGGAAGGACGTACACTAGAACACAGAGTCAACAGAGCTGAGCTGTATGACGGCATATTCAGGCCATATTTACTGTGTGGTTACTAGACTTTTAACAGTACTCCTGTTCTGATTGAGTCCAATTGTCACATCCTCTGCTCACCCTCTCCCTCCCAGCTAAGAGGGGGGGATTGTTTTTCTGATTGCAGGAGTGGGATCAGGCGTGCAGACAAGCTGCAATCCATCTCCAATCAAGTCTGCTACTTATACTGGCCACCAACTCTCTGCCAGATCGTAGATCCTGATCCAGTCCCTGTCCATCTCCTGCTGCCACCCACTCCTGCTTGCCTGGACACTCACTGGGCCAATTCTGGATTCTCCTTCACCACTATAAGCTCCTTTTAACATTGAAACATTCATCGAGATTAAATTCTTTACAGCATCTTAAGCTGCCTCATTGCCTGTGTTCTGTACTTTGGGTTCACTCTGTATTACATAGTGTAACACCAATATAAGCTTCTTCCTACAAAGTGGATATCTCCATGTAGTATGGATACTCTTCCCTTCTGTTGTTGCACCAGAAAGTCCAACTTACTAGCCTAGGTGCTTGCATTTTGGTGAGAGTCTTATTCAATTCAATTTATTTATATATCACCAAATCACAACAAAAGTTATATCAAGGCGCTTTACAAGAAGAGCAGGTCTAGACCGACTCTTTATTCTACAGAGACCCAACAATCCTCCATGAGGAGAACATGGAGACAGTGGAGAGGAAAAACTGCCTTTAAGAGGCAGAAACCTGGAGCAGATCCAAGACTCAAGGTGGGCAGAGCCTCTACTTTGACCAGTTGGGATGAGAGGAGGGAGCGTAATGTTCTAGATGGGTAGTAGGGTACTATGAGCTCCTGAAGGTATGTTGGTGCCTGACCATTAAGGGCTTTGTATGTGAGGAGAAGGATTTTAAATTCTATTCTGGATTTTACAGGGAGCCAATGCAGAGAGGCTGATACAGGAGAGACATGATCTCTGATACTAGTTCTGGTCAGAACACGTGCAGCAGCATTCTGGATCAGCTGGAGAGTCTTTAGAGACTTGTTGGGACAGCCTGATAATAGGGAATTACAATAATCCAGCCTGGAAGAAACAAATGCATGGATTAATTTTCCTGCATCTTCTGTCTCAAACAGAATGATTTTTGATATATTACGCAAGTGGCAGAAGGCAGTCCTAGAAATGTGTTTTATTTGGGAGTTAAAGGACATATTCTGATCAAACATAACTCCCAGATTCCTCACGGAGGAGCTGGAGGCCAAGGTAATGCTGGAGGGCAAGGTAATGTCATCCATAGTGGTGCTATCATTAGATAGTGTGTTTCTGAGATGTTTAGGGCCCAACACAATAACCTCAGTTTGGTCAGAATTAAGTAACAGAAAATTGGTCGTCATCCAGTTTTTTATATCCATAAGACATGCCTGAAGTTTAATTAGTTAATTAGTTTCACCTGGTTTCATTGATAAGTATAATTGTATATCATCTGCATAACAATGAAAATTAATAGTGTTTCCTGATAATATTACCTAGAGGGAGCATATATAGGGTGAACAATATTGGTCCAAGCAAAGAACCCCGAAGGACTCCATGATTAACTTTGCTGTGCATGGAGGATTCGTCATTAACAAGCACAAACTGAGATCGACCTAATCAATAGGATTTAAACCATCTTAACGCAGTTCCTTTAATGCCAATGAAATATTCAATACTTTGTAGTAGTATCTGATGATCAATGGTATCAAACGCAGCACTAAGACCTAATAAGACGAGCACAGAGACAAATCCCTCATCTGATGCCATTAGAAGGTCATTAGTAACTTTGACCACTGCTGTCTCTGTGCTATGATGCTCTCTGAAGCCTGACTGGAAATCCTGAAATAAACTATTGTTTTGTAGAAAATCACACAACTGACTAGAAACTGCTTTCTCTAGAATTTTAGAGAGGAAGGGAAGATTAGATATAGGTCTATAGTAAGCTAGGACCTCTGGATCAAGAGTAGGCTTTTTAAGAAGAGGTTTAATGACAGCCAGTTTAAAGGACTGTGGTACATAACCTGTTGATAACGACAGATTGATCGTATCTAATAGAGAAGTGCTGACTAAGGGTAAAACTTCTTTAAGCAGCTTAGTTGGGATGGGGTCTAGGAGGCAGGTTGTTGGTTTAGATGAAGAAATAGTAGAAGTTAGTTGTTGAGTCAATGAAGGGGAGCAGTCCAGATATACATCATGTCTTACAGCTGTGTCTAAAGTTCCTGTGTTTGAAGGTAAAGTGATATCATTTGAAGGCAGGAGGTGATGAATTTAGTCTGTAATAAGTAGAATGTTATCATTAAAGAAGCTCATGAAGTCATCACTGCTGATGCTTATAGGAATACTGGGCTCAATAGACCTGTGACTCTCTGTCAGCCTGGCTACAGTCCTGAACACAAACCTGGGGATTTTCTTATTCTCCTCTATTAGTGCTGAGTATTAGGCTGCTCTGGCATTGTGGAGGGCCTTCCTATAGCTTTTAAGGTTGTCTATCCAGGCTAATGGAGACTCTTCCATTTTAGTACGACGCCATTTTCTCTCTAGTTTTTGTTTTATTTTCTTAAGATTATGGGTTTGAGGGTTATACCATGGAGCTAATCTCCTATGTTTGAGACTCTTCTTTTTTAGAGGGGCAATGGAGTCCAGAGTTGCTCTTAGTGAACCTGCAGCTCTATCAATGAGATGATCAATATGAGAGGGACTGATATTAGTGAAGGAGTCCTCTGTTATAGTCAGACATGGTGATGAATTTAGTACTGATGGAATCACTTCTTTAAATTTTGCTACAGCATCATCAGATAGGTTTCTAGTGTAGAAGCTTTTTTTAGCAGCGTGTAATCGAGTAATACGAATTCAAATGTTATTAAATAATGATCCGACAGAAGAGGGTTTTCTGAAAAGACTATTAAGTCTTCAGTTTCGATGCCATAAGTCAAAACAAGGTAAAGGGTGTGATTAAAGCTGTGAGTAGGTTTATGTACACCCTGACAGAAGCCAATGGACTCTATTAATGAGATGAACGCAGAGCAGAGACTATCATTTTCTATGTCTACATGAATATATTATAGCCGGGGGACGGCTAGGAGGAGCTACACTGGCTCACTCCACACCGGCTTACTGGGGGCTGGCTAGCTATAATGGCTAAAGAATTTCCTTCCATGGTGAGGAGCTGTGTTTCCAATTCACTAAGCCTCGCCTCCAATACGACAAATAAACTACATTTGTTACATTTACCGTTATCACTAAAGGAGGCTGAGGAATAACTGAACATGTGACACAAAGAGCAGGATAGAGCAGGAGGAAGAAGGACAGAGAGAAGCCATGGTTATAAGCTAGGCTAGGCTAAGGAGACTGAGTAGCACTAGAATTGAATGTTAGACTTGCGAGTTATCAAAATGTGGGGTAACTACGATGCTTAAACTGAACAATAATATATAATTAACTCGTGGTTTATAGAAATAATGATAAATTAGCCGGATTAATGACGTCAAGCAAGTTAGATAACAGCAGCAGTAAACACTACCAGTAGCCTACAACAACAGGAAATGATGCAATACGCTCACCGTAGCACGTCACGATTACTATATTTGTGCAAAATTGCTGGGTAATCGTTAACCTTCCTGCTATCACACACCTTGTGCAGGTAGTCCAGGCTCTCCAGTCAGACCAGACCGTCCTGCAGGACCAGGATGACCCAGCTTCCCTGCAGGTCCACGAGTTCCCTTCATCCCCTGCACACAGTGATGGATTCATTCTTTCAACAACTGACTGTCTAAACAATTAGAAGGCAGACAGATACCAGCCTCTTACAACCTGCTGTGTTGCTACATTTTCAAACAGTTGACCAAACTACATACAGTTTTACAGCATAATCCAGAATCCCGAAGATCACAAATTGGTTTGAAAAGACAACATTTATGCCCTTTTTAACATATGATATTCACTGTAGCCACTGAGCTAAAGGTGCTCACCCCACCTGAGGGAGAGGAGATCAGTTAGAAGTTGCAGTTTCTAAATACGGCAGTCCTCACACAAAAACAGAGAACTGTTTCTTTAATGGAGCTACATTGTTGTATGAAGTAGACGATAATCATATCTGTGTTTAGACCCACAAGGTCAGGATGGGTTGACTCCTGTCTCAACAAGTAGAACAGCTGATTATGAAGTTGTCATAAATGATATGTTGGCAAACATTTGCAAGCAAATACAATCAGCTCATAAACACACAGTTAACCATAATGACAATGTCTGAAAGGAAATTTTGAATTTTTTATTTTATTTTTTAACTCCCAGTAAACAGAAACGTAACAATCACAATCAAACTGCAGTAATACTGATTTGTGTATGACTGGTAGGATGTTTCCTTTGCTAACAAGATGTCCGTTTGTTGTATGATCCACTGTATTTACCTACCATACGTCCTCTGCCACCAGGCTCTCCTCTGGCTCCCTGCTCACCTCTCAGCCTCTCATCACCCCGCTGACCTGAGTCCCCCTGGAACAGCACAGAATACCAAATGTTCACAGCTGCACTCACATTCATGTTTTTAACGTGTATCAGCCGGTCCTCTACCTTCTCTCCTGACACTCCAGTGACACCACGCTCCCCCTAATGAGACACACAGATACAGGTACACAACCTTTCATTCCTTCGTTTAATGACTTCACTTTTACAGACAATTTAAGAAAACACCCTCACCATGTCTCCCCTGACTCCTCTGTGTCCTTTCACACCTTTATTCCCCTAAAGAAATAAAGAAGATGAAAAATATGTGGCACCAAAATTCATATGTATAAAATGGAAAAAACAGAACATGCAGCATGACGGTCGCTCACCCTGAATCCCTTAAGTCCTGTACTGCCCTGTGAACACATACAGGAGAGTTATTAGTTCTACTATTGTCCAACTATCATTATTTATCAGGTCACAGTAATATGTACTTCCTCTCCTCCTCATGGCAAATAATAACCAGGGCCTCATTTATAAAACATAGATTCCGTCCTAAAACATTTTGTTCTCACAGACCTCAGAATGTTCTTATGCAAGGAAATATTTACATCTATAAAACTGTGCAGACCTGAACACTACTCCTCCCAGTATCAT
This sequence comes from Chaunax sp. Z400, assembly GCA_037577475.1. Classification (NCBI taxonomy): domain Eukaryota; kingdom Metazoa; phylum Chordata; class Actinopteri; order Lophiiformes; family Chaunacidae; genus Chaunax; species Chaunax sp. Z400. The sequence goes on along the minus strand of CM075196.1, from coordinate 26,206,920 downwards.
CACAACTCCTCCCAGTATCATCACAACTCCTCCCAGTATCATCACTACTCCTCCCAGTATCATCACTACTCCTCCCAGTATCATCACTACTCCTCCCAGTATCATCACTACTCCTCCCAGTGTCACCACTACTCCTCCCAGTATCATCACTACCCCTCCCAGTATCATCACTACTCCTCCCAGTATCATCACTACTCCTCCCAGTATCATCACTACTCCTCCCAGTATCATCACTACTCCTCCCAGTGTCACCACTACTCCTCCCAGTATCATCACTACTCCTCCCAGTATCATCACTACTCCTCCCAGTGTCATCACTACTCCTCCCAGTATCATCACTACTCCTCCCAGTATCACCACTACTCCTCCCAGTATCACCACTACTCCTCCCAGTATCATCACTACTCCTCCCAGTGTCACCACTACTCCTCCCAGTATCATCACTACTCCTCCCAGTATCATCACCACTCCTCCCAGTGTCATCACTACTCCTCCCAGTATCATCACTACTCCTCCCAGTGTCACCACTATGCCTCCCAGTGTCATCACTACTCCTCCCAGTGTCCTCCCACTACTCCGCCCAGTTTCATCACTACTCCTCCCAGTGTCATCACTACTCCTCCCAGTGTCATCACTACTCCTCCCAGTTTCATCACTACTCCTCCCAGTGTCCTCCCACTACTCCTCCCAGTGTCATCACTACTCCTCCCAGTGTCATCACTACTCCTCCCAGTGCCATCACTACTCCTCCCAGTGTCATCACTACTCCTCCCAGTGTCGTCCCACTACTCCTCCCAGTGTCATCACTACTCCTCCCAGTGTCATCACTACTCCTCCCAGTGTCCTTCCACTACTCCTCCCAGTGTCCTCCCACTACTCCTCCCAGTATCATCACTACTCCTCCCAGTGTCACCACTACTCCTCCCAGTGTCATCACTACTCCTCCCAGTGTCACCACTACTCCTCCCAGTATCATCACTACTCCTCCCAGTGTCACCACTACTCCTCCCAGTGTCATCCCACTACTCCACCCAGTGTCATCACTACTCCTCCCAGTGTCACCACTACTCCTCCCAGTGTTGTCCCACTACTCCTCCCAGTGTCATCACTACTCCTCCCAGTGTCACCACTACTCCTCCCAGTTTCATCACTACTCCTCCCAGTGTCACCACTACTCCTCCCAGTGTCACCACTACTCCTCCCAGTGTCCTCCCACTACTCCTCCCATTGTCCTCCCACTACTCCTCCCAGTGTCACCACTACTCCTCCCAGTGTCCTCCCACTACTCCTCCCAGTGTCGTCCCACTACTCCTCCCAGTGTCATCACTACTCCTCCCAGTGTCCTCCCACTACTCCTCCCAGTGTCACCACTACTCCTCTCATTGTCGTCCCACTACTCCTCCCAGTGTCGTCCCACTACTCCTCCCAGTGTCCTCCCACTACTCCTCCCAGTGTCCTCCCACTACTCCTCCCAGTGTCACCACTACTCCTCTCATTGTCGTCCCACTACTCCTCCCAGTGTCCTCCCACTACTCCTCCCAGTGTCCTCCCACTACTCCTCCCATTGTTGTCCCACTACTCCTCCCAGTGTCGTCCCACTACTCCTCCCAGTGTACGTTTTAAAGGAGCCTTTGTTGGACGATCAGTGATGATGATGATGATGATGATGATGAGTACGAGTGAACATGATCACTATTTATAGCCACCAGATTGGCTTAAAGGTAATTTCAACATCATGATTGGTCAATCAGTTTGTTTTAGTTGTTCAGCCTTAAACCTTATAAGATATGAGTGGAGAAAATAAAAGGCCTGATTTAGGATCAGATTTCAGTGGAGACTGTTTTGTTTCTGATTCCTATGAACTAAACATTTTCAGAGTTTTAGAGTCAAAAAGTATTAAAAAAGATTCAGAACATGTTTTTATCAACCAAATATTCTGCTTCTGTCCATATTTGTTGATTTTTAGCCTTTAAAAACAACATTTTGACTGCAGTCAGAAACTGTTTGACACACAGAGGAAAAGTCTCACCTCCTGACTGACACTATGCTGACATTCAATTAAAGATGGAACAAATAATTCAACCATATCTGCATCAAACAATATAATGACATTAAATTACATTTACATATTTATGTATTTAGGCTCTAACAAATAAATATAGACTATATCCACCATCAGAGGCAGGCCTATACATTATGACATATATATGTGCTGATGTGTGTTTTACATTCATCTGTGTTTTTACTTCTGACTGAACTTTATTTAGTGATAAAACCATCGAGTGTCTCTGACTCTGACTCTACAGCAGGATGAAAGTAGACGTAGAAATCTGAACCTTTTTCTGATGAGAAATTCTCTATAAATACCAACGTTTGGGGTGAAAGATGTTTACACACATTTCACCCTGTTTACGATACTTTTTTGTATGCAGCAACCTTTATAATTGAGGCTCCTGCTTTATTTTAGACTTGCTTCCAACCAAGATCAAAATCGTTTCAATGTAAGCTTTGAAATTTTTCGCCACTTTTTGGTAAATATTGTCACAGATGAGTGACAGAAGGTGTTAGATGAGGAGATTCAGGCACCAAGGGAAAAACATCAAACCTTTGTTTAAAAAAACTGCACTAAATGTTGTAGTTGTGGTATTCACATGGTTAGTTTCATTCACTGAATGATGCTGTACAACTGTACTGCTGCACAATTTAAAATAAGCAGTCATGCATTCAGGTGGTGCAGATCAGGTTACTGTTGTGAGACATTTCTAAGTTGGACAGCATGTGAGGCAGTAAATAACTCACTGCTATATGTTCTATATCCATATAACTTTCATTTCTCTATCATAATGTGCATAAATAACAATGTTTTGACTAACGGTAACAGTAGTAGTCGTTGGTGCTGGCCTTCATCATTTACATCTCACCTCAGTCCAAGTTCAGCTCATGTGATATGGTTTAAACCAGGTAACGTAAAAGAGGAAACATGACCTGAGTCAGCAATGGCTGAATGGATCCAGGCTACATTGTACCTTTATCATCCCAGGAGTTCCTTTGTCTCCATACAGGCCCCTCCATCCTCTGTAACCCTTCTCTCCCTGTGGAAACATCACAGCAGTAAACTGTTGGTATGTTACAGTAGAACTAATGTTCACAATAACAACAGTGGTAGTGAAAGGGAACTCAAGGGGAATCTTTAAATTATTTAGAGCGCAGGGTCAGAAGTCCATGGCCTAAGTGCATTCAGGGAGTGTTCCACTCCCTTTTGCTAGTTAACTCGTACATAAGTAAAATTAATAAGGTGCAAGAAGGGGTTATATCTCTTAATTATTCATAACAAACATTTAATCAATCAGCCATCTCCCTTTCCCTTTAAAAGCCAGGTAGACCTGAGGAATAGGTATGTGGTCCTTGGCCGGTGGACCCTCTGCCTGTCCAGTCAGTCCAGGTTCATACAGTGAAACAGTCCAGGTTCACACAGTGAAACAGTCCAGGTTCATACAGTGAAAGAGTCCAGGTTCATACAGTGAAGCAGTCCAGGTTCACACAGTGAAACAGTCCAGGTTCATACAGTGAAAGAGTCCAGGTTCACACAGTGAAACAGTCCAGGTTCATACAGTGAAACAGTCCAGGTTCATATAGTGAAACAGTCCAGGCTCACACAGAGAAACAGTCCAGGTTCATACAGTGAAACAGTCCAGGTTCATACAGTGAAACAGTCCAGGTTCATACAGTGAAACAGTCCAGGTTCACACAGTGAAACAGTCCAGGTTCACACAGTGAAACAGTCCAGGTTCATACAGTGAAACAGTCCAGGTTCACACAGTGAAACAGTCCAGGTTCATACAGTGAAACAGTCCAGGTTCACACAGTGAAACAGTCCAGGTTCACACAGTGAAACAGTCCAGGTTCACACAGTGAAACAGTCCAGGTTCACACAGTGAAACAGTCCAGGTTCATACAGTGAAACAGTCCAGGTTCACACAGTGAAACAGTCCAGGTTCATACAGTGAAACAGTCCAGGTTCACACAGTGAAACAGTCCAGATTCATATAGTGAAACAGTCCAGGTTCATACAGTGAAACAGTCCAGATTCATATAGTGAAACAGTCCAGGTTCATACAGTGAAACAGTCCAGATTCATATAGTGAAACAGTCCAGGTTCATATAGTGAAACAGTCCAGATTCATATAGTGAAACAGTCCAGATTCATATAGTGAAACAGTCCAGATTCATATAGTGAAACAGTCCAGGTTCATACAGTGAAACAGTCCAGGTTCATACAGAGAAACAGTCCAGGTTCACACAGTGAAACAGTCCAGGTTCATACAGTGAAACAGTCCAGGTTCACACAGTGAAACAGTCCAGGTTCACACAGTGAAACAGTCCAGGTTCACACAGTGAAACAGTCCAGATTCATATAGTGAAACAGTCCAGGTTCATACAGAGAAACAGTCCAGGTTCACACAGTGAAACAGTCCAGGTTCATACAGTGAAACAGTCCAGGTTCACACAGTGAAACAGTCCAGGTTCACACAGTGAAACAGTCCAGGTTCACACAGTGAAACAGTCCAGATTCATATAGTGAAACAGTCCAGGTTCATACAGTGAAACAGTCCAGATTCATATAGTGAAACAGTCCAGGTTCATATAGTGAAACAGTCCAGATTCATATAGTGAAACAGTCCAGGTTCATACAGTGAAACTGTTTGGAGTAAAGCAGCCGTCCTCCTGATAAATCCGACAGAGTTCAGTGAAATGTCTGTGGGTCTCTAAAAATTAAAAAATAATTATTTTGGTACTGTGGCAGGTGGATGAAAATGTAGATGATCTGTGCATCATGTGTGTCACAAGCAGAGTGCATGCATGTTGTGAAGCCGCCTATGTAGGTACTGACTTACATAGGCGACCAGATTTTTGTTGGTTAGTGGTTCAGTCGCTTTCTGCTGTCTCAAAAGATAACAATGTGCCAACAATGCCCCTGACCACACCTCATTTTAACATGCTAATAGGTGCACAGATGGGCACTTACACAATATGGGTGTGAAAATGACAACTATGTCAGTCAGACACAAGCAGTGAAACCTTGAGCTGCGTTGTGCACCACTACCCAGGTAGAGGACAGAGAACCAAATGTGGAAGACCTTGTTACCCACAAGTGATTTCTCAGTGTAGACAGAAACGGATCATTTGTGACTTTATTGAACCGAGTGGCTCTACATATATCTCAATGATTTAAAGAGCAGAGAGATTCCCCTTATCCTTTTCTGTCTGTTTGTATTTTGTAATAGATGTGCACGGCACAAAGAGGCTATCACATGGGCCTGCAGTTCATACTGTGCTGAAATAAGAAACACTATAAGTGTGTTGCAGACGTCAGTGGCAGCTTAATGTGCTGTTTTGAACATGCTTTAATATCCAAACTCTTTCCACCGGCAGTCAAAATCATAGAGGAATATTCTAGCTTTACTCTGCAGCTCATTTGTTAGTCCACAGAGAGAAAGGACTGGTCAGGTTCTCACATGAGTTATTATTATTATTATTATTATTATTATTGTTGTTATTATTATTATTATTATTATTATTATTATTATTATTGTTGTTGTTGTTGTTGTTGTTGTTGTTGTTATTATTATTATTATTATTATTATACTGATTGTATTGTACTGATATTGTACTGATCGTATAATGTCTCTCCCTAGCAAAAGAAGTATTTGGGCATTTGGATCAAGCTCTGGGATGTGGCCTGCCACAGATTTCAGATGAGGATGGAGGAGAGCTACCTTTGGTGTTGGTATTTCTGACCTATTAGTGGGAATTTGATTGCACTCAATCAATGGTGGTAAGACCTAAGTCAGTTCCTCCATTCACTGGCTGAATGTGGAAGCCTTTTGCCTTTCTGCCGGACAACTCAACAACTCCAGCACATGTTCTTAACGAGTAAGGAGAGGAATAGCCCTTGACATCAAATAACTCGAAGAATTCTGACATATTTTAGAGCACTACACTGCTGGCTGCCCTTCAACACAAATCTCTGTGTAAGATCTCCTCGCTGTGCTCTGGTGCCGGAGATGGACCTTTTTATACGTCACACTTTTACACTCGCTGCATTTCACAGAGGTTTTACAGTCTTTGGCTAAATGGGAGATTCATGCACAACACCTGTAGCATATCCCATTTTCACAGAGGAAGGCCTTTCTCTCATCAAGTGGCTGTGCTCTGAATTTCCTTAAAGGTAAACTCCCACTCAGTATTTTCTGTCTAAAGGCATGTGAAAAATTTTCAAAGTAACCAGGATATTTTTATTCAGTAGGATGAATGTTATTCTACAGTCTGATATAACGGTAATATTTTTAGCACAGCAGAATACAGAGAACAATTCAGATTTTAAGCCAGTGAAGGGCGAAAAATACGAAGTAAACAAAGGGCCATTTTGAAATTTGGCAATGGCATGTCAAGGTCAATGTGTTCCTCAAGGGCTTCCTCAGATTTCCAGGCCCCTCAAGGCCCAACGTGCATACGCAGCAGTTTTAAATCTGCGAGAAAATGGAGAACACGGAAGTGTGGATGACCTAAAATAACAGATAGTGAGGAAAAGGCGTCGAGTATCTGAACAAAAGAAACAGAGAGCAAAACTGGTAAATACTGGAGAGCAGAAGGATCGATGGGAGCTACTGAAATCTAAATCTGGACACACGGCTGGTTTGTACTTCAGAGACAGGAAGCTGCAGGGAAACGGCTCCAAGGTAGGAAATCCAAAACCAATCTACCCACAGAATTCCCTTTCATTAGGCATGTTTTTTTTTTAATTATGCATTGAAACTTGACCAAATAATAAAATGCTATTTATGAATTGATACGCCGCACTTTGGGTGGAATGCATTTTGTACGCCTAGGCTGTTTGTTGAGTGGGAGTATAGCTTTAATGGATGTGGTTTACGGTGGAATGGACAGTTCTTTCCTGGATTCTCAACTTGTTTTGGAGATGTTTGCGTCATGTCCAATGTCTGTGGAGATGTCTGTCTTGAGGACTAATACTGGGATTCTCCCTGTCCGATAGACTGATTTATCTCTCACTGGAGGACTGCTGTTGCCGGGTAGAGCGAAGCTTGGATCGTTCCTGGTGTGTGCTTCATGACAGACAAAGTTCATGAAGGAGAACGGGGGGAAGAGGCCTCTATTTTCATCTTTGAACTTAGCACTGTGGTAACTGGCTCCCGACGTGCTAAAAACTTAACAAAATCTAACATTACAGGGGTCTTAACTGGGTCAGCTGATGCGGTGTAGTCCTGAGGAGTATAGGGTTGAGTTGAAGGAATCATGTATTGGATATGTGGCTTAGGGCATGGACTTCATCTTGATAGGTTTAGTTGGGATGAGAAGGTATCGGGTTGAAGGATGGGGAGTGCTCAACTTTGATAGGCTTCTGGATATAGGGGTTAGGTTGAAAAGTCTCATATGTGGTTCCCCATGTGACCAGGCTGTCGTTAGGTGGGTGAAGCTACAGGAACATTGTGACTTGAGACTATATGTAACTCATTCTGTTGTTTTTTTGTGTCCTCCTGATGACCTCCTCTCCAGGCCATGCAACTAAATTTAGCAGTGCCAACTGGTCACTTGCCTTTTCCTGTACCGTCTTCCTTAAGGTGTTTCCTAACCTAAATTAGACAGCCAGTCAAACTCCCTCAATAAGCAACACGAGAGTCAGGATGTAGCATTCTAGCTCCAGTTGTAATGTAGAGCATGTTGATAAAGAAAACGAGTAAAACTGAAAACTAAAGAAACAGACATTTAGTTACTTAGAAATAGTAATTAAATTAATAAACAAATGTTTCCTAAAGTACAATGTATACAGCCAAAATTACACAAATTGTGCTCAAAATATATTAAAAGTAAACTATATGCTGCTGAGGCATAATGAACTGAACATGTAATAATATAACCACCTATCAGCCCTAAATGAGCATTAAACATTAATACAAACATAAAAACATCCCATCGATAACAAATATTCTCCAATACTGAAAGACAAACTTCCAAACGATAAAAATTACTTACAGGCAATACTTACGATGGGCCAAACCAAAGGATTGCAACAGACAGCTGAACACCACATTGATCTGCTGAGATCTCCCTACATCTGAAACATGTGCTCCTACTTCCTGCCTCTACTGCTGCAATATCACATTAACCAGTAGGCAGTGCTAAAGAACACTAAACTACACCATGCCTGGAGTCAGAACAATTATTACCTCCACCAAGGGAGGAGGTTATGTTTTTGCCGGCGTTGGTTGGTTTGTTGGTTTGTAATGTAAAGTGTCTCCGTCCTGACAATTGTATCTAATTGATTCATGTCCATATAACAGCTTTTGAATTTCAACAAAACATTACCCCATTTTCATATACTTCCTTTTCTCCTTCCTGTGTGTAGCTTTGTAACAACTCTTCAAGTGTTACAAGTGTCAATTACCTGTTGTGGCATTGCAGTTTATTTATGTGAGATGACAATATGAACGACTAACAGCCACAATAAATAAAGATTTTCGTAAATTGCAAAGATTTTGTTTTAATTTTTCCTGTCAAACTTTCTAATGACTTAATTCAGAGGGATGCATCATGGGACTTTTGCTTTGGAGTGAAATGCCAACATGGAGAAACTGAGCAGCCTTGGCGGAGGTCTGCACTGTCCGAGTGCTTTCTAGTTTTGCTCAAGAATTTCGATAAATGGAAAACTTCAAATTAAAATTCCTAATTACACTGACTGGTTATGTTTGATATGGTTGAGACAAAAGTGTTTGGCCGCTTGTAGCTAGATGCAGTGTCACAGTTTTGGAAACACCACAACTCAGTGTGACTGTCACAACGTCAGGAGAACAGACGTTGAAGTGTGAATGCTGCTGCCTGTCAGCCATCACACCACAAGGAGAAACTGTCTCCCTGATAGGTAAGCACAGCTGTTGGGTTTATAGACAGAGTCCTACTGTGACCTTTTGACCTGGCTGCCCCAAGGCTCCTTGTGTTCCTTGTTCTCCCTCTGGTCCCATCACACCAGGGTGGCCCTAAAGCACACACAACAGTACGACACAACATGATGTTTCCTTTTAGGACCTTCTGCTTCATCTTTATCTGTCCAGAAACAAATGTGTGTGATGTGTGTGATGTGTGTGACTGTACCTTGTGTCCTCTGCGTCCTCTGCAGCCCTTTAAACACATAGATCATTACTATAGAAAGTTCAGCCTTCATTTTCTAAATTCTACTCTTTTAAACCACATATCAGACATTTCTTACCTTTTCCCCTTTCACTCCTGTGATGTGTTCTTTTATATCCACCTGGTAAAAACAAAGTGTGTATTAGTCTGAAGTCAAGTAATATGTGTTTTACATCGCTACACAAGGATTTCTTGAAGTTAGTTTGTTCAAATAAAAAAAAACAATGTGTAGGATTTGAGAATGTGAGCAGTGTGTGTATGTCATCACCAATAGCTCTGTTTTCCATTTGATTGGTGGAAACAGAGGTGGTGGAAGAGGAGGAGGGATGAAGATTTCACATTTCTGAGCTGACCACCTTCTACTAGACAGGATGCCTACAGAGACAGACATGCACACACACACACACACACAGATAGACAGACGGACAGACAGACAGATGGAAGACATTTTCTGAACTGACCCACTAACCTTACACCAGACATAAATTATATTAGTTCCTGTCAATGACATGGCTGTGTTTGCTTAGCAGCCACAGCATTGATGAGACCAGCTGTGAAAACGTTGTTTGACACGCTTTACATTCACCTCACAAACATGATGTGTAATCACTGCATAATGGAGGCTTTTCTCCTGCAGGCCCAGGTTAAGATGGTCACATCTACACTTGAACCAGTACCATCAAAGAGTCTCAGGTCCTTCTCTCATTCAAACTCTAAGGAGCACGAGTCGTGGTGTCTTAAACACAGAATGACATGACAATGTGTGTGTCGTAATCTGAGTGTCTCTGTCCTCTAGCAGGGAAAGCAGCGCATGCATGTGAGTGTGCATGTTAGTGCATGTGAGTACTATATATTAATACATGTGAGTACTATATATTAATACATGTGAGTACTATATATTAATACATGTGAGTACTATATATTAATACATGTTAGTACTATATATTAGTACATGTGAATACTCTATATTCGTACATGTTAATACATGTTAGTACTATATATTAGTACATGTGAGCACTATATATTAGTACATGTTAGTACTATATATTCGTACATGTGAGTACTATATATTAGTACATGTGAATACTCTATATTCGTACATGTTAGTACATGTGAGTACTATATATTAGTACATGTGAATACTCTATATTCGTACATGTTAGTACATGTGAGCACTATATATTAGTACATGTTAGTACTATATATTCGTACATGTGAGTACTATATATTAGTACATGTGAGTACTATATATTAGTACATGTGAGTACTATATATTCGTACATGTGAGTACTATATATTCGTACATGTGAGTACTATATATTAGTACATGTGAGTACTATATATTCGTACATGTGAGTACTATATATTAGCACATGTGAATACTCTATATTAGTACATGTTAGTACATGTGAGTACTATATATTAGTACATGTGAGTACTATATATTAGTACATGTGAGTACTATATATTCGTACATGTGAGTACTATATATTCGTACATGTGAGTACTATATATTTGTACATGTGAGTACTATATATTAGCACATGTGAATACTCTATATTAGTACATGTTAGTACATGTGAGTACTATATATTAGTACATGTGAGTACTATATATTCGTACATGTGAGTACTATATATTCGTACATGTGAGTACTATATATTAGTACATGTGAGTACTATATATTCGTACATGTGAGTACTATATATTCGTACATGTGAGTACTATATATTAGTACATGTGAGTACTATATATTAGTACATGTGAGTACTATATATTAGCACATGTGAATACTCTATATTAGTACATGTTAGTACATGTGAGTACTATATATTAGTACATGTGAGTACTATATATTAGTACATGTGAGTACTATATATTAGTACATGTGAGTACTATATATTCGTACATGTGAGTACTATATATTCGTACATGTGAGTACTATATATTAGTACATGTGAGTACTATATATTCGTACATGTGAGTACTATATATTCGTACATGTGAGTACTATATATTAGTACATGTGAATACTCTATATTAGTACATGTTAGTACATGTTAGTACTATATATTAGTACATGTGAGTGTCGCTTGTGAACTGTTGTGTGGACTCTGTCTGGACCTTATTTTTAAATTATCATGCCCAAATGGATAATTCTGGACATTTATGTAGTGGTTTGTGGGGGTGTCAACTGTATGGGAAGCCTGTTTCTCTCCCTTGCTTCTTCTATTTCCCCTCGCTTCCTTTAATCCTCCTTCCCCCACTTTCCCACCACTTTTTTCTCTCTTCCTCTAACAACTGTATCAAGCCGATGGCTTTCACCTGAGGATCGGCTCAGCTCCGGGAGTGATTGGCTGCGGGATTGGGACCAAGGTGTTTTATGTAGCAGTGATGGCTGGGGCGCGAGTGCGGTTTTTTCAGAGGCGAGAGGCGTGTGTCAGCGGACGTGAGAGGCGAGCAGCGACGAGAAGAAAATCAACGCTCTCTAATCTCAGTAATGAGGGATGTCCCCAAATTGCCGTCGACACCTGCTGCGGGACGCGAGTTGTCGCCAGTCGGAGATCTGTCTGAGAGAGGAGGCTGTCGCCGCGGAGGATTCAACGCTCCCTATTGGGTAAGCTGAGGGACGTCACCCCCCTGTTCTGAGCGATCTGCTGCGTGATTGTGAGTACAGCTGTAGTCCATAAACCTATTCATTGGCTGTTTCCTCTGTGTCCAGCTGTGACCAGCTGGAGATCCGCCTGCACCGGGAGGGAGCTGCGGTGGTGACGTCACGCCTGCGTCCGAGGACTTAAGTGGACTGATGCTCCATGCTGGGGACAGGAGTGTCAGAATAGTAAAGACACTTTGGTGGACTCTCAATTAATAACCCTTACTGTTTTTTTCCTTGTTGGTGTAGGGTGGTGGCCAGCCGAGGACATAGGCAGCTCCACCATAGTGAAGCTAAAAGGGGGAGGGGTTTAGTGCATTCCTAGGTGCCTCTGCCCTTAATTGCTTGCTGTGTGGGTGTAACTGGGTTGTGTGTGATAAAGACTGATCATTAGTGTGCCCTGTAATTATGTGGGATGATTTGTGCTTCAGATTGTTTACCAGTGTGCCCTAATATTTTGTGGGATGAGTTGCGTAAATTGTTTGCATGTGTTACACAGGGGTAGCATGCTGGTCTGTTGCTCTTAACTTTAAAGGGTTGGGTACATTTACCAGTGGCAGGCCCTAAGCCATAACCACTTTACCCCTCAGGGTTTTTTTGGGACTCTGCCCCAAATGGTCGTCTGTGCTCTTCTCGGCTGGAACATTTTTAGGGTCTCTTTTTTGAACTGCTGTCATAATAAAGATTATTCCTTTAAAACTTAAATTCCTGTGTTGTGCTGTGTGCTTGGGGTAGTCTCGAGCCACACAAGGGGGCCTGGTTTTGGCCTTCTGTGCGACACTTTTTTGGCGTTGTCGACAGGATACCCCAACTGCACAGCCAACATGTCAGATCTTCAAATTAAGACTGAGAGAAATGTAGCGTCCGGAACAGCAGCACAGCAGCCCCATGGGCAGGTTGGGAATGTACAAATGAATGCTATTCTACCCTGGTTCATGTGGGGGTGTAAGGGGTTTGCCCAGTGGTGGAAGGAGGAGTCCTGGAGTCAAAATTATTATCCCGGTATTTACTTTTATTTTTTGTCACCAGCAAGTGCAGTGCAAAAGTGAAGGTGGTTAAATATATACAAAATGCAAAAATATTTACAAAAACAGAGAGATAATACCCTTCAAGAGCAGAGACAACAAGATAATCGGCCTGTCCTCTATAAGGCTCTGAAATGGACAGCACTTCCCCATGCAAGTCATACAAAAACACTCTCCCAGTAGAGCCTACTGCTCTGGCTTTATAGGAGAAGCCCCTCCCTCCAGCCAAACCATAGTTAATTAAAATCAATTAACCCAAATACAGAACATATAAATAATTACACATTTCTGGATATCTTAACACTTAAAACCCTGTGAATTGATACAGACATATAAACTAAATAACATATGTAAGTCACTTAAAAAGGCATCAATGTTTATCCACTCCAAAACACCCCTGTGTTTTGGCTCACTTATGGTATAGCCCTGGTCCCCCCAACTACATTAACCACTGGTTTACACCACTTCTGGTTTGATCAGCAGACCAGGAAAGGCTACTCCACAGGTGAGTGTGCTAAACAGTCATATTAGCAGGCATGGGTTATCCCCATGACAGGGGGTCCTTGGGTATCTATGTTTAATGGGAAAGATGGTATAAGGTTCAGCGAGTGGTGGGCTCGGATTGAAGCTTACCTGCGGGCACAGGGCCTGGGGGCAGTCCAAAAGGTAGATTTCGTGTTAAATGCACTTGAGGGGATGCCAAAAGGAAAGTGTTGTTACTCCCAGTCACCAGTAGGGATTCAGACAACAAAGTATTAGACCTCCTTGCTAGTCTATATGAGCCACCTCAGTCAATTGCTCATATAAGGGACCAGTTTTTTTAGTTGTAAACAATAAGTAGAGGAAGGGGTGGGGTCATTTATCCTTAGGTTTCGGGAGTCCCATAATAAGTGGGTGTCTGCAGACCCGGCCGAGGCAGACCCAGATGATGTCACATTAAGAGACCAGTTTGCCTTAGCCCTACAACCAGGCCCAGTCCGGCGCGAGCTCCAGCGACAGATACGAAGGGCATCAGGGACGACGTTTGTACAGGCCTGTGCGGAGGCAAAGGCCCTTGAGGAGGAGCTGCTGAGGCATGGAGAGGTGGGGATCAATCGGACTTATGAAGCCGCTGTTACAGCAACGACAACCCATCCGCCTACCAATCAAGCTGCTCCTATGCCAACAGTAGGCCTCCAGTCAGAGCTCCAACAGCTCAGAGATAACTTACGGACTGAGTTACAAGAAGAGGTCATGACCCAGATGTCAGCAATGGGGAAAGCTCTAATAGAGGAGTTGAAGGTGCAACTGGCTGGAATGGTGTCCGGCACCCCTCAATCTGCTGCATCCTCATCGACATCCATGCAAGAGGTTCAGTGGCACCCCCGTAGAGCGCCACCCTTCTCCCATGAAGCTCGTGGGTTCCAATGGGATGCCCAAGGAAGGCCAATCTGCAGAGACTGTGGTGAGCCTGGTCATGTACAGCGGAACTGCCCACGTCGACGGCCCCGGCAGGCGGGTTTTCGGGATCCTCGACCACTGTAGGGCAGGTGACCGAGGAAAGGGTCCAACCAGCACCTCCTGGGAGGCAGGTATTTGTTGGGGAGTGCCCTGAAGTAGAAGTCGTTCTACAAGGTAAAAAGACTATTTTTATTTTGGAAACGGGATCTCCTGTGACCCTATTGGGCTGTCTCTCCTCCAAGAAATCCGTGGTAATGGGCCAATGGGGGATGTAGACCATATCCACTGGTTATCATTGCGAGCAGCTAATGGCCTCAGAATCCCATATGAGGGATATGTAGTTCTGGACTTTGAGATTGGGGGCATACAAGTAGCTGGGAGGGGGGCAGTCGTAGTGAACGATGGTTGTATTAATTCTGCATGTGGGATCCTTGGAATGAATGTGATTAAACCCCTGTGGGACAATCTCTTTCAGGGCCCACACCCTGGGACATCTGCCTTCAAGTCGATGTTTCCCCCAACCACTGCAGCGGCATGGGAGAGGGCTTTTCTGCCTGCCAAAGGATAAGTGTGGCCCCAGGCCCAGTCGATTTCCAGGGAGTTGCCAAGCTGCAAAAGCAACCCCCAGTATGGATTCCACCTGAAAAGGAAATGTTAGTTTGGACTCATGTCCCCCAGGGGGCCAGGATGCCTGATTGTTGTGTGGTGGTTGAGGGGATGGACGATGCGGAGAATGAATGGTTGGTTGCCCTGACTGTTGGTCGGATGTGTGGAGGGAAGGTCTTAGTAAGGCTATCCAACCCCAATCCATTTCCTGTTGAGCTGCCACAGAAACGTCCCCTGGCATCAGTCTTTCAGGTCGATGCCCAAGAGGTGTATGACAAGGAAGATTTGGTTTTCACGAATCCAGAACCCTCCGTAGTCCAGGTGGAGGTGCGTGCAGTGGGACAGGCCCCAAATGAGGAGTCTCCCCCCTTGAACTTGGAAGGAGAGGGCCTGACACCCGATGAGCAACAGCAGTTACACACCCTGCTGACCAAGTGGTCAACAGTTTTTGCAACCGGTGACAAAGACTTTGGACGTACCAGAGCGGTTCTCCACCAGATCCCCACCGGCGATGCCCCTCCTGTGCGTGACCGGTACCGGCCTATCCCACCATCTTTGTATTCAGAACTTCGGACCCTCCTTCAAGGGATGCTGGAGAATGGGGTGGTTCGAGAGAGTGCAAGTCCGTGGGCTGCCCCGATTGTACTGATCAAAAAGAAAGATGGAAGTTACAGATTCTGTGTGGACTACCGGCGACTCAATGCCATCACTCATAAGGACGCCTTCCCACTACCCAGGATTGAAGAGTCCCTGACGGGCCTGAAAGAGTCTTTGTGGTACTCCACCCTTGACCTGGCAAGCGAGTATTGGCAGGTCGAAGTCGATCCCTGTGACAGGGAAAAGACAGCCTTTACTACACCCATTGGCCTGTTCGAGTTCGAGTGGATGCCCTTTGGCTTATGCAACGCCCCCGCAACGTTCCAACGACTGCAGCGGTGAGGGATTGGCCGGTACCTGCGACGGTGAAGCAGGTACGCTCCTTCTCAGGCTTTGCCGGGTACTATCGGCGGTTTATCCCTGCCTATCTAAAAATTGCAGCTCCCTTGCATGGCCTTCTCCGAGAGAAAGGGGCGCAGAAGTCCAGCCCAGTTCAGTGGAGCGGAGAGTGTCAGCAGAGTTTTGACCAGCTAAAGCAGGCTCTCCTCCAGGCACCAATATTAGTTTATGCTAATTATGACCTTCCTTTCAGGGTGTATGTAGACGCCAGTATGGAGGGTTTAGGGGCGGTGCTTTCCCAGGTCTAGGACGGTAGGGAGAGGGTGATCGCCTATGCCAGCCGCAGTCTACTGCCTACTGAGAGAAATGATCAGAATTATAGCTCCCTTAAGCTAGAGCTCTCAGCACTTAAATGGGCGGTAACGGAAAACTTTAAGGGCTATCTGTGGGGGGCCACCTGTACTGTGTTAGCTGATAACAACCCCTTAGTACATTTAAACACGGCCAACCTAGGGGCGGTAGAGCAGAGGTGGGTTGTGAATTTGTGATTTGCTAGCTACAACTTCACCATCAAATATAGGCCAGGGTCAGAAAATCAGAATGCAGATAGCTTATCACGCTTGCCTGGGGAGGTGGGGGTGGCCGTTCTTCATGTTGAGGTAGAGCAAGATACAGAGTTGGGGGGTAGTATCCAGTCCCCAGAGACCTGGCAGGAAAGGCAGGGCAGTGATGAGGACCTTTGCCAGGTAGCTGAGTGGAAGGCCCAAGGGAGTCCCCCCTCCATGCGGGACCGTCAAAATTTGCCCCCCCCCAGGTGCGAAGGTGGTTGCTGGAGTGGGACCGACTGGAGCTATGGGAAGGCCTGTTGATGAGGCGCACGCGGGAGCCGGACACTGAGAAGACAGCTTTCCAAATTGCACTACCCACCTCCTGCACCCACCCCCTTTGGGAGGATTACCACAGGGCGATTGGGCATGCCAGCGGAGAGAAGGTGTTAGGCGTGCTGCGGCGACGCTTCTACTGGCCAGGCATGGGAACGGATGTTGAATGTTGGACAAAGGAGTGCTATGAGTACTTGGTAAGCAAGCCAGGCCCAGAGGTGAGAGCCCCCCTCCAGCCTATATCTAGCAGCTACCCATTTGAGTTTGTGGCACTGGATTACTTGTCACTCGGACGACCAAATGATACCTACCCTTATATTTTGGTGATGACCGATTTGTTTTTTAGATATGCTGTCGCTGTTCCTACCAAGGACCAAACCGCCTTGACCACGACGAAGGCTATCTGGGAGTCCCTTATTCAGCCCTTTGGGTGCCCAGAACGGATCCTTACGGACAGAGGGGGTGCTTTCGAATCTGAACTGTTGTAACAACTCTGCACATTGTATGGGTGTACAAAAAGTCAGACCACTGCCTACTACCCACAAGGTAATGGGGCCTGTGAGCGTTTCAATAACACTCTCCTCTCCTTGTTGGCAACCTTGAGTGATGAGACACAGCCACGGTGGTATGCAAAGTTACCCATGCTTGTCCAAGCCTACAACAACACAGTACTGGATTTACCCCTTATTATATTCTCTTTGGCAGGCATGCTCGGCTGCCCTTGGACCTGTGCGTAGGTGTTGTTCCGCCACAAGAGCGACAACCTTTAGATGGTTGGGTACATTCCCATCATCAGACATTGCTGGAGGCTTTTTCTAAGGCTCAGTCTGCTGCACGGAAGAGGCAGGTTAGAGACCAGACTCGCTACAACCGGACAGCATGGGCATTACCACTACTACCTGGGGAACGGGTGTTCGTCCGGAATTTCCGGACGACAGGCCAGGGAAAATTGGCCCCGTATTGGGCCCCATCCCTCTTTGTCATTGTTTCTCAAGTACGGCCAAATCAGCCAGTGTACCTTATCCGTCCGGAGGGTAAGGAAGGGCCTCCCCGGACGGTGCACGGGAACAACCTACGCCCATGCATAGTTGGTGTGTGTTCTACACCAGCTGATGACGACAGCCCCTCTGCCGGAGCCCAAAGGAGTGGTGGTGAGCCGACGGGTCAGGATAGCAGACACCCACTAGTACCAGGGTTTTGCTTACCCCTAGCAACATTGTGTCCTGTGTCCGCACTAGAGCCCGCCAATCTCGAGCCAGCTGTTTGCTCAGAACAGCATACTGAGCAGACTATGGACAGGTTACGCCAGTCCGGTGATGATAGTCCAGAGTTGTGTCAAATTGATGTTGAGCCGGAACAACCTGCAGAACAGATGCAGGACATCCCACAGGCATCCCCACGAGGAGAGGGGATGCAGTGCTGTCGTTCCCGTCGGCCTAATCTGGGTGTTCCGCCCCCAAGGTACAGGGACTGATTCAGTGGCCGGGACGACCGCTATTTTAGTGTGGGGGAATTGTGTCGCTTGTAAACTGTTGTGTGGACTCTGTCTGGACCTTATTTTTAAATTATCATGCCCAAATGGATAATTCTGGACATTTATGTAGTGGTTTGTGGGGGTGTCAACTGTATGGGAAGCCTGTTTCTCTCCCTTGCTTCTTCCATTTCCCCTCGCTTCCTTTAATCCTCCTTCCCCCACTTTCCCACCACTTTTTTCTCTCTTCCTCTAACAACTGTATCAAGCCGATGGCTTTCACCTGAGGATATATATTAGTGCATATTTAGTACATGTGAGTACTATATATTAGTACATGTTAGTACCATGTATTAGTACATGTTAGTACTATATATGAGTACATGTCAGTACTATATATTAGTACATATGAGAGTACATGTTAGTACATGTGAGTACTATATATTAGTACATGTAAGTACTATATATTAGTACATGTGAGAGTACATGTTAGTACATGTGAGTACTATATGTTAGTACATGTGAGTACTTTATATTAGTACATGTTAGTACATGTGAGTACTATATAGTAGTACATGTGAGTACTATATATAAGTACATGATAGTACATGTGTTGTACTATATATTAGTACATGTGAGTACTATATATTAGTGCATGTGAGTACTATATATTAGTGCATGTGAGTACTATATATTAGTACATGTGAGTACTATATATGAGTGCATGTCAGTACTATATATTAGTACATGTGAGAGTACATGTTAGTACATGTGAGTACTATATATTAGTACATGTGAGTACTATATATTAGTACATGTGAGTACTATATATTAGTACATGTGAGTACTATATATTAGTACATGTAAGTACTATATATTAGTACATGTGAGAGTACATGTTAGTACATGTGAGTACTATATATTAGTACATGTGAGTACTATATATTAGTGCATGTGATCGGTGTATATTAGTGCATGTGATCGGTGTATATTAGTGCATGTGAGTACTGTATATTAGTGCATGTGATCGGTGTATATTAGTGCATGTGAGTACTGTATAATAGTGCATGTGATCGGTGTATATTAGTGCATGTGAGTACTGTATATTAGTGCATGTGATTGGCGTATATTAGTACATGTGAGTACTGTATATTAGTGCATGTGATCGGTGTATATTAGTGCATGTGATCGGTGTATATTAGTGCATGTGATCGGCGTATATTAGTACATGTGAGTTTTATATATTAGTGCATGTGATCGGTGTATAATAGTGCATGTGATCGTGTATAATAGTGCATGTGAGTACTGTATATTAGTGCATGTGATCGTGTATATTAGTGCATGTGAATTTGCAGTCACACCACCTTAACTTGAAGAACCTTTGTGTTCAGGTTGTCTGATGATTCCACTTACTGATTGTGACAGATGGAGCAGCTGGCTGGATGCCACTGAGCAAGGCAGTCCATCCCAAAAACAGTTGAACCAGCATCTCCCCTTCCAACAACAACAACTAAATGTTAAAATCTTTTTTTTTTTAAAGTGCATAAATCTGTGTAATATAAAACAGAACATGAATATTTGCATGTATAATTGACAAATTTAACCTCCTGATGAAAAATAAGAACTGGTTCCATGCGTCTACTTACATTCCCTTTTTATAATATTGATATTTTTTAAAGCTCTGAGACCCCAACTCTACACACTAAACCTGATGTATCTTACATTTAACAGTAACACTTCATGTATGGTAAGAGTACATGAATTATCATAGCTTCATGCATGAAAAAACATTAGTGTAGTCCTTCATGAAGTCTCAGTAATGTACATGTATTAATAGTATCTCATGACTGACTTCATGCAGGAACCATACATTAATTAATGCAACAATAAAGGTCTCCATAAGATTTCAGTGCATTCATGATTTCTCATGCATGCATTCATCATAGTTCATGTATCCTCACCAGTACCCTTGTTCTGCACTGCAGAACACAGTTCAGACTTTAAATGCAATTCTATTTATTTCCTTTATTTACAGGCAGACAAAAAACTGTTTTCACGGTTATCAACAAGGTAACGTTGGACTTTTAAAGAGTCCTCAGGCAAACTGAGTCACATTGAATTCAGAATAACTGTTAATAGCCCAAGACAATAAATGAGATCCATCCTTAAGAACAGATGTACATGAACAGACATCTTACAGTTGTGTCTGAATGTTTGACAAACTGATAATCCACTCGAAAAGATGTCGATGGACATTTATGTTGGTAGATAATACATTTTACTTTTTTTATTCATTCTTTTTGTCATGATTGCTAACTCTGGCACACATGCATCTCAGCTCAAAGGAGGTTAAAATGACTGTTCACACGCAGCCTCTGTTGTGTTTTCTTACCTCAGTATTGTCTTCTCTTCAGCGCACCGTGTGGAAGCTCTCATCCCGCAGTGGAGACGTCTGTCAGAGCTTCCTGGTCATCGTCCAGTAAAGACCAATCTGCTAAGCTTGCACACTGACTCTGACTTTTATCTCAAGAAACTGTGAAAATGCAACGCAGCCTCTGGCAGCACTCTGCAGAAATCAGATAATTACTGAACACACTGAGCCAAAGAGGAGCCTCCTTATCAGGCCAGGCTGTAGAGGATGAAACAGTGTCAGCAGTCAGAGGCATCGTCTGTCATATTGTTCTATATTATCATTCCTGTATTCCCTCTTAACTTTTATTATTTTGGCAGCGTTCTCCACCGCAGTCATACAACTTCAACAAGAGCGCTCAGACAGCACAAACCTCCGCCAAGGCCCTTTAAAAAATTCCCGGAACCAGATCCCGATTTAATCACCTCTAGGATAGGGTCCATCTTTGGTGAAAATTTCATGCAGATCCGTCCATTAGTTTTTGTGTAATCCTGCTAAGAAACAAACAAACAGACAAACAAACCGAACCAATCACATAAACTCCTTGGCAAAGGTAACTAACTACTAAACAGGAGCATGTCTACACTTTTTTGACTGGGCTCCTTATTCATACAGGTCAAAGCAAAAGGATCCAACCCTTAATGACCAGCGTCTCTAGTTTTTTGTAGACCCTTTAGCTGCTATGACCTGCTGCAAACCTGATGCATATCCAGACACCAGCTTCTGGCAGCGTTCCTGAGGAATCTTAGCCCATTCCTCATGGACAAAGGCCTCCAGTTCTGGAATATTCCTGGTTCACCTGCTGAACCACCTTCTTCAGATCCCACAAGAGGTTTTCTACGGCCTCTAGAATGATCCAGGACTTCTTCTGAAACCAGGCCTTGGTGGACTCTGAGGTCTGCTTGGGATCATTATCCTTTTGGAACGTCCAATGACGGCCAAGCCTCATCTTCCTCACAGATGGAGACGTTTTCTTCTAGGATTTCCTGATCCTTGATGGAATCCATCTGACCCTCTACACGCTGCAGGTTGGTCCAGGAAGCAAAGCAGCCCCATAGCATCATTGAGCCACCACCATGCTTCAGTGTAGGTAGGGTGTTCTTTTCAGCATCAGGTTCATTCTTCCTCCTCCAGACATTCCGCTGATCCAGAGGCCCCAAAAGTTCCAGTTTGGTTTCATGGCTCCACAGAACAGCATCCAGAACTTCTGGGTCTGATCTAGATGGTTCTGAGCTACTGGAGCCCACTTTTCTGGAGCTTCTGGGTCAGCAATGGTGAAGGTCTTGGAGTTCATGGTGCCCTGATGTAAATTTAGACCTGAACAGAAAAACCTTTGGACTCTACTGATAAAGTAAGTCTATGAAGGTCTCAGTGTTTTAATACATCTGATCTGTAAATGTGTCTCTGATGAGGATGAGATTCAGGTTGGATCATTTAGAGACTGCAGGAGTCAGGAAAACCTTTTGTGCTGAATGTGGGGAAAAAAATCTTGTAATATCGTGTGTTGATCTATTTAAAGTGTTTTTGTGTGATTTGGTTTTTGCAAACAGCTGATAAATAATATATTTTGCCAATAAACCTAATCTACAATGGAGGTTGAATAATTTTGTTTCAACTGTACATCATCCTTCCTTCATCATCACATCTGTATTTTAAAGATTCATTCAGCACTATTATCGACAAACATGCCCCACTGAAAAGATTCCGGACCAAGAATCGCTATAGCCCCTGGTTCTCCCTTGACCTGGCTGATTTGATCCGTCATAAAAACGCCTTATGGTGGAGAGCCAGGTCCTCCCAGTCTCCTGTTGACTGGCTTGCCTTCAGGCAATGTAGAAATAAAACCACACAAGCAATTAGGTCAGCTAAAATCAACCATTTCAAGGAGAAATTCTCATCCTGTGGCGCTGATCCCAAGAAGTTCTGGAAAACAGTCAAGTCTATGGAAAATAAACTCACTTCCCCTCACCTACCCGCCTCCATGAAATTTGGCGACACAATCGTCACTGATAAATCATGTTTGGTCTCACTCTTCAACCAACATTTCGTGAATTCATCGCAAGCCTTTACCGCTCCGGTCCCCAACACTGCTCCATCATACACCCCTCCTCCATCCAGTGATGTCGGCTTCTCCCTTCAATCTGTTTCTGTCTCAGAGGTTTTGGAAGAACTCATCAAGCTGGATGCAAATAAATCTGCCGGCTCTGACGGGTTTGACCCCATGTTTTTAAAAGTAGCTGCTCACATTATTGCTGCCCCCATTACATACTTGTTTAACTTGTCCATCCGTCTGTCTGTTTTCCCTTCTGACTGGAAATCTGCCATGATCTTTCCCCTTTTCAAAGGAGGCTCTGGCTCTGACCCCAACTGCTACAGGCCTATATCCATCTTGCCTTGCCTGGCCAAAGTCTTAGAGAGGTTAGTCCACAAACAGCTAACCCACTTCACTGACTCCAACCATATCCTGTCAGATTTGCAGTCGGGGTTCAGAACTGGCCACGGTTGCATCACCTCCACCCTGAAGGTCCTCAATGACATCATCACCGCCATGGACAATAAACAGGTCTGCATAGCTGCCTTCATAGACCTGGCCAGGGCCTTCGATTCAGTAGACCCTACGATCCTCTTGCACAGGCTCTCTAGCATTGGCCTGTCCAAGAGTTGCAGTAACTGGTTTGCTAGCTATCTCGATAACCGTGCACAGCAAGTGAAATCTGAAAACTTTGTGTCAGATCCTCTTAACATCTCTAAGGGCGTGCCTCAAGGTTCCATCTTGGGCCCAACCTTGTTCTCCATCTACATAAATGATGTGGCCAAGGCTATTGGCGCCTCCCGGATACATCTCTATGCTGATGATACCATCATTTACTCATCTGGCCCTTCACTCCACTCCACCGCATCCAACCTCCAACTCAGCCTCACTTCTATCGAGAAGTCTTTTCACGACCTTCATCTGCGCCTCAACTCCAAGAAGACTAAATGTATGTTATTTGATTGGAAAAACAGTGTCACCTGCCCCCACAAGATCACTTGTGCTGACGGCTCAGAACTGGAGTTTGTCAGCTCCTACAAGTACCTTGGTCTCTGGCTGGACTCCTCACTTTCTTTCACTTCTCACATCAATAACCTGCAGGCCAAAGTTAAGGCCAGACTGGGGTTCCTTTACCGTAACAAGGCTTCTTTCACACACTCTGCCAAACATACTCTGGTGAAGATGACCATACTCCCTATGTTTGATTATGGTGATGTCATCTATAAAATGGCTTCCAAGTGTGCCCTTAACAGGCTTGATGTTCTCCACCACTCAGCCATCCGTTTTGCCACTGGCGCACCTTTTTCCACCCACCATTGTGAACTATATAAACTGATAAACTGGCCCTCCCTCCACACCAGGCGACTTCATCATTGGCTTCTACTTATCCACAAGACTCTACTAGGGAAGACACCTCAATACCTTTCCAGCCTCCTGCACCTTTCCCATAACAACTACCACCTGAGGTCCAGTGATCTCATTACTCTGTCTATTCCCAAGGCCCGCACTGTCTTTGGTCAGAATTCCTTTCGTTTTGCAGCAGCAAATGCCTGGAACTCTCTCCAAAACTCCCTTAAACTTTCAGCTCTTCCATCATTCCACATCTTTAAGCGGAAACTGCAACAGTCCCTAGTTGACTGTTGTACATGTTAATTCCCCTTCTCCTCTCTCTATATATTGCTAGTAGTTATTTATGCTGTTTTTAACTTCATTGTCTCTACCTCATTGGATGTGTGTCTTGGATTCATCCGTACTGTTTTTTTTGTTTTTTGTTTTGTTTTTATTTCTGCTTGGGCCTCTTGCCAGGTCATCATTGTAAATGAGAAGCTGTTCTCAATTGATTTTCCTGGTAAAATAAAGGTAAAATAAAATAAATAAATAAAATCTGTATGCATGGGTGTTGAGAGGTGACCCACAGTGCAAGCTCTGTGATCAGACAAGGACACGGTCTTTAACACCAGGACAGTACAGCTGCTAGCATGACAAGGTGCTTCTGGAGAGATGACTCATGACATGACTCATTTTTGAGAAGTTGAGAGTGGTCTGGAGTGTAAAAAGGTGAATTCACCCTCCCTGTTGTGTCCGATTAGTTCATTTAATCCAGGGTTGCACTGAAAAAGCAACAGAATATAAAGAAATATATGACGCCAACTTAAATGCTGTTTTGCTGATAGACCAGGAAGCAGTGTGGGATCTAAACTGAACAGTGGTGGTGGTCAGATCACTTAAAGGATCCCTAAAATGGGGTTTCTTTGCCCCACAAGGTGGACTGAGGTAGACCTAGGCCTCAGCCAATCCAATAACATTTTGGTGGTTGACATGATTCCATTTTTTTGTTCATGATGACAAACATAAAAGAAAATTGGTCATGTTCTCTTAAAATCTCTATTTTTGTTAACAACTTGATTTTCAAAAACAAACCCATCTGTAATTCATGAGTGTTATTATTCAGCTATTTTAATATTTGGTTTGAAACATGGTGTGACTGTCCGGAGTAACATTGCAGATCTTCAAGCTACTGTAATTAAATTAAATAAGATTGTATCTATATACCAATGTTTACTTTATGACAGTATATGTTGTAAGTCTTCATGTTCCCTCCAGATGATTATGACTCATTACGTTTGGTCCTTAAACTGATGTCCACCTGTGAGACACCGTTCTGGGAACATTAAACTGGTATTAAACCCATCACTGAGAAGGTCCTCCTTCATCCAGGAGCTACAGATGACATCACTGAGAAGGTCCTCCTTGATGACATCACTGAGAAGGTCCTCTTTCATCCAGGAGCTACAGATGACATCACTGAGAAGGTCCTACTTTATCCAGGAGCTACAGGTGACAACACTGAGAAGGTCCTCCTTCATCCAGGAGCTACAGATGACATCACTGAGAAGGTCCTCCTTCATCCAGGAGCTACAGGTGACAACACTGAGAAGGTCCTCCTTCATCCAGGAGCTACAGATGACATCACTGAGAAGGTCCTCCTTCATCCAGGAGCTACAGATGACATCACTGAGAAGGTCCTCCTTCATCCAGGAGCTACAGATGACATCAGTGAGAAGGTCCTCCTTTATCCAGGAGCTACAGGTGACAACACTGAGAAGGTCCTCCTTCATCCAGGAGCTACAGATGACATCACTGAGAAGGTCCTCCTTCATCCAGGAGCTACAGATGACATCACTGAGAAGGTCCTCCTTCATCCAGGAGCTACAAATGACATCACTGAGAAGGTCCTCCTTCATCCAGGAGCTACAAATGACATCACTGAGAAGGTCCTCCTTCATCCAGGAGCTACAGATGACATCACTGAGAAGGTCCTCCTTCATCCAGGAGCTACAGATGACATCACTGAGAAGGTCCTCCTTCATCCAGGAGCTACAGATGACATCACTGAGAAGGTCCTCCTTCATCCAGGAGCTACAGATGACATCACTGAGAAGGTCCTCCTTCATCCAGGAGCTACAGATGACATCAGTGAGAAGGTCCTCCTTTATCCAGGAGCTACAGGTGACAACACTGAGAAGGTCCTCCTTCATCCAGGAGCTACAGGTGACAACACTGAGAAGGTCCTCCTTTATCCAGGAGCTACAGATGACATCACTGAGAAGGTCCTCCTTTATCCAGGAGCTACAGATGACATCACTGAGAAGGTCCTCCTTCATCCAGAAGCTACAGATGACATCATTGAGAAGGTCCTCCTTCATCCAGGACCTACAGATGACATCACTGAGAAGGTCCTCCTTCATCCAGGAGCTACAGATGACATCACTGAGAAGGTCCTCCTTCATCCAGGAGCTACAGATCACATCACTGGAGCTCATGGACTGAACATCAGGTGAGTTTTGGTCAGATATTGATATTTCTGTCCACTGTTAGAAATTAGACCAATTACGTCATCCTTTGGTGTGACATCATTTAAGTGTGACATCATTAAATTGTGACATCATTAAAGTGTGACATCATTAAAGTGTTAAAGTGTTGATATGAAACATTTCATACATTTATATTAGTTGACTTCTTAAATAATGTAAACCTTATTCTGTAACATTGGACTGAAGACTCTCTGGTTTACAGGTAGGCTGTAAACTGATCATTTGACTGAAAATGTCCACCTGTGTGACATCACTGTCCTATAGTGTGACATGAAACCAGTGTCACACTGGTGGAAATGGTCGTCACACTAGTGGACGTAGGACATAAATAAGGCCCAGATAAATGCCTGTTTGACTTAAATAGATACGTCTATAACAGCAGATTGTCTCATACTGTAGTGGTTTATGTAGATTTTCCTTTCAGCACTGGAGTCAAAGATTCCTACTATGGTGACCTGGGAACAGAGTTCTGGATATCTCTGGTCTGTTTGTGCACCTTATTTATCTTGTTTTGGTTTTATGATGTTCAATTGCCTGTTGTTGTTTTTTAATCTTTGAAACTATCAATGCTTCCATCTTGACCAGAACTCTCTGAAAGAAGAGATCTTGTGTCTCAGTGAGAACTTCCTGGATTAATTGAGGATGAATGAATAAATAAATGAACGTTTAATTTAGTTTGAGATCCAGGCAGAAGGTCTTAGATCCAGGCAGATAATGACGAGTAAGGACAGGACCAGGAACTACAGGGAGAGGTCGAATGCAGATCCTTTGAGGAGACAGGAAGTCTTGAGAATAAGACGTTTAAAGTAAATTTAACACGTGACCAAGAATGGTATTCAGTGTCATCTCCAGGCCAGAGCTCCACCAGCATTCTGCATAGTTCACAAAGTATGACTGGCTACTATTCAATGAGGTCTGACAGGAAACATGAGTCCCAATCACCACAGGTTAGAAGCTGGATGTGGACGTTGTTGACCACAAAAGTAATTGTTCAGTCCTATCTGACAATCCTTGAATTAAATATTATTACAAATGATGTCACACCAGAGGACCATTATTAGGACTACCACATGAAAAAGTGTGTCTAATGTTAAATAAGACAACAGATGGGGTCTCAACCAGTTTTGAGTTATTCACATATAAGTAATTCAACTATATGGAATTTGACATGCATTTTAGAAAAGACTAAAATTCCACTTTGGATTTGCGTTCACATCAACCCCTTTATAAAAATGTATCATCAAGAAATCCCAGACTGAAGAGAATTATTGGAAGGCATTGACTTATGGCATCGAAACTGAAGACTTAATTGTCTTTTCAGAAAACCCTCTTTTGTCAGATCATTATTTAATAACATTTGAATTCGTATTACTCGATTACACGCCGCTAAAAAAAAAGCTTCTACACTAGAAACCTGATGATGCTGTAGTAAAATTTAAAGACGTGATTCCATTAGTACTAAATTCATTACCATGTCTGACTATAACAGAGGACTCCTTCAGTCCCTCCCATATTGATCATCTCGTTGATAGTGCTGCAGGTTCACTAAGAGCAACTCTGGACTCCCATCGCCCCTCTAACAAAGAAGAGTCTCAAACATAGGAGATTAGCTCCATGGTATAACCCTCAAACCCACAATCTAAAGAAAATAACACAAAAACTACAGAGAAAATGGTGTCGCACTAAACTGGAAGAGTTTCCATTAGCCTGGATAGACAGCCTTAAAAGCTACAGGAAGGTCCTCCACAATGCCGGAGCAGCCTATTACTCAGCACTAATAGAGGAGAATAAGAACAACCCCAGGTTTGTGTTCAGTACTGTATCCAGGCTGACAGAGTCTCAGGTCTATTGAGCCCAGTATTCCTATAAGCATCAGCAGTGATGACTTCATGAGCTTCTTTAATGATAAAATTCTACTTATTACAGACTAAATTCATCACCTCCTGCCTTCAAATGATATCAGTTTACCTTCAAACACAGGAAGTTTAGACACAGCTGTAAGACATGATGTATATCTGGACTGCTTCTCTCCCATTGACTCAACAACTAACTTCTACTATTTCTTCATCTAAACCAACAACCTGCCTGCTAGACCCCATCCCAACTAAGCTGCTTAAAGATGTTTTACACATTTCTAGGACTGCCTTCTTTCACTTGTTAATATATCAAAAAATCATTCTGTCTCAAAAAGAAGCAGAAAAATTAATCCATGCATTTGTTTCTTCCAGGCTGGATTATTGTAATTCCCTATTATCAGGCTGTCCCAACAAGTCTCTAAAGACTCTCCAGCTGATCCAGAATGCTGCTGCACGTGTTCTGACCAGAACTAGTATCAGAGATCATATCTCTCCTGTATTAGCCTCTCTGCATTGGCTCCCTGTAAAATCCAGAATAGAATTTAAAATCCTTCTCCTCACATACAAAGCCCTTAATGGTCAGGCACCAACATACCTTCAGGAGCTCGTAGTACCCTACTACCCATCTAGAACATTACGCTCCCTGGATGCAGGGTTACTTGTGATCCCTAGAGTCTCCAAAAGTAGAACAGGAGCCAGAGCCTTCAGTTATCAGGCTCCTCTCCCGTGGAACCATCTTCCAGTCTGGGTCCAGGAGGCAGACACCCTCTCTACATTTAAGAGGAGGCTTAAAACTTTCCTTTTTGATAAAGCTTAGAATTAAGGCTGGCTTAGGCTAGTCTTTAGCTATGCTGCTATAGGCAGACTGCTGGGGGACTTCCCATGATGCACTGACCTCCTCTCTCTTCTTCTTTACACACTCATGTCTCATTAATTCATGTTACTAACTTGACTTCTTCTCTGGAGTCTTTGTACTTTCTCATCCTGCAGGTCACCATGGACCAATCTACTGCTGGGACCATGGTTGACATCCTCTGACATCATCATCATCATCAACATCATCGTCATCACTATTATTACCATTATTATTATTACTCTTACTATTACTATCATCATCATCATTAATATTATCATTATTATCAGTGTTATTGTAGCAGTTATTATAAATACTACAAACTATAATCCCTCTATTATTATAGCTCTTATTATTGTGGTTGAACATGTCTGTCCATCCCCCACTCCCTCCCCCCCAACCTCTCTCTCACCCCAACCAGTCAAAGCAGAGGCTCCGCCCACCTTCAGTCTCAGATCTGCTCGACATTTTTCGTCGCCACTGTCGCCAAGTGCTACTCATGGAGGATTGTTGGGTCTTTCTAGAAGGAAGAGTCGGTCTAGACCTGGGGCCTCATTTATAAACCTGTGCGTAGGATTGGCGTCAGAAGGTGGCGTATGGACAAAAATACGATATGCATGCGCACAAAAATATTCGGATTTATAAAACAGTGTACGCTGATTTCCCTTTATAAATCACAAACTTCTCTAAATGTGGCGCACCTGTGCGAGCTTCATGGCATGCCCACAGTTGCCTTTAAAAAGCCAGTGAAACGCCCCTGATTAATATTCATGATTACTGAATTAATTAGGAGCATCACGGAGAAACGGGCAAAAAAAGAAACTTCACACAATGTAAAGTTGAAATTCTTGTCGGAGTGGTGGAAACAAGAAAGGCAACACTCTTTGAAGGACACTCTGCTGGTGTAACAACGCCAAAAAGGCCCTACAATGGCAGCAAGTGACCGAAGCCGATAATGCTGCTGCCTCAGAAGGTCGGACTGTGGCAGATGTCAAAAAGAAGAGGTCCGACCTGAAAGTTAATGCAAAGAAGCACATTGCGTTACACCGGCGGAGTGTGTGTGCCACAGGAAACCGGAGCTCAACCCATCCGATCAGAAGCTGGCATAATTGGGGAATCTCTCCTGAGTTGAGTTGTGACGGAGGTGGAGGGGGACACAGATTCCATGCAGGGTGGATGGCATGACTCAGGTAGGAAGATTGTATTCATTTGTTTTAAACGAGTGTAAACCACATACATTCAGTTTGTGTTAACACATTTATGCACGCAAAATTGGACTGTATTTATAAAAAGTGGGACTTTATTCACTAAATAGTTTCTCTTTTGTAGTTGCTGTATGTTCCAGCAGGGTCAGCTGTGGTGCAGCAGAGGAAAGGTGTGCACCCGGCGTCTCTACTGCACCCTGTGCGCCCCAACCTTCCAGCAGCGGCCGTGTCCTCACAGAGGCTGTTCTTCAGAGGCAAAATCATACAATCAGTGCAATAAATGAAGTTGCAAAAGAATTGCGAGAAATTAAAAATGTGTTGGGTGAAATTAGCAGTTCACTAAAACATCTGGCAAATAAATAGTCATTTCCATACTTCGTGTCATCTTTTTACAACCGATGCATCACATTAACAGCATGGCACCAGCATTTGGCGGAAACGTTTGGGGGAAAGGGATCAGGGTCCGGGCCAACGCGACCATGGGGGGTAATGGCACATTCTTCATCGATGCCACGTTGTGAAGCATAGCACACGCCCTCACAATGTTGCACACGTTTTCGGGAAGTATCCTAGAAGGTTATTGAACAGGTTAGACAACTACAACAGTGAAAAGATAACGTGTCTAAGATTTTTACATTGATTATTCTTACCTAGAAGCCATCCATCACGCACAGCGCCAGCATCAAGGTTGAGCCCAACACTGTGTCTCAATATAAAGAGTCGTGGGTTGACCCAGGCCACCGAGCCACTACATCTGTGAGTAACATGTCCACATCACTTATGATTTGGACATTGATTGAATTCAAATGTTTTGCGCTTGATGAACACAAATTCATTTTCACTCGGGGCCCTTATAGCAACATGCGTGCAGTCAATAGCACAGATTACATTTCGGAAACCGGTCTTTGCTGCAAATTGCGCTTTTTTGTTTGCCTGTTCACCCTGTAAGGAAACTTTATGTACAGGTGCGACAAGCCAATTATACCAGCTAAGACTTCTGGCATAAGACGCTGAAAGTTGGCTGGGATATCCCTTACCGACAAGCCAGCTCCCTCTGAAAAGTGCCGGTTGCCAGAAATTCAAGCATTGACAGGATTTGAGTTTGGGCTGCACCGGATGGTTCCTGTGGGTGCGTCGCTGTAATGCTGGGCCCAGAGCAGCACAGAGATCCAAAAGGACGGTTCGTCATCATTGGCCAGAAGGTCCTGATGGTCCCTGAAGAATCGCTCCCTTCGAAGTCGTCCGTTCGCCACATTTTCCAACAGTGCCAAATCAGCCATTGTGCGTCATTATGCATTGTGATAAGACTCCTTTTTATACCCAACTATTTTATAGAACCTAAAAAAGCTACAGGTGTGGGAATTATCCGTATTGTAAATGACAAATGAAAAAAATTTACTATATTAAAGAAATATTAATTACGATAATAATAATGATGGTTATTGGTATAGCAGCTGTCAAAGCACGGTTACAAAGCCCACTACACAAAATGCATTTAAAACTTAAAGATAAATCGAAGTAAGAGCCATAACTAGTGAACACACTATGAAACTTTCTGTGCATATGGATGGGTCAGAGTTGCCGTGGAGGACCGCACATTCTCCTGTCAAGTTTGCTTTTTATAAATCCTAGATTGCGGAGAAAGCGGCATGCGCCTTCTTTCATGTGTACGCAGCGTTTATAAATGAGGCCAAAGCTCTTTTTGGAAAGTGCCTTGATAGAACCTTTCTTGTGATTTGGCGCTATATAAATAAATCAAATTGAAGGTACAGTTGCTCTCCTAAACCCAAATGACAAAGACGACAAATCATTGGATTTAACCGTTTTAATCGGATTCTACAGCATTTATGCAGGAAATCTGTCTATGCAAGGTAAAAATTAATCAACTTGCTTTAAAATACAATTTATTTATTATATATTGGTCTAACATGGTCCATTAAAATTTCAGTTATCCAAGTGACAAAATCAATAAGTCAATTATTTCTAGCTGTACAGGTGATCACACGCTGAAGTCTTCACTCCTACCTGATGTAAGGGAGACAAACCAAAGCTCAATGCACACAATGAACAGTTCTTTTATT
Organism: Chaunax sp. Z400; assembly: GCA_037577475.1. NCBI lineage: Eukaryota > Metazoa > Chordata > Actinopteri > Lophiiformes > Chaunacidae > Chaunax > Chaunax sp. Z400. Next base: position 26,174,392 of record CM075196.1, on the reverse strand, counting down.
GAAGCATTTAAAACCACTAATAAGACTGAAGTGCAGACAGTTGATCAGTTACAATATGCATGACTTTCAAAATGTGACGTCTGAGTGAAAAGACAAAAGGTTTACAAACCAGGAAATCCTACAAAATGTACAAAAGGACTGATGAGATGTAAACAGTTTCAAAACAGGCACATGGAGAAAAGAAGTGGTGACAGAAAGGTTTATGTACAAAACTGGATGATGTCATCAACATATTGAGTAGTTATTTTTCTTCTACGTAGATCTTCATCAGTCCTTTATGACAAAGTCTACAGAGGCAAAAGCAAAAAAGAAAAAGAACGACGTCAGGATTACGACTATTAAAATAGTTTTCTGCTTTTGGCACAGCTCAAGTGTGACTGATCTTCCCTTTGAGTGTTTCTTGGAATCATACTTACTACCTACTCAAGCTAGAGATGAAGAAAACGTCCCTCTAGCATCTATTAAAAAACATCTGGTCAAAAAACATCCAGTGACCTGCGGCCAAGGCTTTCTAAATTAAAACCATAAAACCCTCCTTTGTAAAATCTGTCCATTATTATCTACACAAGGCCTGTGTGACTTCAAGTGTCCTTTGTTTCAGATTCCACTCTAGGCAATCTTAACATCTGTCCAGCTTTCTGATCCAGCCCAAGTCTCCTCAGGGTTTTATGTCTGTCTGGCAGAGCCGAGTCTGCAGTTCGACGACCACAGTCCTCAGCAGGCCTCCCAACTGATCGTGAATATGGACGAGCTGCTGTGGTGAGCAGTGACTCAGTTCTAATGGCGTTAACCTGCAGCCCAGGGCCTCTACCTCTGACAGCAGCCCCTCAGGGTGCAGCTGCCCCTCAGGGTGCAGCTGCCCCTCAGGGTGCAGCTGCCCCTCAGGGTGCAGCTGCCCCTCAGGGTGCAGCTGCCCCTCAGGGTGCAGCTGCCCCTCAGGGTGCAGCTGCCCCTCAGGGTGCAGCTGTTCATCAGGGTGCAGCTGTTCATCAGGGTGCAGCTGCCCATCAAGGTGCAGCTGTTCATCAGGTCTCTGCTCAGCGGTCTGGTTCCTGAGGCCATCATGCTCTGGCCTTTCATCTGCAGGAACAGGTTCATCCACCAGCTCTGTTGCTGCAAACACAAAGATAACGTTAAAGTCTATCACCTTGACATACAGTGCCAGTCAAAAATTAAGACACAGTTTCCCATTCAAGTGGATGGGAAGGTATGTCCAAACTATTGACTTGTACTGTATATTCTTAGATAACAGGATCAAAACCACTTTTACATCCATGCAGTAAATAACAGCTGTATCACAGTTCAGGGGCCGCATCCTTTGAAGTCCTGTCTCTCGAAGACCGGGCCCCATTGAACACTGTCTGGTCTACTAAGACTCATTAGCTCTTCCTTTTTTTGCCCTCATGTCACGAGGCACTGTGCCTGTCACTTAGCAACAGTGATTAGTAGTAAAGGTTGTGGTAAAAGACGTGTAGTAGAAGTAGTAATAATGGTATCAAACTGGGACAGGCCTGGTTGACTGCTGTGGTGCAGCCTCCGGAGGATAGGGCCACTGAATTGAGTCACAGCCATTGACAAGGCTAGTGATCCTAGCATAAGGACTGGAAACAGCAGCCCGATAATTAACATGTTATATCTCATTTCTTTAGTCTGTACAAAAGGTGTAAAAACTTTGTGTCAGACTATTTCTGGTGCCAAAACTCCAGTCAAGTAATAATTATATTTCATCGTTGATGTTTCTTGCATTGATTAAACAAATGAGATAATAAGTTAACTAGTGAGCTACTTTAGTGTCAGGCAGATTTTGTGCTGAAAAAGCCCAACTGTTTCCAGCATTTATGCTAAGCTAACTGGCTCCAGGCTGTAGCTTCTTCTTCACTGTACAGACATGTATGTGGTATTGATCTATTCATCCAACTACTGTAAGACAGAAAATAAGCTTACTTCCCACCATAGGTGGGCATTCCAGTTTGCAACTTGGACTTGAGTCGTACACACAGAGAAATTTAGGGAACAATCCTTTTTTGGTACATTAAGGAAATGTCTGATGAGCTCCAGCTGAACGTCATTCCCTCCCTTATTGTCATCATCATCTGTTGTGTGCAGCTAAAGCTGACTGTAAGCTGTAGTCATCATTATGACAATCACACCTGCAGCCAATCAGAACATCTGATCTAAATTAATTCTCACAAAACAATTACAAAATACAACCTCTATGGTTTCATAATAAAGGATGCATGATCGACCACATTAAACTTTATATATAATATGATTTGGAACAAATAGGATTTTAGGAGTATCTCTGGTTTCCATAAAATATTTCTTTAGAACAAAAATTACATGCAGGTTTTCCTACAAAGTATGTGATAATATTGGTTTCAAAAAGCACAATTTATTTATTTATGGTAAAATAATGTCACGTTTGAATGTTATGTTCTTACACACCTAGAGTCTCGACTGAGACCTTCTCCTCATCCTGGTTCTGAGTAGGACTGGTCTTCTCCAGCTCAGAGGTCATCATCTCCATTTCATCGAAACTCTTCAATTCATCTCCACCTCGTCCTTTACGCTACAAGTATTCACGTCAAATCAAAATCATTTTATCTTGATCATTTTGTGTACAATCTATGATTTGTGCAGCCCTTCTTCCCCAGCATACCTGTTCATAGATTTTAAGTGCCTTCTTGACGTTGGAGATCTTTGGGGAGCGTATTGGCAGAGTCCTGATTTCACTGGGACTGAGAGCACTGAGGTCACCGACCGTTTTGATGTTTCTGGCTCTAACAAGCTGCCCAAAACCACGAGACCTATGAGGAGAACCAGCAGCAGTAAGAAACTGATGAAGTTGATCCTTCAGGCTTCAGAAATTTACGTATTTTAGAAAATACAAAGCCTTTGTCCTGACATGAACCGGGTGCTGCACTCACCACATGTTGGAGGATATCTGTGACAACACAGCTTCAACAGGTGTAGAGCAGCCCACCAGGGCAGGGTAGATACAGTCCCTGGAGACTGGTAGCGGTTCCTGGCTCATTTCAGAAATCTGGAAACAAGGGTTGCAGCTACCATTAGGACTAATCGACTTTGATGCAGCTTTTAATCATTTCACATTTCATCAATACCTTTATAATCAAACTAAATCATGTGTGGTGATGGGTGATGCACCCATAAAGAACTGCAATCCAAGTCTGAAGTTCTAGGAAGGCTTTTAGCCACCAACGATTTACAGCACATTAAAGGTGGACGAGCACCGAGCAACAGAAACGCTAACACTTTAAGTCTGGGTACAAGTTTCAACACAGACAACAATCGCTGTAACATCTGTAATGAATGCAAAGCTGGTCAGGACGACCACCCTTTAGCCATACAGAAAAATCATTTTTGTGCAGATTAGTGGTTTTTGTCTTAGTGTTTACAAGTCAGAAAGTGTGGATGGTGAGACAGAGAACAACAATAGTCACTACCATGCGTGTCTACCTCCAGCATTTATCACTACTTTACACCTCCTGAATGGATAAGATGTTATTCTGGACTTGTAGGATGACATGCCATTCTTCCTGCAGAGCTGTGACAAGTTGTTCATGTGTTGCTGGATCAGGATCTCTCTGTCTCACCCGGTGATCCAGAACATCCCACAGATGCTCTATTAGGGAGAGATCTGGTGAATATGATGGTCAAGGAAGGACAGCGACATAGTTCTGGTCCAGGTCTACTCCTGACAGACATGAGCCACATGTGGTCTGGCATTGTCATGCATGAAGGTGATGCCTGATTGCTGTATCCTGGGAATGACATGTGGACCTAGGACCGTATCTCGGTAACGGATGGCTGTCAGTGTACCGTGGATGTGGACCAGGTCTGACCACCATCCATTAGCAATGGCTCCTCACATCATGACATCACCACCAAAACGATCCACTTCCTGGATGTATGCTGCAGGATAGCGTTCCCCACGGCGATGATACAAACGCCTACGACCATCAGCTGTGTACAAGTTAAATCTGGACTTGTCACTAAATGTGATCTGCCTCCACTGTGCAATGAGCCATAACATCTGTAACATCTGTGTTACACGTGTCTGCAGAGTTCAGACCATCAACATCATCAGCATCCCAACTGCCTGGTCATGTAAGTTTTGTGGAAGTTGTGACATCATCAGTTGTTTCAGTAGGACATTAATTAGACCTGGTAAATTATCGCCTTGACCAGGTCTTTTCAATCATGCAGAAAAAAATCTCACCAACATCATGGTTTACTCTGAAACGCACCAATGACTGTTATTTTTTATGTTATGACTAAATGATGGTTATTCATGATTTAACATGTTTTGGTTGTGGGCACTTAAAAAAGTCTATTCAGTGAATCACATCTTTGTTTGTTTCAGTAGATTAGCACTAGTGAATAGAAATTACAGGTTTTTTAAAAATCATGTGTTTCTACTGTTGCTCAGTATATATCTGAAAGATGAAGAGTGGACATGTTTTTGGCCTGACGTCCCCTGAAGCAGCTACAGCTAATGTTAGCACACCTTCAGCCTGCGCTGCAGAATGATGTTAGCTGAGTAGTTTTACTAGCGTTAAACACTCAGCCTCAGCCAGTCCCTTTTCCTTTATGTTTTTTAGGATGAAAAAACAGTATGTCAAGTTTTTAGTGTGTCCAAAACCTGAGTAGAAAACAATAGTACGACAGAAAAGAAGAAAGCATGATGTAGGAGACAAAAACAACAGAAGAGAAGCAAAGCTGTTTTGTTTTTGAGAAAGGCAAACTTGATGCTATAATGTCATGTTGTTCCCTCTATTGTTTATTAATGATCTTTTAGAGCTTTCTTTACATTTTTTATTTAGTTTAAACTGTCCTAATATTCATCACTTTCTTCATTTTAGTCCAGTTATCACATTGAAGTTGCAGAGTAAAGTGTGTGTGTGTTTATATATATATATATATATTACTTTTTTTTTTTTTTTACTGGTCTTACGTTTATGTGAATGGGTGAATGCTTGTGTTGTAAAGTGCTTTTAGTGGTCGGTCAGACTAGAAAGGGGCTACATAAGTACAGCCCATTTAGTCCATTCAACACAAGGTGGGCTGAGGACCCCGTTACACCACCGGCTCAGCACCATAATTTAACTGCCGAACAACCAACAGCTTAAGAGCCACAGGTTTCGGTGAAGCTAAAGCAGAGCTACTAGGAGAGGTGGTGTTAGACAAATGGACAGACACACGATTCCTGATGTTAATGATGCCTGATGTGTGACAAGGCCATTGTGAGTCTGTCCGCTTGTTTAATTTCTTCTGCCATCACCTAAAGAAAAGTGTATTAATTATCACCGTTGTTTTCCCATTGGTTTGCATACCAGGCATTTCTTGGAGCTCTTGTAAGCAGGACTGTGTAGATTTCTGGGACTCAGGACCAGCAAGCCCTTTGTTGGAGTAGTGACATACTAGAATAAGTACCAGAGGGGGTCATGTTAGATCAGATCAGATTAATAATGTTCATGTGGATCAGAATATGGCAGCTAAGAACAATACTGGTCTCATTTATACCTTAGGCTGGGGGATACTGCTAATTTTGGATCTTCTTGGGGAGCTAGTTCTGATAGCAGGACTGCGGCGATCAATGTCGTCTGCAGTCTCCTGCTGTTGGATTGGGTCAGCGAAAGACACACGCCTAGACTGTAGAGAAAATAAATAAGTTGCTTTCAGCCACATTACTAATAAAAGTTCAGACAGCTATGGTGGAACTTTCTCAACCTGCACAGATACACAAACGGTTTGTCACTTACTTTGACAAGAGGTGAGGAAGCCTCATCCTCTAGCGGTCTCTTCTGGCCCTTCTTAAGAATACTGGTTGATGGAGAGGCTGAAGGAGACCAGGTTCCTCTGGTTCTGCCACCACTGGGGCTCTGACCGACATCCGGCCCCATTATAGCCTCCAGGTCCTTCTGCTTCACTGGAGAACCCTGAACAACATCTTTGCTTGTTGACTCTGGCGAAGCAGCTACCAAATTTGCGGCATGGTTCTCAGTGTTGGTGGTCTGAGTTTCCTCTTCTTCCTGACGCTCCACAGTCTGGATTTTGTCATCGCTCTCTTGTTGAGGTGCGACATCATCAGCTGGCTCTGTGTGCTGGTTTCCTTCTTTGATGGAGGCAGACTGTTCCTTCTCTTTTGAAAGATCTTCTATGACATTGGGACTTTCCATCTGATCTTGTCCAAAAGAGGTGCTGTGACTGACTTCAACTGGAACAACTGGATGCTCTTGGTGGTTTGAGTTGTCGTTTGGTTTTTCTGTAACATTTTCTTCAGGCTCAGACATTTCTTCAGCCTTCTCCTCTGTTGCCTCTGAAGGCTGCGTCATTTCAACAGGAGGTGAGAGTGTGTCTACAGGAGAAGGATCACTGGGCGACATGTCCCCAGTCTGTTCAGTAATGATCCCAACTGATTCAAGCATTTCAGCAGATTGAGAGTCCTCAGGGTCACATTCTTGTAAAGAGGTATGATCAATGCTTATATCTTGTCTGAGCTCCTCCTTGTGAGGTGACACACTAGGAGATATGCTCTCATTTGTGTTTTCTTTGTCCATTTTGTCTTCAACAGCATCAGTCCCAGTAGTTATGTTCTTTTGCTCCTCAATGTCGTATCTCATCTGGAGCGATTCAGAACCCTGCAAATCTTGGGTTTTCTGTGAATTATGTAAACCTGTTGGATTTTCAGCTCCTAAACTTTCTCTGTCTGCCTTTTGAGAAGCGTCACAATCATTTTCCACCATATTGTTGTTAATGTGGTCTAGTTTAGATTCATGGGTGAGAGGTTCTCGAGCTTTCCTCCCTCTCTTTTTAGGCACAGGGGTATTTTCTCTGGACTCAGATGATTCAGACTCCAAGGACTCTCCATTAGCCACTAACAATTGAGAGGATCTTCGTCTTGAGTATCTGCCCCTGCCTTTGGAGGACTCTGCTGATCCTGCATTATTTAATGACTGAGAACTCTCTGGAGTTGAAGAAGTGCTTGACTGCACCTCTTGTACCTTACTCCTTCTGGTTCTACCACCAATTGAGGTCTCTACAGGACCGACAGCTGAGAATGCTGGCTGGGAATTGGACCTACTCTGCCTTACTGACAAATCCTTATTTTCACCTTTATCTTCTGCTGCCTCAGATGTCGTTTTGCTTCTTCTTGATCTACGCAGAGTCTGGCTATCAGATGAAGTTGTCATCACTTGGGAGTTTTCTTGATTGAGGTTGCCATCTGTATCTTCTCTAGTCTTGTCTTTGACCTTTGATTCCTTTACCAACTTGTTCATTGGAGCAGTTCCATCTTGGGACTTGTCATTACTTGGAGAAGAAGCGAATGTCTTGTAGTCTTTTTCCTGGTGGGTCTTTTTGTTAAGCTCCAACTCTTGGGACTGGCTACCAATTTGAGAAGTGGTGACCATTTGAGAATCTTTCTTTGGCTTATCATCATCCTTTTCAGTCTGTTCATCAATCTCTGACTCTTGGGATTCACCATTAGTTTGAGGAGGAGTAACCATTTGAGAGTTATCTTTTGGCTTATCATCCTTTTTGGTCTGTTCTACAAGCTCCAGCTCATGGGTGGCTTTTTGGTTGAACTCTTCTTTGTCAGCCAAAACCTTTTTCTTCATTCCATCCTCCTCATTAGTCTCCAATGATGATTTGCTCCGCCGACTGTACCTACCCTTTGACTGGCTTTCATAATCAGACTGCGAGTCTGACTGAAAGTCAGTTTGGCTGGACTCTCTGGTGCTTCTCCTTCTGGGTTCTGGTTTATGAAGAAAGTTGTCTGAATTGCTGTACACTTTAATCTTCTTGTGAACTCTACCCTTAAAGTTGGTTTGGCTTGACTCCCTGCTGTCACTCCGAGCTCTCGTTCGTACCCTGCCACTGTCCTCCTCAGCAGCCTGCTTACTTCTTGTTTTTGGTCCGCTTTGACTGGACTTTGGAGAATCAGCTTTAGGTTCCTCTCCAGAACGTTTCCTTTTCAATTGCATGTATTTGTCTTCCCGTTCCTCAGGGTCCCCTTCAAGCAGAAGAGGTCTGACCCTGGAGCGTCCAGAGCGTCTGGGTTCACCTGGACAAGTTTGGGTCATGGAGGATTGTGAATCATTCATAAGCTGTTCAGAGTCCTCTTCCTTGCTTGATGGGTTAAGTTCCTCTAATGTGGAAGCCTTTTTTGTACTCTCCTTTTTCTCCACTTCAGTCTGGGTGTCTGGGATAACATCTTCATCCTCTGTCACATCAATAGACATTCTCTTTATCAGCCTTACTGGCTCACATTTCTTCCCAGAATCATTTGCCCTAAGAGGGGACTCAGGGGCATCCTTCACAGGATGCTCAGACTTAATTTTTCTTGTACAAGTGGACTGGGAATCCTGAGAGTTTGGACCTGTGGATGTTTGGGAAGCCAAGGAAGAAGTCTTGTTAGTGTTAGAGTGCTCTTGGCCATTGGAGGTCTTTATGAGTGGACCTGTGAACCTGGATGCAATGCTGGGGCTGGTAAGCTTTCCTTCCTCATACTTCTCCAGAGTGATAAAGGACTGACGGCGACTGTTGGGTTTCTGGGGCGTCCCCGATATCAAATCTGAAGAACCAGAGACATTCTGACTTGTGTCTTCTTTTGACTCCACGTCAAAGTCTTCTGCTCTGTTACTCTTTGTGTCATCCTCCACAGAAACATCTGCTGACTTATGGATTATCACTTCCTGGTCTTGATTTTCCATCATGCTCTCTACTGCTTTTGGGCTGGCACAGTCTTGAGTCTCTTCTGTTAGAATGTCAGCATCTTCCTCCTTTTGCACATCTTCCAGAGGGACCTGAAAGAAACCAAGTGATTCAATATGTCTGCTATATACAGAAAGATGCTATATTTAAGCAAATATGAGAATATGTATAAAATGCAAGTTTGGTGGCCTGAATTACACCACACAATGAATCTCATTGAAGGGTTAGTGAATACTTCATACATTTTGAGTTACAGTGCCAAGATCATTTCTATTTTCTATAAACCAGGAACTAGTTGTAATGTCTTAATCAAAAAAACAAAATAACAGCATTCTAATAAATGACTGGTATTAAATAGTTATGCAATTTCAGGGTTGGACAAATAATCAATGCAATATACTATATAGCCTCTTGAGGTAAACACACTAATGCAGTATTAGTCTTATGCTGTTAATACTGAACCTGAAGACCATATAGTAAAGATAATGTTACAAAAACTTTAAAAACATGTTAATTTTTTTTTGAAAGAATATACTGGAGTTACTGCAACTGTTTACAAAATCACATCTGATCAGGATACATTCCAGATGCCTCATGGGTAGATATTCTGGCATTTCTAACAGTGAGGACATTTTGGAGCATACCCAGAGCACACTAAAGGTTACACATCAGGCCTGGGACCATTCAGGTTCCCCAAAGAAAGACTCGGCTGCTATGGTTGGCCTACCATCAGAGCCGTAGGAACCAGCCCAAACCGGACCAAATAAAGCACCAGAAATTAGAATGGTCTTATTTCAGCTTTCTGAAAAATTATTTTATGAATAAGTTTTCCATTTTTGTGTCAGTTAGTGTACAACTGTTGGCCTTTAGCAACTAGCAACAGCTAGCAGCTAATTGAAAAAAAAATGGAGAAACTACATGAGGTCTCCATACAGAGGACGAGACCAACCACCATGCAATGGGGAAGGTAAAGGATGTTATTCCACTGTCTAGAGGGAGCTGCTTGACATCACACTGGACCTTATTGCTACACAATATGTCATCTAAACTCCCACACTGGAATGATGTTAAGCCATCAGTGTTTTGTCCAGTGTGAAAAAGGGACTATTGAGTGTTTGACAAGTCCTTAGGAGGGTGCAGATTGTTGTACCACTGCTTAGGTAGTCAGGTTGTACTATACTATATCATACAGCACTGCTTCATTTAATGCTGATGGTTTCTTTCTAACCTGATGGTTACTTTCTAACCTGGAGATTTTACCGTTTGTTAAACACGGACTCAAGTAGCACCAAAATACATGTGGGCTGCTATAAAAACACTCCAATAACGACGTCCATGGAGTTGGTTTAGTTCACTCTCACTTTGGCAGAATAAAACCGTTTATCTCTGTATTGTTCCTGGTGATGGTGATGGAAATGTGTTTTATTACCTTGCCAGGAGCCTCTTCAGAAACCTTGCCAGCTTGTTCAGTTGGCAGTTTGTCCCTGTGGATAAAATGGTTTATTGTGAGGATGCAGTATTTTTAGAGCAGAGATTTATCTTGGTTCTGGTAGAACTTACAGAGAATCTTCTTGGCTCTGCGTGTACTGTGTGAAAACTGTTGTATCCAGAGAGGCATCCAGGTTGTTGTACATGGCAGGGATGTCAACTCTGTGCCAAAGAAAACATCAGCTGTACTGTACACAGGACTGACACAATTGTTGTACACAAAATGTATTTTATGAAAATAAACCAGAGGACAAATCTGACCTTTTGGTTCTTTTCACCTCCTTCTGGTGCTCTGTCAGAACTCGCTCCTTCATCTCAGGAGGAATGAAGACAAAGTCGATGGAGGCCTCTTCCTCCAAAACCTCTCTGCAAGGAGTTTTGGGAGAGCCAAAGTCCAGCTTTGTCTGAAGAAGGAAACACAATGGAAACCAGTGCATTTATGTTATGTTACAAAAAAAACAACTGAAAATGGAAGACACTACCAACAGAGAAACAGGTGCCTCTGCAGGGAAAATCAGTCCATGTTACCTTCTAGTGTGGATGGAAAATTATGTCTGCCTCCAATATATACCCATCAATCTGTGTTTGTAATCAAATGATAAAGTGGCAGACCCATAGAGTCAGTTAAAAAATTCTATCACAATCTATATAACACGCAACATGTCCGACAGAACTGCTGCGAGACAACCAATCAAAAAAAAGGATCCAATCACACGACCACCAATCGACGCATCTCACTATACGTATGCATTTAGGCCAGGCTAACCTTTAGTGGAGGTCTTTCTTTATGGAAGTACAGAAGAGAGCTCAGAGGAGATGTCAGCATGTGTGAGGTCACTCCTCAGGTTGACCAGTGTGTCCTTTTAAGCCCATTGAATGTGGAATCGTTCACCACTTTCTCGTTACTGTTCTTCCCTAATTTTGGATATTGACATATTTTACTCATTTGACACTAGTCCTTGTGAAAAAGTATGTCATCCGTATTGCATGCTTGTTTTAATATTTGGCTCAACCCTTCTCCTTGCAGTCATTTTTGACATTGTCATTATCAGACCTGTGCTGTCTGACACTGTCCAGACAGATATTTCATCAAAGCAACACGACTCGTCCAACAGAAACATGGCCTAAACTTACAGGAACCGGCCTGGAGGTCTTTGTGGAGCTCTTGTCCTTCAGGTCAGCAGCCTTTCCCAGCAGAGAGTCCCTCTTCCCCACAGATGAAACAGGCATCCCACTGAGCTTAGTCTCCAACTGGGAACTCTCACTCTGAACACACACCAACCACAAATAACAGAGAGGAGGTGAATGAAGCTGCGATGGAAAAGCTGAGCTTAAAGAGGTGTGTTCCTAACAACTTACTGAATACTGTTCACTGAGATCATCCGGAACATTGATGACCTCAAAGCCAGGAAGAATGATGGGTGTCTTCTGCTTCACTTGGCTCAGAATTGGTCTGTGTAAAGAAAACATCTGTCAGAATGAACACACATAGATTTGGCCTTTTCCTACAGCCCAAAATGTGAACGTAGCATTAAACAGGACCTAAAGATTGTCACCTGATCTCATCGGGATAGGTGAGGCTGACGGAGTTGGCGAAGGTGGAGTTCCAGAACTGGGCAGCTGAGGTGCGGAGCTGCTTGTTCTTGAGAGGAAACAACACACAAAGTAGAGGAGAGAGAAGAGCCAGGAGTTCATCATCATATGCCAAAGCACAGCGGGTCTGCAGGCAGCCCAGAACCTCGACGAGGAGCTTCTCCAACTGCAGGACAAAAGCCAACAGTTAATGCTTCAAATACTAAAAAAGACTCAAGAACCATGCACCCATTTGACAAAGAAGCCACCTTTCCCAGAAGCTGCACAGTGAATTTGTGAGGCTCGCTGGCTGCTTGTTTGGAGAAGAGCGTGATTGGCTGAACAAGAGACGTCAGGGCTTCCTTTACGGTGTTGGCGAGAGCGAGGTTGGTGAAGAGAGCAGACAGGATAGAGACCAGGGCCAGTCCTGGAGCTTCAGAGGAAGCCTCGGGGTCCTCCAGATAAACCTGCAGACACTGTACCAGCAGGCACTGGAAGGTGGACAGATTCCCCAGGACCTTATTCCTCTTCTTCATCCAGTTCACTGGAGTGTGAGGAGCTGGAGGAAACAAGAGTGGGATAAAAGTGAAGTCTCCATTTCATTTCAGTGTGAAGACCGACATAACGTTAAGTCCTCTTACACTTCAGCTTCTGCTGAAACTGAGGTGTGTACGGCGAGAAGTCCACACACTCGACCATGACCTGGAGGATACTGGTGACCACGTTTAATGTGGATGGAACCTGGAGGAGCAGACAGCATCAAAATGTTAGGTTAATGTCTAGAGCAGACTAAAATAACTTCTTTCATTAAGTTAGGGGTTTGATTTGCCTTTTGTATAGTTAAACCAAAAAGTGGCACAAGATTCAATTATGGGAACAATTTCTCTTATGACGGCACAGTAGCAAACATTTGAAAGTTTATGTAATGCTCGCCTCCATGCTGATGGGAAATCTGGTGAAGTTTCTTAGTCCAGAAAAACTATTCAGCAGCTTCATAGTAAAACAGAGCTGCAGCATTCTGCTAACAACCAAAGAAGATGGAACTTAACCTAAGAACACATACAGAGGATTCAAACAACTTGTATGGCTTAATCCAAGTTTCCAGAAGCCCCAAGATCCCAAATTGATTTGAAAAGACGTCATTAACACCTTATCCTCACCGTCGCTGCTAAAAGTGTTAGCATGCAGAAAAGGCAGGTGCATGCCAACTCCCAGGTAGCAGTGGAGCATGTACATGCGTTTGAACTGTGCACCTTCCTAAAACTCAAAACATTTTGGCTTTGGTTCCATAATTAAGACCTTAGCTTAAACTATAAATGTGTGTCCAAGGAAATAAAATGTGAATGTGAGCAAACTGACATGAAAATCTCCAAGTTCAAAATGTAAAAAACTGAAGAGACCAATGATGAGATGCACACCAATAGGATCCCTGCATACGGACGGGGTAACCCTATAGACACCTTTGGCGGGGGCATAAAAAAGTGTAAATAATGTCTTTTTAAATCAATAGGTCTCAGGAAGACTTGTTTTACACAGTACAAGTGATGTGGAGTGCATTTTATCTTTGTTTTTGCTTGTTTTCTAACATTTTAAAGCGTATCTCCATCAGTTATTTAGGAGACCGATGAAATGGTGTTTTAATGTGAAGCTCCAGAAATCTTCTGTGGACTAAGAAACTTCACCTGACTCTCTATTGGCACAGGGGTGAGTAGATAATGACTGTATTCACAATCACAATAAAACTGTCAGATGGGGATCCTACAAGTTTATTTCTACCATTTGTTACAGGTTGACTTTGTTTCACCAGTAGTGGAAAATAAATCTTTGTTTAGATGCCATGTCGTCGTGGTTCCAGTCTTCCTCTCCTCTACTCACCGTTAGTGCATCTCTGTCTACTGCAGCCGTCATCTTTGTGCAGAACTCTTCGCAGCAGATGTTCTCCTCAGCTGTGACCACCAGGGCAGAGCACCGAGCAAACACCATGTACAGCTTGGACCATGTAGACAGCATCGACTTCTGGGTCGCCTGAACAATGACACACTGGTGTCAGGACATTAAGTGAACCATGGTGCTGCCCCATGGTCTCAAACAGTGGTTACAAATGATCCTGTGGGTAAAATTACACCTTAAGATGAACAGACCTGCTGCAGTGGTGTTCCATGTAGAAGGTGCGTGATGGGGAACAACAAGGCTGAGTGCATGGCACTGAAGTTGTGCTCCAGAGCATCACCTTGGTTGACTTCATTAGACTGTAAAAAGAGAGGGTTACTCATGGGAGAGTACATTAAATTAGTGCTCTGCTGCAGTCGGTACCTGTCATCATAATGTTACATGATCACAACTTTATTTTTCCAATAACTTGGATGTTATTTCTTCCTCAAACCAGGAAGAATTTCATTTCATCGTCTCCCCTCTCTTTTTCATCATGAGGTATTTTAATTGCATAAGAATTACAACTTATGTTTTGTGTTAAAGTTTGTACCAGTGGTATAAAAGAGATAAATTATTTAAATCAAGAGTCATCTGATGACGGCCTATCCTGACCCTCACATAAGAGGAGGACATATCAATAAGAACAGCATCAAATATTGACATGTGTGATGACTTTCAAGAGATTCATTCATCTGAAATCGGATATCATAACTTTAGTCCATTATCACTGTAGATTATGACGTCAGGCACAACTACTTATCATGGTTAATTTATGTGTAAAGGTTGGTGACGCGTCAGACTCACCTAGAACAGCATGTTTCCATAGAAACCATACAAAAAATGTGTATGAAATTCAAAATATCAAAAGGTACAACTATGCAGTATGGTTGAGATGCACTGATGACTACAGCATGTCCTGCTGACATTTCATGTCGGGGGATAAAAATCTTTATAACTGCAAACTGTTGATTAATTAATGCTAAACACAGCAGCTCCACTCACTGTGCTTCCTGTTTGGATTGATGCCATTAACTTAAACAGCTAGTTGTGTCCTTGTTTGTACTGCTCTGTGGTATAAAGTCAAAATCAATATTATCTGCCAATAGTTATAGCGCCAATGACACAAAGCCAAACTGCTTTCATTGACTTAAGCTCGGCATCTACATGTCGATACAGTCGATGGAGGAATGAACCCCTCAAACACAGGAGGAGGAGGAGAACAAGAGCAGCACATTGTTGTCTCACACGACATCACACCGCTGTAAACTGGGTGGAGCCACACAGTCGTCGCTGATGGACATTTTCAGTTTCACAGAAACTGTATCTTAGCCCAGTGGTTCCCAAAGTCTGGGTCGTGACCCACAGGTGGGTTGCAGGAGATCTTATTTGGGTCGCCAAATAAAGTAGTTATGACTCTATTTGACTATTATTCTAGATTTATGTCTGCAGTACATCTTTCAGCTAAATGGGGGAGCGTGTTTCTAGCTCCACCACACATGGAGTTCAGCCAATCACAGCGCGACATTGGAGCCAGGCAGGCGGTGCCTTGTTCAGAACTCGTTTGGGTTTGTATCCAGGTGTCCACCATAGTTTCCACCAAAGTAATGAACACATTTTGCAGGTGGTCACAAACATGGATGCCTGGCTAATAAAAAAGAAAGGCATAGTTAGAGACCAGGGACAAGACCCAGCTAAGGACCAGACTGCTGCAGGTAATGTTAGCTTAGCTACCGCCCAGAGACTAAATGCTACACCTGATATGCGTGTTGCTCTCCTCTTGTACACCTGACTGGAACAAAGAACAAGCAATATTCTGTTTGATTTAATGATGAGAGGGAAATATGAGTCTGTTAATTACAACAAAATGCACTTAATGTGTCTCATATAAAGTAGTTAAAATGTGTGTTTAACTGATGTGTGCCTGTTTAATTTAAATTCACTTAAGTTCTCAAATAAAAATATGAACATATGAACATGAGTGGCTGTTTACTCAGACTCAATACATTTTCTCATTTATAAAGTAGCCAATTTAAAATGTTTATATTGTGATAAGAGGAGATAACAATGAGATTCCACACCCCTCCTAAATGCACTGATTTGATCTATAAAGTATTTAAAATATGAACAGTATATATTTTCAATAAGCATACAATGCAGTTGTAATATATCACTTTGAAATGTCTGGTTTACCTATTCAAGATAATATGATGATGCAGACGGCAGTAAAAACGCTCAGAAATGTTCATTTATGCACAAATTGTTAATCTTAATTTATAGATAAGATCTATTGTGATTTGGGTCGTGATGGTTTGTCATTTTAAAAATGTGGATCCCAGAAACAATGGGAACCACTGACTTAGCCTTCCTTACTTCTTTTTCAAATTAAAATAAAGTCATCAGTTATCTCATCGTCAGCCACAAGAAGCAGGTAATTATGGGCCTTGTTCATGTTCTGCAGACTTAGTATCACCTGGATACATCGTTCTCCCTCCCAGGACTGATGCTCCTGCTCGTCCTCCTACCTGAGTGATGGTGTCAGTGAGCAGGCTGACCACCACGCTCCACATCCTCCACAGCTGCTCCTTGTTTTGCACAGATCCAGCACTGCATCCTATGGCCGACAGCACCGCCTCCCCAAATGCCAGAGGGGAGGTGGGGCCTGACAAACCGCAGCCCACCAGCATCTGAAGGCATTGAAAAAACCTGCAGATGGAAGCGAAGAATTAAGACATAAATCAGTACAAGTATGTTGTTCATTCATAAATCCACATGACTGCAGTGCAAACAAATGTATTAAGGTGTTACATTTTTAGGACTAGGATTATATCTAATTATTTAAAAATCTTAATTCAAACTCATCCTGCAGTTTACATGATGTAGTGGTAGATTAACTTCACTCAATTCCTCATTAGCAGGCTGATGTTGTAACCATAGCAACAACCTATGATTCCCACTTCACCAGGTGGTAAAAGTGGAAGACTTTATCCATCATGTGTGACTAGATTCAGACCAACTTTATTAATCCCAGAAGGGCTTTCAGTTTAACCCATTCATGTAAATAAATAAAATAAATTAGTAGCAATCAGACATCGACATGCCAGTGAGAAGTGCACAATTCATCATCATCAATAATAACAACAACAATCCACACAGGTGTGGAGGACTGGCCTACAAATCAGAGAATACTGTCAGCATTTAGCAGCCTGATAGCAGAAGGAATGAAGGAGCTTGAGAGCCGATTTGTTTTTGGTGCTGCACATAATAACAGCAGCCTGAGGACATGACAGAAAGGTCCCTAGAAAGTACATGATCAGAATGGCTCATAAATCCTTCTGCTTTCTGGACCACCTGCTTCTTCCAGAGGGACCACAGGTCTTATCTTGGAGCAGACCTTGACAATGCAATTTAAGCTTTTTTTATTCCAGTCTTGTGTTTCTAATGATTTCAGGTGATTCCATAGTCAAATGGCCATCATTGACAAAAACTGTGTAATGAGTGTCAGTGTGTACCCTCCTCCTCCTCCTCCTCCGAATAAAAACAGTGCTGTGATTGGGTCTTCACTTAAGGTAAGCAAACATTTTGATAGGACATGCCATTTCTACATTCTATTTGATCAAAGTGCCTTACAGACATTAAGGTTAACATCAAATTCAATTAAGACACATCTGAAATGTAGTTCAATCATATGGATAATGTACACAGCAGTATTTAAAGACAGATTCTCCCTAATCAGGACAGTCTAATTATGTATGAAAGCATAAGACAAGGAACAGATCCACATCTGAGTTGAAACTATTACCTCCAGACCTCCCACTCATCTTACCCTACAGGAATAAACTTTAAATAAACTGTTGTAATGGCAGTAAATCCCAACAGGTGGGTGGAGAGAAAGAAAAACAGGCCTTGTAGCTGCTGATGGCTGTGAAAGAATAAACAAATACACTTGTGTACATGTTTACTTTTAGTATGTCAGTGGTTAAAGTGCTGCATGTCAATGTGAGACCGTGTGCCTGAGGTTGTCAACCACTGGACTAGATGAAGATTAAACCAAACTACAGATGTGTGCACCGATTCAACTGACGTCTGCAGATGAAGAGTCATCAGACCAACCTCTCATCCTCGATGTAGGCTGGGAGCATGTTGCTGTTGTAGAGCAGGAGGATGAGGAACAGAGCCGGCGTCCCCTGAGGAATCAAATACTGCATTTAACCAACACTTTCTACGATCACTCCCATGAATACTGAATGTAAAGGCACTCACATTTAAGACGTCCATCTTGCCTACTTGATAGGAGGCAGAGCCCAGAACTCTGTGGGGAATTCCTTTCACTGTGGCCTCATACAGAATCTGAGGTAAAGGTTTAACAGACAACTGGATTAGTCATTCTGTAAAAACAGCTTGTAAAAAGTACAACATTAATATTCAAACATATTCAAGTCAGTCAGTTTTAAGCAGCCAGCAAAGGAGGATGAAAGTCACTGAAACAGTTAACTGTTAATAAAAGTCCAAAAACAGGCAGCAAATACTCTACTTTAATATTTTTTAAATAGAGGATAATTCAAACAAAATGACTTCTGAGCGGCAGGTTGTGAACAGGCCAACTAAAATGGTCCACTACAGACCAATGTACATCTTATTGGAATGATTTGAATTTTTTATTAAACATATATATTTATATATAACATAACTAATAACAAAAATAATCAGTTTTTGCAGACTCACAATGAAACATTTCATGGAGGAGTGACACGAGTGAATAAACATATACTGACCAACAGTAGAAATGCATCTTTTTTTTAATGTCCTGCCATCCTGTTCATATTAAATATCAAAGGTAAATTATGGTTCACATCTTTATTCATCCTTTAGTCATACAGAAAAATCATTTTTGTGCAGATTAGTGGTTTTTGTCTTAGTGTTTACAAGTCAGAAAGTGTGGATGGTGAGACAGAGAACAACAACAGTCACTACCGTGCGTGTCTACCTCCAGCATTTATCACTACTTTACACCTCCTGAATGGATAAGATGTTATTCTGGACTTGTAGGATGACGTCATTCTTCCTGCAGAGCTGTGACAAGTTGTTCATGTGTTGCTGGATCAGGATCTCTCTCTCTCACCAGGTGATCCTGAACATCCCACAGATGCTCTATTGGGTTGAGATCTGGTGAATATGCTGGTCAAGGAAGGACAGTGACATTGTTCTGGTCCAGGTAGGCTACTCCTGACAGACATGAGCCACATGTGGTCTGGCATTGTCCTGCATGAAAGTGATGCCTGATTGCTGTATCCTGGGAATGACATGTGGACCTAGGACCGTATCTCACATCATGACATCACCAAAACGATCCACTTCCTGGATGTATGCTGCAGGATAGCGTTCCCCACGGCGACGATACAAACGCCTACGACCATCAGCTGTGTACAAGTTAAATCTGGACTTGTCACTAAATGTGATCTGCCTCCACTGTGCAATGAGCCATAACATCTGTAACATCTGTGTTACACGTGTCTGCAGAGTTCAGACCATCAACATCATCAGCATCCCAACTGTCTGTTCACGTAAGTTTTGTGGAAGCCGTGACATCATCAGTTGTTTCAGTAGGACATTAATTAGACCTGGTAAATTATCACCTTGACCAGGTCTTTTCAATCATTCAGAAAAAATTCTCACCAACATCATCATTTACTCTGAAATGCGCCAATGACTGTTATTTTTTATGTTATGACTAAATGATGGTTATTCATGATTTAACATGTTTTGGTTGTGGGTACTTAAAAAGGTCTATTCAGTGAATCACATGTTTGTTTCAGTAGATTAGCACTAGTGAATAGAAATTACAGGTTTTTTAAAAATCATGTGTTTCTACTGTTGCTCAGTATATATCTGAAAGATGAAGAGTGGACATGTTTTTGGCCTGAAGTCCCCTGAAGCAGCTACAGCTAATGTTAGCACACCTTCAGCCTGCGCTGCAGAATGATGTTAGCTGAGTAGTTTTACTTTACTACAGGAAAATACTGGGTTCTTAAAATGATGTGTTTCTACTGTTGCTCAATATATTTTCTGTGTGTAGATGAAAGATGAGACCTGAAGGCTTCTGATCAGTCTTACCAGGACTTTGTCTGCAGGCAGGTCCTCTGAGGTGATGATGCTCTGCAGAGCCTGAAGCATCAGAGTCAGTACTTCACAGCCATGACGATCCTTCTTACTGCCTACTGATAGGGACAAAATTCAGCTCAGATACACAGTGCAACACTTTTAAAAATGTTTAGAGGCCTTTGTCTACTTGAAGAGAAGAGTATCATCATTGGGGACAGGCCCCTCAGTGTTTGTTCTCTTCACGGCAGTGGAGATGCTCAGACTTAAACTGATGACAGTGAGAGTGAGTCGGGCAGGAGGAGAGGATGAGGTCTCACCAGTTCTCCCCTCAAACAGTGAACCCAGACCCAATCAGGTTGCTCTATGTGGCACTAGGAGGCGGGAACCATAACTTTCAGAGCCCACCATGCTGAGCAGCAGCCACAATGACAGATGAAATGGTTATTTATTAATAAAATAATATAAAGCATTGAGAACATCCCTCATCCCTTCAATTCATGGTTGGTATGTCAAAGTAATCATAGTTAGTTTTGTCATCTCCACATCAAATGTATTAATGTGGTGATTGAAGCCACACCATCAAACATAAACGGTAGGGTTGGATAAAAACTCTGTACCAAACAAATAATGCTGGTCTGCCAAGTACCAATTCATGTTAAATCGGTCTGTGGGGCGCAGACAGAACAGTGGTTAGAGAGCGCCCCATTTACCGAGGCTGTAGTCCTCTAGCGGTTGGCGCGGGTTCGATTCCGACCAGTGGCCATTTGCAGTGTGTCTTCCCCCCCCACTCTCTGTTCCACATTGTTTACAAACTTCTGCACAATGCATATGTTAGACATCATGCTAGACTCCAACCTCCTGTGTTGCGGTACACCGGCTCGCTTTATAAAAACACTGAAGCTGCGTCATAGAGAAGGTCGTTGTTGCTGCACTATTGTACGATCTCTGGTTAGGTAAAGTTCTGCACTCGTTCACGGAGAACTGAACCCTGCATTTGTGCTCTTTAGGAGGGCTCTTCATATAATTAAATGTCCACGTACTCACCAGACTCTATAGTTAGGTTGACAAAGCGGACCAGATTCGTCCATATGACTGCCAAAAGAGACTCTGCAACAGGAGTAGAAGACATGGAACGTTAACGGTTTACATGCATCAAGAAATCAGAATGTCAACTCTGTTACCGTTACAGTTTGCATATGATGACGTCTTTTATGGACATAGACAATTTAGCTGCTGTCAGACTCTGAATGTCACTGGTTTGGCTGTGAGTAATGATATTACATCCTTCTGCAGTGCTGTCACAATGGTCTCACATAAATGATAATGAGGAGTCTTTGAGTTTTAGCAATTTTACCATACTATGGACCAAATTATTAATTAATGAGTCTTGAAAATAATGGGACGATAAAGATAAAGAAGAAAATTGTTAATGGCAGCACTATAGTTGACCTAACAATCATAGAGACAACACTTACAAGAATGCTGCAGTGATACATTTGCAGGTTTGTAAGATGCTGCCTCTGAACACAAACCGCTGTGCCGTGTTCTGGAGTCTGAGTCTTTTCTCTTTACAATAAAACTGGCTTGAATCAACTTCATTAATGACGACTGATACTCTGCCAAATCCCAACAGGAGGAGGTGGAGACGGTTTTCCATTCAAAACCTTAGACACTACACAAGCTAGACTGCTGCAGAGATACCAATCAGTCTGTGGTGAACATCAGCTCAGTCGTGTGAGGCTGTGATGATCACCTGGAGCATCTTTGCCGGCGTTAGTGAATCCATCTCTGATGCTGGAGGTGAGCACAGCAGCGTGTTTAGTGAAAGAAGAGGCGCCAGTGAGCAGCGGGTGGTTCAAGGGCTCTGGAGAGAAGAGAGACTTTAGCTCATATGGTAAACATATTGTAATGACACTCCACACATGCACAGTATGCAATCAGACCCACTGCATGGTCAGACTAGATTTCATTTGGTTCCACTTCATTACTCACATGCTGATAGCATGCATCATGGGTGGATGCTGTGGATACCTTACTCACCACTGTGTTTTATACTCTTATGTGAACAGGTCTGGTTTATCTACACACCACCTTAGTCACCGGTATCAGGGTTTCCCCTACCATTGTACAGGCCTGGAGGGCCACCAGGCCACTCAGACCCCGCCAGGCAAACCAGATCCCCGCCAGGCCAACGAGATCCCCACCAGGACAAAGAGATCACCACCGGGGGTGACAGGCCCAAGTTAATTTTTTTTATAAGCCACATATCATCAAATATTCATTAATTGAAAATAATTGTTTGTGTTTGGGAGTTTTTCCTCTCTGTTCTGAAAAGCGCTGTGTTGGGGTGGGTGGAGTGAATGATCTTGTCCTTACTCGTCATGACTCTTTGTTCAACACAGTAGTTCTGATGACGTCAACAAACCGGACAGGAAGCTGAATCCACTGTAACGTGACACAGTAACTCCAGAAATTAACTAGTGGACTGTAGGTGGTTTTAAGGACAATCCTCTCCAGACAGCTGACTAATAGCTGCTAGTATCTCACATGAGTTCATTAACGAGCTCGTTAGCTAACATTCATCCATCCATCAAATGTCAGACTGGTAAACTTCAACTAAAGCTGAAATACTTTCATTTTTATTCAGTTTGTGTAAAGGTTTTAAAAACATGTTAAAATGAGGTCCCATATTTAACTTGATTTCATTGTAGGATTAACTCAGTGGAGGAGCTAACATTAGCATAGCAACATATGACCCTGTGTTTACTGTCTGCACAGCAATCATAGATCAGGTTTGATAGAAGAGAATCAGGACATGATGAAGAGGATGACAGAGGAAGAGCAGCTACTGCCCACTGTGACCAGGATAGAATCAGCATTATGTTCCTGTGATGTTCAACACAAACTGACCTGATCACATTAAACACTGGAGAGATTTATGTTCTTTAGTCATTACAATATAACGACAACACAAACCTATAGGCTCAATATAACAACAACACAAACCTACAGGCTCAATATAACAACACAAACCTATAGACTCATTGTAACAACACAAACCTATAGGCTCATTGTAACAACACAAACCTATAGACTCAATATAACAACACAAACCTATAGGCTCAATATAACAACACAAACCTATAGGCTCATTGTAACAACACAAACCTATAGGCTCATTATAACAACACAAACCTATAGACTCAATATAACAACACAAACCTATAGACTCAATATAACAACACAAACCTATAGACTCAATATAACAACAACACAGACCTATAGACTCAATATAACAACAACACAAACCTATAGGCTCATTATAACAACAACACAAACCTATAGGCTCAATATAACAACAACACAAACCTATAGACTCAATATAACAACAACACAAACCTATAGACTCAATATAACAACAACACAAACCTATAGACTCAATATAACAACAACACAAACCTATAGACTCAATATAACAACAACACAAACCTATAGACTCAATATAACAACAACACAAACCTATAGGCTCATTATAACAACAACACAAACCTATAGGCTCAATATAACAACAACACAAACCTATAGGCTCATTATAACAACAACACAAACCTATAGGCTCTTTATAACAACACAAACCTATAGGCTCATTGTAACAACACAAACCTATAGGCTCATTATAACAACACAAACCTATAGGCTCAATATAACAACAACACAAACCTATAGACTCAATATAACAACAACACAAACCTATAGGCTCAATATAACAACAACACAAACTTATAGACTCATTATAACAACAACACAAACCTATAGGCTCATTATAACAACACAGACCTACAGACTCAATATAACAACAACACAAACCTACAGGCTCAATATAACAACAACACAAACCTACAGACTCCATATAACAACAACACAAACCTATAGACTCCATATAACAACAACACAAACCTATAGGCTCCATATAACAACAACACAAACCTATAGGCTCCATATAACAACAACACAAACCTATAGGCTCCATATAACAACAACACAAACCTATAGGCTCCATATAACAACAACACAAACCTATAGGCTCCATATAACAACACAAACCTATAGACTCAATATAACAACACAAACCTATAGACTCAATATAACAACAACACAAACCTATAGACTCAATATAACAACAACACAAACCTATAGATTCAATATAACAACAACACAAACCTATAGACTCAATATAACAACAACACAAACCTATAGACTCAATATAACAACAACACAAACCTATAGACTCAATATAACAACAACACAAACCTATAAGTCAATATAACAACAACACAAACCTATAGGCTCAATATAACAACACAAACCTATAGGCTCCATATAACAACACAAACCTATAGACTCAATATAACAACAACACAAACCTATAGACTCAATATAACAACAACACAAACCTATAGACTCAATATAACAACAACACAAACCTATAGGTCAATATAACAACAACACAAAAGTATAGGTCAATATAACAACAACACAAACCTATAAGTCAATGTAACAACAACACAAACCTATAGGCTCAATATAACAACAACACAAACCTATAGACTCAATATTCAACACAAACCTATAGGTCAATATAACAACAACACAAACCTATAGGTCAATATAACAACAACACAAACCTATAAGTCAATATAACAACAACACAAACCTATAGGCTCAATATAACAACAACACAAACCTATAAGTCAATATAACAACACAAACCTATAGGTCAATATAAGAACAACACAAACCTATAGATTCAATATAACAACAACACAAACCTATAGGCTCAATATAACAACACAAACCTATAGGTTCATTATAACAACACAAACCTATAGGTTCATTATAACAACACAAACCTATAGGCTCAATATAACAACAACACAAACCTACAGGTTCAATATAACAACAACACAAACCTATAGGCTCAATGTAACAACACAAACCTATAAGTCAATGTAACAACACAAACCTATAAGTCAATGTAACAACACAAACCTATAGGCTCATTATAACAACAACACAAACCTATAGGCTCATTATAACAACAACACAAACCTATAGGCTCAATATATCAACAACACAAACCTATAGGCTCAATGTAACAACACAAACCTATAAGTCAATGTAACAACACAAACCTATAAGTCAATGTAACAACACAAAACTATAGGCTCATTATAACAACACAAACCTATAGGCTCATTATAACAACAACACAAACCTATAGGCTCAATATATCGACAACACAAGCCTATAGGCTCAATATAACGACAACACAAACCTATAGGTTCAATATAACGACAACACAAACCTATAGGTTCAATATAACGACAACACAAACCTATAGACTCATTATAACGACAACACAAACCTATAGGCTCAATATAACAACAACACAAACCTATAGGCTCAATATAACAACAACACAAACCTATAAGTCAATATAACAACAACACAAACCTATAGATTCAATATAACAACAACACAAACCTATAGGCTCAATATAACAACACAAACCTATAGGTTCATTATAACAACACAAACCTATAGGCTCAATATAACAACAACACAAACCTACAGGTTCAATATAACAACAACACAAACCTATAAGTCAATGTAACAACACAAACCTATAAGTCAATGTAACAACACAAACCTATAGGCTCATTATAACAACAACACAAACCTATAGGCTCATTATAACAACAACACAAACCTATAGGCTCAATATATCAACAACACAAACCTATAGGCTCAATGTAACAACAACACAAACCTATAGGCTCATTATAACAACAACACAAACCTATAGGCTCAATATATCGACAACACAAGCCTATAGGCTCAATATAACGACAACACAAACCTATAGGTTCAATATAACGACAACACAAACCTATAGACTCATTATAACAACAACACAAACCTATAGGTCAATATAACAACAACACAAACCTATAGGATCAATATAACAACAACACAAACCTATAGGCTCAATGTAACAACAACACAAACATATAGGTCAATATAACAACAACACAAACCTATAGGCTCAATACAACAACACAAACCTATAGCATAATTATAGAGTCATAATATATTATTATATATTATTGTGTAACACATCTTCCTTATGTTTATTTACTGTTTGAGGCACATTTCTATAATTAAAATCCACAATGACTCAAACGCAAACACAAAGATGAAATAAATTAGTTGTATAGAATTTCACTTATTTATCTTTAATACACTTTGACAGGAGAGACCAGTGAAGAGTCACAGATGAAGGACAGGAGGTGAACACAGAGGGAGAGAGAGAACAAATCATAGGGGATGGATCATTCACTGCAACATTTAACCTGATTCTCATGCATCACTGCATGACAGATCATTTATGCCACTCTCTACTGCTGTGATTTTAAAGATATTGTTATCTGATTTTTGCCCTTCAAATGTTTTTTTTTTTTGTTTGTTTTTTGGGGGGGGGGGGTTGTCCCTAACCCCTTAACAAGCTCACTTTTGGACCTTGGTATGGTTACCATGTGTTTCTATTATTTATTTATTGAGTCGTCCTCTCCTTGGGATCACTTAAAGCTTTTTACATGGAAATAAATAACCAAAAATTCACAACACATAGTATTGTGATACTCAAGTGCATCAATATTTTCTAATTAACCTGGTTACAACATTGCATTTTTCCAAAACAATTCACCAGTTCCTCCTGCATCTGTGATCGTGATAGCTGGATATTAATAAATATCTTAAAAACTGCATTGCTTACTATACATTTATGATTGTGACAAGCCATCATCTTCCCTGCCTGTGTCAAAACTCCAATAGAACTCATCCAACCTAGTGTGATCTTCTTTGCAGTGTCAGTTAAAATTCTAAAATCATTTAAGATGATCCTGTGCCATGGAGGGTCTGTCTAAGTCTAGTCTAAGGTAAGGTGTGGCTCTGACTCTCACCGAGACTCAGGATCTGTTTGTTCTTTGCTGCTGTGGCGATAACCTCTGGTCCCAGGAAAAAGTGCAGCAACATCTCCAGCCCCAGCAGCTGGATGGAGGGGAAGGTGGAGGGGCTCTGGACACTGGAGTTCAGGCTCATCCGAGAAACACTGGCTGGGTTGTTGAAGCCCGGTGTGCCTGCATTGGCAGTACAAGCAAAAATACAAATCACAGTCTCTGAAACAACGTGAGTCTGTGTAAGAGCAGGTCTGGAGAATCATATTCTGTGGGAGTAGGTGGGCGTACCCGGTGTAACTGCACCGTTTTGATTGACAGCTCTCGAGGGAGTGCCTGAGACCAAGGAGGAGGAGTCTGATCCAATGGTGTGCTGGAGCAGAGGAACAGAAACCTGGAGAGACAAATACACTCTTCATACATCTGGTTTATCCTCTGCATGTCCTCAGAACATGAAGAGGCCTCTGCCGGATTCATGGAGGTCAACATTCAAAGCCTTTAAAGGAACAGTTCACCCAAATATGACAATCTACACACACCCATACTGATGAAAAGTCTGGTGAATTCTCTTAATCCACAAAACACTTCTGGACCATCACAGCAAAACAGCATTCATCAAAATGTTAACACAAACACAGCTTCTACAGAAGCCACTGGACTTCAACTTGACTTGGAAAGACATCATTTACAACTTTAAGACATAAAGTCTTCACTGTAGCTTCTAAACTAAAAGCTCAATGTGCTCCAGGGTCGCTGGGCAGGATCCACTGGTGACCTCAGCACACCTCAGTGTTTACCTGATGGTGCTCATGCCTTCCACAGTGTGTGCTAATGCTTTTAGCTTCAAGGCTACACTGCAGATTTACGCTTTAAAAAGGTGCAAAAAATGTCTTTTCAAATCAATTTGGGATCTCAGGGCTTCCAGTGACTTGGATTATAACATGCAGGTCAGGTTGTATGAAATATTGTATTATTTGTCTGGCATGTTGTATTATATGTTTAGAATATTTTATCAGGTGTTTTAAACTTTTGAAATATTGTATTTTTTACCCAGTACAGGCCCAACCAGGGACAAGGACTGCAAATTAGCTATGGCTAGAAGTCCTACATACAGAGCATCGGTTTCATTTTATTTTAAATGTAACAATGTTTACACGCATCATCCCTGTTTAAATAAATTACCAAATAAAAAATAAACTCATTTTATGTTTGTTTTGTTGTTTTCGTTTGATAAAACAAACCCCCTGCCGTCTTGAGTTGTCTAGGAGAATGAAACAATGCCGTTTTGCTGTGAAGTACAGAGTGAATAATTCCTGAATATAAACCCATGCCTTACGCTGGTGATGACGGCAAATGTGACATTGAGAGAAAGACGTCTAACCTGATCAAAATTAGACGACAAGTTGGGCCCCAGTTTGACCACTAGGTTCCACCAGACCTCCACCTTGGTGAGCAGCAGGGCCTCTGTTCTGACGTGGATGGACACGAGTGGCTGCATCAGGAGCTTCATACGTTTGCTGCTGCACAGGATGTCTTCAAGAGGAAGTTAAGACAATAGACTCAGCCATGATCTCTGGATGTGGCTGATGTAAAAGCTCATAGTCGGTGGCTCACCTGGATTGAGGGCGAAGTTATCGATGAGACTCTTCCAGGCGATGAAGGCGATCTTCTTGATAGAAGGGGAGGAGCTGCGGAAACCGAGTTCCTCCAGATGCAGAAGAGAGTTGATGAAGGGGCCTCCTTTGTGCAGCAGCTGGGTGGGAAAATCAGAGACCATCATCATTTATCTATTTTTATTTAGTATTCCAGTCGCCTGCTTTCTTTCTTATTGGCTGCAGATATGTGTGAGCTGCTGGACAACTGAATTTCTCTGAGGGGATGAATAAATTATCCATCAATCCATAAGTTTCCTTATAGTTTATGTAATGGAACTACATATTACTCACTACTCCAGTTTATAGGACCTATGGACCTTAGATAGAACCTGTCAACAGGAGGCATTTCTAGTCCGCTAAGCTCATTGAAGCCTTTGGTACAGCAGTGAGCAACAAAGATGAATCTATGCTGGCTATATACAGTGGACTGACTGGAACTATTTAGTGGTTGTCCCTTCTCAGGATTTAATGGACATCCTGCAGCCAATCAGGATGGAGTATTTACCCAGACCACGGTAGAAAGAGCAGTGCTGTACACTGACCCATCATGTTTACTGCCACCCAAAGGTCCAGTCTGAGCCGACATCATCAGTAAGACATCATCCACCAGTATTTCAGAGACGGAACATATTTATACTTTACCTTTCCGAGCAGTTTCACAAATAAGGGCCAAAGTTTCAGGACGTTTGTTTCATTCTTGGCCATGAAAAGCTTCTGGAGCTCCGGAACCAGTTTCTGTGAGGACAAACAGAGCCAAGTCAGCCAGGTTACAAACAATCCTCAGTCCCTCTTCATCTTGGCAGGGTTGAGTGCAAGGAAGGCTGGAAATAAGATGAATATTCACAACTGAAAATCTAATATTTAATCATCAAATATTTAACCACACAAGATGTGAAGTTCAGTTCTTTCCTAGGATGAGGTATTTCAGTCCCTTGGTAGTTGCACTATCCTAATGGCACCTGGGCTTGTGGGTGGGAGCTTGTGGGTGGGAGCTGGTGGGGGGCGGCCGGGGGGCGGCCGGGGGTGGAGGCCTTGTTGGAGCTGGTTGCATCCTCTGTGAATGCGTTGGTCCAGGAAAAGGTCTTCAAGAGGTGCCCAACCTTCACCGAGTGTTTCAGGCTTTATCCTCAACGTTCTCTGGTTGGCAGGCCGGCAGCAGTGGTCAGATCTTATCCGGGTTTTCAGGCTGTCCCAGCCGCCCCCCCCAAGAGTAAATATTGGGGCGAAATGGATATCTGTAATCCACTCTGTTGTTTTTCATACATCCCACGAGGTTGTTACCAAAAAAAAAAAAAAGGTTGAAGTGCTGTGACAGACCAAGTTACTCACTGAGGACAACATGGGCTCGATGATGGCAGCCACCTCCGTCTGCTTCTCCAGGAGAAGCGGCATGCCCAACTCCATCGCTGCTGCGGCCCGGAGACGCACCTTGGATGCAGAGTGGACCACCAGAGGGATGACAAGCTTCGCCCACCGGACCGCTCCATCACCCATCTGGTCAGGCACCTGCTCCAACATCCTACGATCACAGGACAAATTACAACCAACTAGTGTGATTACGTCATAGATGACACCTGGCAGGGACATCATAATACACTACAGAGGATAAACCATGAGAACACAGGATCCTCCACAGCCGTCAGACAACACTCACATTTCATCAGCACACTTTAATGAAATGAGACATCATCCTCACATCAACAGCTCCATTTAATACTGTATGATCTTCAGAGAGAGACATCATGTTGAGAGGGCTTTAAAATCATTATTTTATTGACATTTTATTTGGAAGTACCAGTTTTCTTCATTGTGTCTCATTTCACCATTTAGTGCTTCCTCTGCTATCACCGTTTGTTAGCACCTCTTCAGTATCAGTTCTACCTGTGCTCTTTAATGACATCTCACCGTCATATTATGTCAGATTGTCATGTGAACTGAATTAAATATCATCTACACTGTAACGGTCGTCTGATGGATATAAGATGTAGCGGCTGGCTGTACCAACATGGACAGATGATGTAGCTGTGCTGCATGTCATATTTAACATGACGCAGATTTAAAATGGTGGCTCCAAAGTTAGTGGCATCAGCTCCTCTCTCCTCTGCTCACATCTCAGGCTGGAGGGACCAAGATGGAGGGAGAGGAGGGGAGAAAAGGAGGTGAGGATGACTGCCACAACATGTTTCATGATGGTGCAGTGTCTAGTTGATGTTTAGTGTATTTAACTGACTGATAACGCTGAGTGTTTAGATATCTGACTAGCCCTGTGTAATGTGTAATGCTTGTGATCAATGAGTAAAAACATACTTCTATTAAATGTCATGTGTTAACGCTCTGATTCACAAGTTAAAGCAGAGGCAAAATGATTTTTTAATATTGTAGAAAATACGCTCATCATTCAACCAACAACAATGGACACAAATAATCAGCACTAAGATGACCTGCTCCATTTTCACCTGATCACTACGTTCAGGGCTTCATGCTCCATTACCACAGACTGGATGTCCTCTCTGGTCCACACACTCTCCAGTGTTCCCAGTATGGATGTCACCTGAGTGAAGCAACATGGATTAAAACACCAACATTGTGACACCTTTCAGCCCTAAAACAGCACCGAGGTTACATTTTCAGTTGCATTCCCCTGTATTTAAAGCTCTGCTCATGCTCACTTTTTTGGCAACCACCTCTGGAGGAAAGTTCTGTTTGGAGATGACCCATAATGCTCTGGTGCATGTGTTCTTATCTGTCGACTTGACCACCAGGGAGCAAAGCGCTGATAGGATTTCTGCTGCAAAGGTTTCTACATAGCAAAGAGAAGAGGATCACACTCAGCAGCAGAGACCTTCCAACAGATTCTAATCTAATCCAGGTCACGTCTGAAATGATGATGATGTTTAAAACATGTGAATTAACATACCAGGCACTCCAGAGATGACACGAGCATGGTACACACAAAAGCCTAAAGCTTGAAGAGCAGCTTGGCTCAGCTCTGCGTTGGGGCTGGTTATGTGAGCCTGAAACCACATGAGACAAGAGCAGAATTAGCATCATAATGTGCATATGGGAGATTAAGAGGCTCATCAAGCTTTACATGTATTAAACATATGCAAAAGACTCACCAAGGTGGCTTTACCCAAACGAGAAAAGTGCTTTTCAACAGCAGGGAGGAACTGTCGGCCTTCCTCTCCACTGAGGCGACTGGACAGGAAAAGCAACGTTTTATTACTCATATTCTGGTTGAGACAACACGGTGTGACATCACATCCTCCGACACATCCAGAGGTCAGTCAGGGACCAGCACTAGTAACGTACTTGGCAATGGTGAGGTAGGCGTCTGTCTGCTCAGACTGTCCAGCAGCGCTGTCCTCCAGAGACTCGAGCAGGGGGAGGAGGCTGGAGCTGCTAGGGGTCCCTGCCGTCGCCATCATTATCACCTCCTCAAGGCCTTAAAAAAGGCACACAAAGCAGAGTGGAGTCAGGAAAAAGGAGCACAGAAAACATGTTGGAATAAAGGAGAAAGAGGACCAAGAGGCTGAATCAGGCCTGCGGTCAGAAAGTACAACAAAGACATCCCATCATCTTTTCCTTGACGTCTATGGAAGAGGTGAAAAACATGAAGTGAAGGACGATGTGAAGGAGAATTCATAAGGACAAAGACAACCACGATGCTGAGAGGATCCGACTGTATTATGTATTCTGATGGTGGAGGTCACTGACATGAGCTGAAACTACGTGACCAAGATGGACGACTTAAAGCTCTTGTCTTTATATATTCCATATCGTGTGTTCTTACTACGTTGTTTGATGGGGGCTGCGGAAACATGGACAACCTGGTTAAAGATATGACTTCATGGGGTCCTGAGGGGCCTGCAGCATCACCTGAACCTTGATAAGAAGCATCAACTGCAGCACAAACCCAATGTTCCTCTGTCCTGTGGTTCATCAGTGAAGTGTATCGACTGCAGACTGAAATGTCTGTATCCTCACTGCACTGTGTTATGATAAAGTATGATGAGGTGGTGGTGGCTCACATCTCTACCACCTCTGTCTTCACCTCCTTCAGTTTTCTTTCATTAGCTCCATGGTGTTGACTGTGTAGTTGCTGTGGCCGCTTCAACATACAGTATGCTGCGTTCAAGTTTGCCTTCTGTTGTTCTGTGAAATGTTCTTAAATTAGGATGATTGTATGAAAAACAAAAAGCCACATTTATGGCAGATAGGCAGAACCAACTCAGCCTACAAATCTACAGAATCACTGCTGGGATTCAACCATTTTTAACTAAAACATCATCTGGATAAGAAAATGACGGCCGTTTCTTTTGGATTATGATCTAATTATAATCCTAAAGATAACACAGTTTAAGTAACCATCACACAACTCAGTAACTTTGTTGATTTGATTGTGCTTAGAGAATGTTACGACTGATAAAGACTGTGAAACGTGACGAGCTGACTGTTATCGTGAACTGTTGAATGTTGAATTTTAGGATAGGATTGATCTTTCCTTTGGTAAAGGATGGTCTGGTGTATCCTATGCTAAAGAAGATGTACGAAAGGAGGCATTGAAGCACCTTTCCTTAGCATCTAGAGAATACAAGCTCTTGCCATGGCTGCCACTGAGATACTTCCAAGTCGTTTCACTCTGATAGGAACTTTCCGGAAGACAAAAGGACCAATCAAACGCAGCCATGGCCAATCTCAGGAACACAGGATCAAAAAATAGGGGGCAATATTTAGTCATGGATTTTGTCTCTTTTTTGGGGGGGGGCTGATCGTATTGTTTGAAATAATACCAATGGTTTAACTATTATAAGATAAGAGATAAGATATCCCTTTATTAGTCCCACAGTGGGGAAATTTATCACAATAATTGCTCGTTTTTTGTCAATCAACTTATCTATTAATCAACTAGAAAGCACTCGGAGCGCATACCTCCACCAACACCGTTGAATTTAATACCCAATCGGGTATTCGACCAATCGACCAATACATATTTCCCCCCTCAAAATATAGATTTTAATCTACCAGATCAAATTACACAGTGGTGGAACACCATGCCTGGGTATTTTTTATTTTGATTGGCCTATGATCATTTTTCATGATATTAGCAAAATGTTAAAACAGCCTGATCTCACAATGGTGAAGAGTAAAAAAGTGATCCAGAATCCACATCTGTAGCCAGATCTGTGTCAACATTTAATCGACTTTTCTTTGGCCAAAGATCCACCCCTACACAAAATGTCATCAAAATCTGTTGACAACTTTGAGATATCCATCAAACAAACAAACATGGGTGACCATAACCTCCTCCAACTCCTGTTGGCAGAGTTAACCAATGGTTTCAGCTCTAACCTATAACATGTCTGACATTTCTGTTGTGTTCATTTTCAGGAAGTGAACTTACAATCCTCATGGTACTGCTGATACTTCTTGCACATGCATTATAATAAAAAACATGTTCACGTGAGGGTAGTGATACTCAGTCATCTAACATTACAAAGGATTCGCCCCACAAAGTCTCAGATTTACATCATATTGAATTGCTTGGACAACCCACATCAAAGCTTATCAAAACGAAAGTCTTCCAAATATGATGACTGACTTATCTTATAGACTACAAACTCTTGGAAAACCCAACATGTTGGTGTAACTAGTGACAGTCTGACACTACCTTAATAGTACCTTACACGAGTAATTATCTTAATCAGCGCCATGCAGGGAGGATGACAGATCTGAGAACAGAAATTCACTGGTATCAGGGCTGTGTGTTGGGAAGAATCAGGCCATAGGTATCGCGATACAGGGGGTTATGATTTAATGTTTATTTTAATGTGTCTGCACAGTTTGTTGATGATATATGAAATAATTTTAAGTTACTCTCCAGACAAACACTCCACATTAAAAATAGCCCAAGGCACCACTCTTGCATATTTGAGATGTGTTAGCCAAGTTTCATGCCTCAAACAAAAATGTTTACATGCAGATGGATAGACAGAGAGAGGGTAAGATATATCCCACTGCATTGTCTGTCATGGACAATAAACAAGAGTCATCTGGAGATAACATATTAATGAGAGACTGATACAGTTTTTGAGAAGTGATACAGTATCACAAGGTGTATTGACATTTTATTGGCGCAGTCCTAATGTAAACACTAATGTGGCCTAAATCTGGTGGTTTAGCATGAATTTTACTACTCAGTGGTTTGCAGACATATAGCATGGTGACAGCAGGGATATCGAAACAGATGCATGGACGTACCTCTGTGAGATTTCTGTAAAGCTGCGTTCACCATCCACAGTCTCCTGAGCTGTAAACGGAGGACACGGGAAGAGAAACGTTATGACTGTACAAATGTGTGGACACATGTTATAATGACTTCAACACAGTCTCTCTGTATGCTATATGCTATCAGAGACCAGCAATCACAAATAGCAACTCCCTATCGGACAACCTGATGATCCAAAACAAGTCCCTGACGTAAATAACACCAGTCTACCGTCAGAGATGTATCCACTGAAGGACGAGTCGCTGCACGCATCTTTTTGGACAGTAATGAACGCCATGAGAAATAGCACACAGCCTGCTAATGTTAATTAGCTTTACCAAGTTAGCAACGCTAGCCCGCTGTAGCTAGCCGAGTCTCATGCTCACACTGCAGCTCCTGACACCGCTGAGACACTGCCTCGCCCCTCGGCTCACTTGTCCACGGTAAGCTGCTCATTTAGACTCCCCGACAAGCAAATAAACACCGCTGAAAACAAATATTTACACCTGCTAGTTAGACACAACACCACACAGCATCCAACTCTGACCACACTGACGGCTCACCTCGGAGTTCAGGACCCACCGAAGAGGCGTTAACGACACACAGACACCATCCAGACCAGCACACACCGAACGACCGCTTCACTTTGTACCGGCTGAACTCTACCGCTCTGCTCTTACGGCCAGTAGCTCAGTCGGCCTGGTCTGTGGCGCTTTCCGTCCGCTGTTACCCCGCGAAATCGCTGGCGCCAAACTACTACGCCGACGTACAAAATTACCTTTGACCCTGCGTACGTCACCCTCAGATCCGCCTATTTTACCTTATTAGGAAAACAACGCTGTCTACCTCTACACGCTTCCAAAAAATTATGATTACAAAGCAATAATAACTCCAAGGCAATTCAAAGTGCGTTACATAAGATATTTAATACAGTAAGAAAAATACTGAACATTACAGAGGAAAATAAGAGTTACATAAAATGTGAGGTATGAAAAAATATCCCAACATTTAAATTAATAAAAGGCATACAGTCTGTGGTTGACATCAGCTAAGATTATTGGTCATGTGATCACCCCTGTTTATCTGTCTGTGTGTTTGTGATATGTCAAGTTAGAAACCTATTTTGATCTATATACTTCTATTTTGAAGTTGTGCTGGGATGGGGCTATGACCGCCCTTCATGCTAATTTTCTAGCATGTAAGGTGACCTACATGGCGCTGCATAACATTCTGAAGTTTATCACATTGTATATTACATACTGGGCAATCACTATGTTAACCATAAAAAACAAACTCTCAGCAATTCCAAAAAAGTTGGGACATGATGTCAAATGTCAATGACCAGAATATAATGATCTGCACATCTTTAACCTAAATGCACAGTACAAAGACAAAGTATTTAATGTTAAAGCTGATAATCTTAATTGTTTTTTATAATCATACATTCATTCTGAGTTTGATGTTTCTAAAAAGTTGGGACAGGTTCATGTTCCATCACCTTTTCTTTTAACAACTCTCAGTCAGCGTTTAGGAACAGATGACACTAATTGTTGAAGTTTTAAAGTGAATTCTGTCCTATTCTTGTTTGATAGGAATTCAGCTGATCAACAGTCTGTGGTCTCTGTTGTCGTATTTGGTTCTTCATAATGCATCACATATTTTGAATAGGAGACAGGTCTGGACTGCAGACAGAGCAATCTAGGACATCATAGATGTACAGGTTACCCATGGGCACTAACACCAGGGGCGTTGCTAGACCTGAAGCTCTACTGGGGCACAGCCCGAGCAGGAAGTTTTAATGCGCTCATGGGAGTATATTTATTTTTAAAAAAGAGAAACGTGGCTTCATCAGAGAAGGAGAGAAAACTGGTGTGGGAGAAACTTGCTGCCTGAGTGAATGTATCTGTTAGTTTTACCTTTCTATGAATATAGTGGATGAAAAGGTGGCAGAATAATGTTGGACAGATTTATATTTTCTTTTATGGGCGCTAAGCGCACAACCTGAAAATAAAATACAAAAAGGCCTACGTAGTTAATCCTGGGTGGACATAGAACTCACTGGAGGAATTTTATATTTCATCTGAGAACGCATTGTGTCGAAGGCTGATGTCACCTGATGCTTTTTCATCTGATGTCTGAGACCAGGTAAAGCTGCAGCAATGGAGACTGCAGTTTCAGGACCCTTAGGTATTTAGCCCCACCCCCGACCTGGTAGACCGGATCATTCACATCCACCCATGAAGAAGAATATCAGCACCTCCAGCTGATGCATGCACCGCTGTCAGTCTCCTGTGTCAGTCCGTGTAACCTGACCGTGTGATCCCTCAGCTCTGTCTGCAGGTTTGCATCCATACAGCTCGTGTGTTTGTACACCAGGTGGTTTCTCGTGTGTGACTGCAGAAGAGAAGGACGCCAGAGCCGATCCAACTCAACCGATCCCTGATGGAAACACTACCAACGGCACCGGAGCCTCAGAGTGAGTCCTGATCCGTTTACTACTAACATCCAGACTGCTGAATGAGGATTATTCATGTCTGATTGATCCTTGATTTCAGATTCTTACTCAATATGTAATAAGGACTGATACCAATAACATATAGATAACCCTCTTTACAGTACGTGTAAACTTCTCTCTCAGGTCTCATATTTCAGGTTTGTGTGTGTGGTTTGGGCTCAAACCAATTATCGTCTTCATTATCATCCATTAATATACGAAAATGTTTTTGATTGATGGAATCATTGATTATCTAAAATCCCAGGGTGTGATGTTCAAATAGCTCATGTCTTGCTAGGAGTACAAATTAAACAATTTCTCATTATTAATTAATTACCAAATCATTTCTTTTATAAACTGTAAGAAATTTGTAAAAACAAGTCCCCCTGAGCCCAAGTTGAAATCTTCAAACAGACATTTCTGTCAGAGTAATTGTCTGACATGAAATGCTTGATGTTATGAATTTCATGTGAATGTTATGAATTTACAATCATTTAAAACAGATAATAGCAAATCCTCACATTTAAGAAGCAGCTTCTTAAATAGCAAATCCTGTTGATTTGGACACCAGTGAAGCATTTCTGTGGTTTGTGTGTGACCAACGAAAGCTGGAGGAGGTCATGTGATCACCCATGTTTGTTTGTTTGTCTCTTTACTTATCTACAAGATATCTATAAACAGTGTCAGCAGATTATAAAGAAAGTTTGTGTAGCGGTGAATCTTGGGCTGAAGATAAGTTGATGACATTTTGAGCCTGATCTGATAGAGTCACATTCTGGATCACTCTTTCACTTCAACATTGAAAAATAGACCCTTTCTTTAACATTTTGCCAATATTGTGAAAATAATAATAGGCCAATAAAAATCAAAATACCCAGGCATGAACAGCTTATGATGGTCCACCACTATAGTCAACTTGATGCAGATCCAGATCATAATACAGATCTGGGAGATGAAGACATATTTGTATCTTTGGAGTGGGTCACAAGTCGGTTCGGCATTAAAATGCAGTCTCTCCTTCCACAGACAGCAGCTGACTGCCTGCATGTTGGACCGGGCTCATCGGTGTGTGTTCCAGGACTGAGCAATAGCCAACAAAATCTCTTTGCTGTACTGTTCCCTGACAAAGCTGACCACTCAGCCAATGTCTCCAGAGGAAGCATCTGAGATTAGCAAAGCTGCCAGTATGCCTATATATGTTAATGCATTAACATATATTATTCATATTATAATCAAAGACATTTTATGTTAATTAAATTCAATTAAATTCAATTTATTTGTATTGCACCAAATCACAACTAAAGTAATGTTAAGGCATTAACCAAAAAGAGCAGGTCTAGACCCAACAATCCACCATGACCAAGCACTTGGCGACAGTGGTGACGAAAAACTGCCTTTTTTAAAAAGGCAGAAACGTCGAGCAGATCCAAGACTCATGGTGGGCAGCCTTCTGCTTTGACCGGTTGGGGTGAGAGAGATAGAGAGAGAGAAAGGTTGGGAGAGAGAGAGAGAGAGGTCCTAGTGCAGATGTCGTCTCAGGTCCTAGTCCTGCTCATTGTCAATTCCGTTCCTGTGTCGTTTACCGTGTTACACTCTCCTGATGGCATCTTTGCTTGTGGTAGACTTTATAGGAGACTTGTGGGTGTGCCACCCCCAACGCCCTCCAGCCAGCAGCCCGGCAGAAATGGTAAGGCCGACGCCTTTTTATAAATAATTACGAGAATTGCCCTTTTTCTCACTTGAACCCCTGCCCCCCAAAATGTCTGTGCACATCCTTGTGTGCCATGGTTTGTGTTCCATGCTCCCCCAGCCACCCCAGAACGTAAAGAGTCCCAAGAACCGAATACAGAGCGGTGATGTTGGGGAATAATACAAAAACAACTGAATGAATTTCCATTCAACTTTGTGGAGGGGTGGAGCATGGGCCAGCAAAGTTATACAGACGTGTAGGATTGTTCATCCTCAGTGGGGGTAGCTTAAATTGAAATGTGACCGTCACTGTATATTTTGGTCAAAATCCTTATAAATTTGAAGTACTCTTTATCAAATGTTTGTAATGTCAATTTATGTAGGAAAAACAACCACTGAGCCATGAGCTGATATAATAGGACATTTTAGGAAATACATGCCTTCACCTTCTTAGCAGTTTGATAAGATTTGTGTTACAGGTCTCAGACAGAGTGCCCATATACAGATAAGGTTTCTGTAAAAACAGAAAGAAGTGAGACAGGCGACAAGTGCTTCTCTTCCTTGCAGCTTCGCTCAGCAGACTTTATTCACAAAAATTCAGAACATAGATATCCTTTTCCAACTATCATGTCTTGAACATAAATATCCATAGTAACAAAAATAATAGTTTCACCACATACACAAA
Source organism: Chaunax sp. Z400 (assembly GCA_037577475.1). Classification (NCBI taxonomy): domain Eukaryota; kingdom Metazoa; phylum Chordata; class Actinopteri; order Lophiiformes; family Chaunacidae; genus Chaunax; species Chaunax sp. Z400. Next base: position 26,134,758 of record CM075196.1, on the reverse strand, counting down.
CTAATACCATCTGTTTCAATTTATAATTCATATATATTCATTTCCACATTTTTCATTTAAGTAATTTTTGTCATAAAATTTTCTTCTGATGTTTATATCCCAGTCCACATGAACTTGCACAAGTATGCATTTGGTCGTCTCCACCCATTATTGACTTTTTTCCAAACAGTGTGGTGAAATTAATCCAATCTCAGATTCGACAGAGCTACCAGTAGTTGTTCTCTAAAAGCGTCCCTGGAGTTATCATTCCATGTGTATACAGAAATGTCGGATACTTTAGTGTCACCCTGAATATTTGTGAGTTTTCCATTCCAACCATGTAATGTTAATGAAAGTGGAAAATGATCTCACACCGTGTGCACACTGTAAAGTTTACAATTTGGTTGAAAATACTTCACAAACAGAAGACATAACTACCAAACTAGCACCATTTTGTTTAAAACATGTAAGAGATCCATTTTTATCGCCTCGGAATCTCCCATTTACAATGTGTATGCCAAAAGAGCAACATAAATCAATCAGCTCTTTGCCATATTTATTCACCACCTCATCTCGAGAACTCGAGTATTTTGTTATGCTGATTTTGATGCCCTGAGTATATGATGGATGGACGCGTACAGCCACACCTCCTCTGTCATTGAAATCACGGTAGCTAGTATAAACCTCACAACCTGGAAAAACCTCTTTTATCTCATCTTCATGACAGTTGTTCCAAACTTCCACAAAAGCAATTATTTGTAAAAAAATTTAACAGTCTTCACAGTGTAACTTGTATTTCAGTCCATTTTGTTCCAGCATAGGAATGATAACAGAATGGTCAAACTTTTTGTCCCTTTCAGAGTCGATTTGGACCAGGCCAGCTTCCTATCTGTCCGTGCTATCCATCCGTACTTTTCGCGTTTCGTGTAATCGAATCCTGTGTTTGTAAATTTCGTCTGATCATTCTTGAGAACAACAACTTCATCAATGGCTAGATCATAGGTGTAAACATGATCACCAATAAAAAGTTTGTCAAAGCGAAGAAAGGCTCATTCAGTAGAGACATATTGTAGACTTGTAGAACTGGAATTTCAAAAACATCTCAAAAAGAAAAGTTTCAGTCATACAACTTAACAAAAAAACAACAGAAAGCACTATCTGAGCTTGAGAGTAACAGGTCTATTGTCATTAAAGCTGCTGACAAGGGGGGCGCCATTGTTATAATGGACAAGTGCTATTATGAAAATGAAGTTTTAAGACAACTTGATAATAAATCTTTTTACAACAAGCTGAAATGTGACCCAACCAAGGAATACCTTAAGGAACTGAGAATATTACTTGAGGAGGGTCTTCTTGATGGTGATATTTCCCCAAAGGAGTCAAAAGTTTTGCTGAATGAATTTCCTTTAAAGCCTTTTTATATGTTTCACCAAAAATTCACAAAAACCAACAGCAACCACCTGGTAGACCTATTGTCTATTGTCAAATATGGTGCTATCCTTGTCGCTTATTGGACACGCCCCTGGCCTCTCTGCCAGCCTGAGACAATGATTGGCTTGAAAACCATATGACCATCTTCCCAGCCTATCCTTGTAGGTGCTTCATTGGCTGATATGTGTGCAAATGTACATGATTGGTTGTCTTTCATTTATTTAAAAAAAATTTTTGCCTCTTTGAATTTTTTTTCCACTCCGCGCTGTTTGCAATGTGTTTTATGATGACCCTGATGAAGGCCACGAACCGAAACGCGTTGGTCTAACGATAAAGTTGTTCGTATACTGCAAGTGTTGCTGGAGTTTTTGCCTTTTTGACCTTTTCCCTTCTCCATGCACCTTGTGAGTAGGTGAAGTTGTGCCAGAAACCCCTCTCTAGATCATAGGTGTAAACATGGTCACCAATAAAAAGTCATGATCGTCTGGTATCAGTGCAACAATAGCTTTACCACGCATCATGTGATGTGCTTGACTGATACATATCCTCTTCTCATCCAGTTCTAATTTATTGATAATCACATCCTTTACGGCAGATTCACAGTCATCCCAAGTTTCATTTTGTTTTATCTTCGGCACGCCATAAAATATCACATTGGAGCATCTGCTTTCGTTTTTTCAGATGATCAATCTAGTCTTCAAATTTATGCAGATACCTCTCAGTTTCATATTATCACTAGCCAGACATTCATAACGTGACTCATCATCATGCAACTGCTCCGGGATATTGCCAACTTGCTATGTATATCTTTGTTTGACTGTACAACATCGTCAAGCTTACACGTTAGCTCCTGGATCACCTGGTAGACCGGGTCTGCAGTTTTGGAGGACTTGAGCTCGTTTCCTGAGGATAGATAGAGTTGTTTAGTTGCTCCACGTGTAACTCTTCCTTCCTCCGTTTGCTCATCCGCTGGTCCAGGACGGTCCTGCAGCACATTTTGGTCAGAATCCAGCACTGTACGGCAGTGAAGCAGGCGATTTTAATACGAAACTGTTCTATTCCTATTCCCATTTTTCCGTAAAAATCTTTAGTTTTTTACACTTAAATAACTCTGGCAGAGACAGACATGTCTCATACACATCTCATCCTTCATCCAGGGGAGTGATGGCTTCATCCGGAGGTAGTTCTCAGCATCTGGGACCTCTTTGGCAGGGCAGAGGTGGATCTTTTTGCCTCGGAGGAGACCTATTGCCCCCTCTGGTTCTCCTGGATCGAGGAAACCAGCTCTCTGGGACAGGATGCCCTCGCACAAGAATGGCCGGACAGTCTCCTATATGCCTTTCCACCGGTCCCTCCGATTATGGCGACACTTCAGAGGGTTCTTCAGCAGGGCCACAGGCTACTTCTGGTGGCCCCTTTTTGGCCAGGGAGGACGTGGTTTCCTCTGCTGCACAGGCTCTGTCGCAGCCCGCCATGGCGCCTCCCGGACAGGAAAGACCTCCTGTCTCAGCTAGGGGGTCAGGTCTGGCATCCCGACCCTCGCCGCCTACAACTGTGGGTTTGGCCTCTGCAGGGCCGGACCCGCTGCTGAGCGAATGCATAGATTCGGTCCGTACTACTATCCTGCACGCCAGGGTACCATCTACTCGGGTGCAGTATGAGAATTGGTGGCAGCTATTCTCTGGTTGATGCTCAAACAGGAATAAGGACCCTGTGCACTGCTCTGTGCCTACCATTCTGGAGTTCTTACAATCTCTCCTACAAAGCAGTCGAGCATCTTCTACCTGAAGGTGTATGTAGCCACCATTTCATCTTGACACGTTTGAGTTGATAACACCATGATAGGGTGCCACAGGCTGGTGTCTGTCTTTTTGAAAGGGGCTCTGAGACTTTGTCCCGCACGGACCCTGAGGTTCCCAGCATGGGACTTGCCCTTGGTGCTGGATGCTCTATGCTTGCCTCCCTTGAGCCTCTGGAACAGGTAGAGCTGCAGTGGCTATCAGTAAAGACTGCCTTCCTCTTTGCCATTGTCTCTGCAAAGCGAGTTGGGGAGCTTCATGCTTGAGGTCATGTCTGAGGTGGAACTCAGACGGCTCAGGGGTGACCTTACGGCCAAATACTGCTTTCCTGCCCAAGGTTCTAGTGAGGTTGCACATCAATCAGCCTATCCAGCTGGCACAGTTTAACCCACCAGTGGATGAAAGGAACGATGAGTCGAGGCTGTTATGCCCTGTGCGGGCCTTGAAAGCCTACGTGCTTGGTACTGCAAGCATACGCAAGTCAGACCAGCTCTTTCTGTGTCATGGTGGTTCTAGGAGAGGTTGTGCTCTGTCCAAACAGTGCTTGTCTCACTGGGTTATGGACGTCATACACCATGCGTATAGGGCAGCTGGCCGCCGCCCCCTGCCATCTGGAGTTAGGTGCCACTCCACAAAAAGTGTCTCCACATCATGGGCGGCTCTGAGAGGGGTGCCCCTGGAGGTCATATGTGCTTCGGCCTCGTGGGCATCGCCAAACACTTTCTGCTTGAAGCACCGCCTCTGGCAGTCATTCAGGATTCATAGAACCGCAGTTACAGTAGAAACGCATAATTTAAAAAACCCAATATTTTCCTTTCACTAGCCCTAATATCCTGGAACAAACAAGCATGTGATACACTGAAATTACTTTTTTAAGTACCCACAACCAAAACATGTTAAACTAGAAAGCACTCAGAGAGCGCAGACCTTCGCCAAGGCTGCTCAGTTTCCCCATGTTGGCATTTCACTCCAAAGCAAAAGTCCCATGATGTAACCCTCTGAATTAAGTCAATAGAGAGTTTGACAGGAAAAATTAAAACAAAATCTTTGCAATTTACTCAAATCTTTATTTATTGTGGCTGTTCATATTGTCTCTCACATAAATAAACTACAATGCCACAACAGGTAATTGACACTTGAAGAGTTGTTACAATGCCACACAGGCAGGAGAAAAGGAAGTATATTAAAATGGGGTAATGTTACCTCTGATCAAGAAAGATGCGGCTTTGATCAAAACATGCATGCACACACCTACATGATCGCGCTGCAGTCGTCCACACATAAAACTCCAAACCACACACACAGGCAGGAGAAAAGGAAGTATATTAAAACGGGGTCATGTTTTGTTGAAATTCATAAGCTGTTATATGGACAGTCAATTAGACACATTTGTCAGGATGGAGACACTTTACATTACAAGTGTACTTGTGGCAGTTTAATCCTATAATAATAAAAAATAAATAAAAAAGTCCTGGATCCAGATGGTGATCCGGATCACCACCAAAATCTAATTGATTCTTCCTTGGGCCACTTCTGACATTTCCTGAAAATTTCATCAAAATCTGTTCATTAGGTTTTTTTTTATTTATCCTGTTAACACACAAACCAACCCAAAAACATAACCTCCTCCCTTGGCGGAGGTAATAAAAACGCCTTTGCAAAGGGACCAGCACACAAAGTGACATAGAGTCAGTCTCAGTATGATCTGGTGAAGAGTGTCTGGAAGCATTGTCTCTTTATAGTGAGAAGTTAGGAGGCAAACATGTCAAAAACATAGAAGGAAGTAATCAAAGATGTGTATTCCCATGTCTAGTATTGACAAGACTATCCTGTGAGTGTGTGACTCCCTGAATGTAATTATAGCTGATACTGTGGCTCCTCATTGTTTGGCCTGTCCGAACAAACTGGCCTTAATTTAACAGTTCGGGGAGAGTTCAGTAAGTTAGCAAAACATAGCATGTTTATAAGGCAGATATAAGTAATTCCCATTACACAAGTTTGGTCAGAGGTAACAAAAGAATATAAAAGTTTTGGAATGCTCAGATCGCACTCGTTTACAATGACAGGGTATGGAGGGGGCATCCTTCAAAGGCTAAGTCATTCACAAGCAAGACTGGGGCAAAATGGGTCGAGGTTCACCACTTTTTGATTGTATAAAGGATATGGTAAAATGGTTTAAAGGATATTTCAACATGGGCTCAGGAACATTTTATAAAACCATTGCTGCTTGACGTTAAGAAATTGTTCCAACTTTTTTACAGTCATTGTATGTGCATCTGTTATCTAAATCTGATTCGCCTCAGATGCCTGCACAGTGGAAAATTTAATTTGACAATAATTACTACTTCTGCTCAAAGAGGTTTCTTTCTTTTTATATTAGTTTCCTGTGTGTATGAATCCTCTGTGAGAGAAATATAATGGGAAAATGTGTGTGTTATTGAGCATGTGCATGTGTGTCATGGGTCTGTATTTAGGTTGCCTGTTTCCTGTTTTATTTTGTAAGTTTGATTTTCCATGTTATGTGCTTTTGCTTTGCATTTCCTGTGTTTGCTTATGATCTGTTTTACCCTTTTGGTTCCTCGGTCTGTGTTTTAGTCTTCCATGTTTTTAGTTCCAGTTTGCTCCCTTTCCCTGTGTTTATGATTAGTTTATCCTCCTCATGTTTTCCCCTTAAGGTTTCCCCTTCTCTTCATTTTTGTTATGGTTTCAGCAGTGGTTGGACCCAAATGCAGACAAGAGACCCATAGCAGTTCAGGGGTTTAATTAAATAAATGGCAAAATCCAAACAAAGGCAAAAGGCAAGAACATAGGGAAAAAACCAGAATCCAAACGGAAAGCAAACTTACAGAAGAGCGCGGGGGAAGAAACACTGGGAGCACTGGGACGTGGAACGAGACATGGCATTGAGGCAACATTAGGAACACGGGAGGAAAACATTAACGAACTGACACGGAGAACAGAACCAAACAGACTTAAATACACAGAGTACGAGAGGAGATGGGGAACAGGTGGCATAGGGAGGAGGAGACAACCAGAGACAGGTGGAAACACTCAGACAATCACAGAGGAGGGAAAATGAAGAGAAGGGAGGAAATGCAAAGCAAAACACATGACATGGAACACAGACTACAAAATAAAACAGGAAACAGACAACCAAAATACAGACCATGACAATTTTCCCTCCTTTGTGATCGTTTCTACCTGTCTCTGATTTCCTCCTCCTCCCTGTGCCACCTGTGTGTTGTTGTCTCTTACTGTGTGTATTTAAGTCTATTTGGTTCTGTCCTCTGTGTCAGTTTGTCCGTTATTCCCTGTTTGACCCCGTTATGCCCCGCTGTTCCTTGCTTTGCACCCTTGTCCTCCATGATCCCTGTTTTGCTTCGTGTTTTTTCTGTAAGTTACATTCTCCCTTGGTTTTGTATTTTGCCTCACCCCTGGAATTTCTGTTATTGTACTTGTTCTCTGTTTGCCTGTTTTAGTTTGTATTTTGCTATTAAATCACTGAACTGCACTTCCCTGTCTTCGTCTGGTCGTTTGTCTGCATTTGGGTCCTGTTTTTGAACTGCCATATAACAATATGTTTTACATCATATTTCATCCTCTACGGCTGTTATTGCTAGTGAGTTTGTCTCTCATGTATCCAGCAGCACTGAAAACTTAAATGACCATGACCACCACATGTGTTGTCTCACATTGTGTATAAATTGCATTGAGATAATACATATAGCAACCATTTTACCTCAGCTACTGCTACATGTACATGAAGTCTAATCTGTAAGAAGGCACTATCTGAAGCAGGGGCGGATCCAGGGGCAGGGCCAGAGGGGCACTGGCCCCAGCTGAAATCTGATTGGCCCCTGAAGTGCCCCTGTCACTTGTCTGTCTTTTTTTTTCTGTTTACAACTTCAATACTTAACTGGGTCAAGTTTTTCTCCTTTAAACTGTTGTGTATGCTGTAAAATAGTATATAAGTATTTTCTTTAATGTAAAAAAAAAAAAAAAACATTTTTATGCATTACATAATGGGAAAAAAGTGCCTTATGTTTTATATTTATTTATACACCCTAGTTTAAAAATTCAATAATTGCTAAACTTTTTTGATGTACACAATGTGCTTGAAAAAGGCACAATTTGCATAATATATTCAATTATGTCTGTTTTTAATAACAGCTATGGAGCCAACAGCAAACAATGAATGACTGGTGAAATATTCTGTGTATACATCTTACTGAATAAGGAAATGTGCATGAATTTTGGAATTATAGTTGGCCCCTCTGTAAAAAATTTGGCCCCTCTATGGCCCCTGATTTAGAAAAATTCTAGATCCACCACTGTGTTAAAGCATACAAGAATGGGACAGTCGGCTCAACATGCACTGAAGCTCGGCTTACTGTTCCCTGTTGAACAATTGTCCACAATGTTCTCCTCAATACTGCACGTCCCTCTTTCAGATGTCAAGCCATCTAACAGTGAATTCCTGCTGTGAATTATTTTATATATTTATTCATTTATTCTAGTCTCGTCTATGTTGTAGTCTTGTCATGTTGTTTTGTCCTCTGATCATTGAAGAAAAACATATAATGCACTGTTAACAAATAAGCACTATTTAAGTGTTAAACTAGCTTTCTTCAAGCAGCCATGACATCAGATTCTTAATGCCCAATAATGCATATTAAATATTAAACATGACGGACACGGCGATCTGCAACAACACAATGCATATCAAACAAGACAGACAGAGCGGTCTGTGACAACAAAATGCATATTAAACATGACAGACACGGTGGTCTGTAACAACACAATGCATATTAAACATGAAAGACACGGTGGTCTGCAACAACACAATGCATGTTAAACATTAAACATGACAGACAGTGGTCTGTGACAACACAATGCATATTAAACATGACAGACACGGCAGTCTGCAACAACACAATGCATGTTAAACATGACAGACAGAGCGGTCTGCAACAACACAATGCATATTAAACATGAAAGACACTGTGGTCTGCAACAACACAATGCATGTTAAACATTAAACATGACAGACAGTGGTCTGTAACAACAAAGTGCATGTTAAATATCACAGACAGAGCGGTCTGCGACAACACAATGCATATTAAGCATGACAGACACAGTGGTCTGTAACAACAAAGTGCATATTAAATATCACAGACAGAGCGGTCTGCGACAACACAATGCATATTAAACATGACAGACACAGTGGTCTGTAACCACACAATGCATATTAAACATCACAGACAAGGCGGTCTGTAACAACACAATATATATTAAACAGCACAGACACAGCGGTCTGTGACAACACAATACATATTCAACATGACAGACACAGTGATCTGTAACACTACAATGCATGTTAAACATTAAACATGACTGACACGGCGGTCTGTAACAACACAATATATGTTAAACATTAAAGATGACAGACACGGCGATCTGCAACAACAAAATGCATATTAAACAGCACAGACACAGTGGTCTGCAACAACACAATGCATATTAAAGATGACAGACACGACGGTCTGAAATAACACAATGCATATTAAATATGACAGACACAGCAGTCTGTGACAACACAATGCATATTGAATATGTGTTCACAACAATATGTGTTGTGTAGTCCAAGATCCTCCATAGAGCAAATAATCCAGACATTTTACGAATGTTGTCCATCATGGTCCCGTTTTAAAACTTTCACCTCTTCTTCATGGTGGCAGCCACTTTGTCCTTGTCAATGTTCATGTCCCACTCAACACACAGCAAAGAAATGCAAATAACTCTTAATGAGCCACAGGTGGCTTAAACTTTGTTCGGCATTATTACTGCTGATGGGAATTGAAATATCTACATCCACCGCTGCTATGGATTCTAACGGTCAAATACAATTTAAAAAAAAAATCAAAGTACTATAATTTCACATCTTCAATGAAGAAAGTGCCATAGTCAAATTCAGTGGGTCTTTTTTAGTCGTTTAGATTAAAAAACGTTGCCACTTGGTGTCGCCTTTTCGAAGATAATGTCCATCCAGCCTTCAGATTCCTTCCGTACTGTTGTTTGTTGTCATCTTGACGTCATCTCCATGGAGCTTGGGCACCCCTGAAATCTGATTGGCTCTTGAAGTTCTGACCCCGCCCCTGGTCTAACCGCCACTGGCCACGAACTCTGATTGGCCCATGGAGTGTCCTTTCCTGATCTTATAACTTCTCATTGGATATCAGTGTTTCAATTTGTGGGCTTTTATTCGCTGGGGCCAGATTGATGAAAATTTTGATTCACTATCCGTTTTTTGTAAAACTGCCAATATTCAAGAACTACACAGTTGATTTCTCACCTAAAAAATGGTAAAAGTTAATTTAGTGATGAAATAACATTTTAATAGCATTATAAAACACAATGGAGCTTGAACCATCTACCTCACAATTGCTATTAACTGTCTGAAGAGATGCAATGCATTCTGGGACAAGTATAGGATCCTCATGCTACTCAGAAATTCTTGTTGCATTTCTGACATCTACAAAATCCACATGCTATGCAGTTGAAACACATTACGTACTCAATTTGACATCAGTGTGACTATTATATGTTAGTATGTGATTAGAAACACAGCCACTGTGAAGGTAACTGCATGACCAGGTAATAATGCAGCACATAAAACTCTATAAAACTATAACTTGTCATTTTTACACTTTGGAATTTGTACAAACCTAACAAATGAGACACAACGAGATATGATAAGCCAAGTTAACTAGCAGCTGGCTGTAGCTTTACAGGGACATATTGTACAGACCTGAGAGTGGTATCAATCTTCTCTTCAAAAACTTGGCAAGAAAGTAAATAACCAGATATCTCAAAATGAGCCGTTGCTTTAAAAGGACAGGACTCACATTTAATTAGAATCACATCACAGTGGGCAGCACAGTGGCACAGTGGTTAGCAATGTCGCCTCACAGAATGTCCTGGGTTCAAAATCCACCTGAGCACCCGGTACTTTTCTGTGTGGAGTTTGCATGTTCTGCTCGTGTCTGCATGGGTTCCCTCCAGGTTCCCTGGCTTCCTCCCACCACCAAAAACATGTAATATGGGTGAATTTGTGACTCTAAATTGACCGTAGGCATGAATGTGAGTCTGAATAGTTCTTTGTCTCCATGTGTGGCCCTGCACAGATTTTCTTTCGTCATTTATGCGGCTGATATACTCGTCCCTTCTTCATAGACCTTAAAGCTTTCTGCCAGGTTGTTGACTGCAACAGCACAAAATCAAAATCATTTCAGATGATTTCTTTTTTTTCTTCTTTTTTTATCAGATGATTTATAATGTCAGGCAACCCTCACCCTAAACTAATGCAGTGCTTTGAGGAACACAACAAGGAGTTCAAGGTGTTGACTTGGCCTCCAAATTCCCCCGATCTCAGTTCAATCGACCATCTGTGGGAAGTGCTGGACAAACAAGTCCGATCCATGGAGGCCCCACCTCGCAACTGTGGTGGAAATCTGTTGTTATGAAATGATCAAAAACGATGACTGTATTTAAAAAAGGTTTTATTCTCTGCAGAGATGGTCACATGGTCACACAGTAGACTGTAGAGAGAGTGGACAAAGAGGTATTTCAGAGTATGCTTTCTACAGCTGGGTGTGGTGGAATGTGTTTTTTGACCTTGTGTTGTCTTACAGTGTAACAATATGAGAACTGGCTAAAACAGGTTTCTAACAGTTTATGAGAGAAAGTTATCATATCATGGAAACGTACAGATCACGTCATGGAAAAGTATAGAGAGCAAACAGGGCTGAGATAGAATTTTCTATAACACTTCCCCCTTTTTTGTCATTTATTGACAACAGGAAAGAAGAAAAATACTGAACAACAAACCCCAAACATACACAAAACCATCAAACAAAGAAATTCACAAGGATTCGAGTTTGAGATCATGGTTCAGTAATAGAGTCACAATCAGCAAAGGGAAACACGAGAGGAGCAATAGGCATCAGGGCCTGTGAAGTCAGAACAAAAGAACCTACAGAAGAAGAAGAAATTACCTTCTTAACACAAGGGATAACACAGGTGGAGAAAACACAAAGAATAAAAAGAAACGCAAATAGAACAGTAACACCAGTAATGAGGATGGATCTCCACGAAGAAAGGAACCAGGAAAACCAATCAGTAGCTTGAACATGGTCATTCTGGATGGCATCTCTGAGGGCAGTCATGTTAGCCAGAGCTTGCAGTCGTAGAAGCAATGTTAAAATTAACAAAAGCCAAAAACCTGTAATTAATAGTTTCAACACACAACATCATCTTACCAACACCAGTCTGTGGAAACAAGGAAAGAATAACTTTATCACCAGTGGACCATATCTTGTGGTTCTTAGGAACATTAGAACTCCAGATAGAGTCATGTGCTGGGAACTTAGGTGGTGCTGCCCTCTGTGCACGACGAGAAGCATGTCCATTGTCCGGGGTCACAGAGATGAGGAAAGAATGATCTCCAAGAGTCACTGGAGCACAGGATGAGCAGTGGGTAAAGGAATGGGAATGACATGTGGAGTGATGGCTGAAATTGGCATATGTGTACATACATAGCAATTATTTTTGTTCTGTGCGTGTGCGATAAATTTAGTATAGCGCCACCAGATGTTCAAATCAAACGTGTTTTGGATCAGTATTGTACAACCATGGATAGTCTAGGTTTTGAATGGAACGACGATGGTGTGAATGTGGGTGTGGAGGAGTCTTCAGCAGGTGGAGGTAGACGATGAGTAGCATGGGTAGTAACAGTGACGTCTTCCATATCAAGCCAGGCATCATGGTGGGCACAGTCACAGCCGTCCGTTTCACCTATTGTGTCAGTCTTAAAGATGAGCAACTGCTGAAGCTTGAAGGGCGAGCAGAGCTCAAACAGCCCTTCTCCCTCACAGTTGAGACAGATAGCAGAGGTGAGCTTTCTTACTGAGACTGGCACAGAGTTGGAGGTAAAGCGCTTAACTTCGTCGTTTACCCCTTGGAGTCGTTCTCAGGTGGTGGAGGAACTCGTTTGCAGTGGGTTGCGTGTATCCACGTAGCTCTCTCAGCGACCTTCACAGCCGTGTGGGTGATGAGGAGCACCTGGAAGGGACCAAGCCACCGTTTTTGTCGCCAATTTTTACATCTCAGGTCCTTCACCACAATCTAGTCACCAGGTTTCAGACGCAGGCTGAAGGAGGTCCTCTTTAACCCTTTGACACCTAAGCCTCAAAATGTCCGCCTGGATTTTTTTTGCTTATTTTGGCTATAAAAAGGTCTGAAAATGTCCTGTGAGTAAGTGCTTGTGCCCCTTTTTTCCAGAATACCTGGAACTTTCAATATCTGGCATTATTTACAATTTACTGCATGTTATAAGAGTGTAATAACAGTTTAAAATGAAGAAAAACACAAAAATGGAATTTGATTTTAGAGTTTTAGTGACCAAATAACACTGCAATTGTACATTTTTATTTAATCCGCTCTGTTTCTCCGTTCTGCTGTCTGTGTTTCTCCACCGCTGTGTGTATTCACTGGGAACGAAGGAGCTGCTTCGTGGGCTTCCGAGAGAGTCGCAAGTGAAATTACCATAATGACACCATATTGGCTGTAAAGCACAACGTCTCAGCTTTCAGAAACCATTGGAATTTTTCCGATAGCTCAAACCGTGACATAGTTACGGTAATCCAAAGTGCGCCTGCGCAAACTTGTCGCTGGCGACATGCTCGATTTTAAAGGGTTAACCTGTTTATGGACACTTGAGAGAACAGAGGACAAAGTTGCACAATATCTCAACATGTCATCATCACATTGACTGGTAGAGGGAAATATTCTTGGACCTGGTCCAATACCAGTGTTAAGGGGTCTGCCAAAAAGAATTTTAAAGGGACTCAAACCATGTTTAGGTCTAACTCTAGCATGCATCTGCATAAGCACAATGGGCAGGGCCTTGACCCACGACAGACCGGTATCATCACAACATTTTATCAATTTATCTTTCAATGTGCCGTTCTCTCTTTCAACAGCAACTCCACTGGCAGGATGATATGCACAATGTTGCCTTAAATCAATGCCCATGTAGTCTCCAACCTGTTTTAAGGCTGTACCCACAAATGGTGAACCGTTATCACTACTGATCTTCTCTGGAATTCCCCATCTTGGAATGATGTCAGTGAGGAGAGATTTTGCTACAGCATTAGCATCTTGTTTAGAAGTAGGAAAGGCTTCAACCCACTTTGAAAACATATCAACAATCACCAAACAATATTCTTATCTTCACTTGGTGTTAGCTCAATGAAATCCATTTGTAGATGCTCAAAGGGTCTGGAAGGAGTTGGATGGGCCTGAGGGACACTTTGACCTTTACCAATGTTGTTAGTAGCACATATCATACATGATGGACAGTGTTTTGCAGCATTAGTGGTAAAACCTTTTGTGAACCAAAATTGAGAAATGGTATCAAACATTCCCCCTTTTGACACATGGTCCAACCCGAGTGTCAATCTGGCATAATGAGGAAATAAGAATTTAGGCAAACAGGGTTTTTCATCAGGACCAAACCAAACACCATCACGAAAAACACAGCTACAAGATTTCCATTGGTGCTTCTCCTCAGACGTAGCATGTTGTTGTAACTCTGCCAAATCTGCTGTGGGGGTGAGAGGGAGGTACATACAAGAAAAAACAGGAAAAGGAGATTTTGCTGCCTCTTTAGCAGCTGCATCAGATTTAGGTTACCTAGAGAAACAGGATCCTTGTGGTTAGTGTGAGCATCACATTTGCACACAGCCATTGCCTTAGGGAGCAGAACAGCATCCAATAGTTGTGAGACATATTCATGATGAGCAATAGGTTTGCCAGAAGATGTCAAAAGTTTTCTGTGTTTCCAAAGAGTGCCAAAATCATGTGCAACACCAAATGCATATCTACTGTCAGTGTAGATGTTGACAGTTTTGTCTTCAGCCAGTTTACAGGCCTCAGTAAGAGCCTCCAAATCAGCGGCCTGAGCAGAAAGCTGGGAGGGAAGAGGCTCAGCTAACAGGGTTTCATGTGCAGTGACAACAGAGAAACCAACTTGGTTTTTTCCAGTCTCAGGTTTGCGGAATGCTGAGCCATCCACAAAGAGTTCCATGTCTGCATTAAAAAGAGGTATTTCTAGGAGGTCAGGCCTGGGTGAACAAACTTCATTTAACACAGAAATACAGTTATGTTCCCCACCTTCACCTGGAACAGGAAGGAGAGCAGCAGGGTTAAGAACAGTACAATGTTTGACAGTCACATTAGGCATTTCAAGTAGATTGGCATTGTAGCGGAGCCACCTGGAGGAAGACAGGTGAGAAGTTTTCTGTTCAAGGAGAATCATAGAGACAGCATGTGGAAAAAGGAGAGTCAGGTGTGCGTAACCCACAATGTCTCTGGAAGCGACAACAGCTCTCTCTGCAGCAGCGACAGCACGTAAACATGTGGGAAGACCTGCAGCCACAGGATCGAGTTTAGCTGAAAAATACGCAAGAGGTCTCATCTTACCTCCATGATCTTGGAGGAGAACAGAAGTCATACAACCTCCTTTTTCATCCACAGTCTGAGTGAATGGACGTTGAGGATCAGGAATCCCCGAAGTTGGAGTGGATTGTAAGGCGAGTTTAAGGTCGGTGAAAGATTGGACAGCTTCAGGAGTCCACGTGACCTTGTCATGTGCTTGAAGACCTACTCCATGGATGAAGGAACTTAAAGGAGATTCAAGAACAGCATAATTAGGAATGAAAGATTGACAGTAAGAACACATTCCTAGAAATTACATGACTTGTTTGTTGGTGACAGGTTTCAGAATATTTTGTATGGCCTCAACTCTTTCGGAGGACAAAGAGCGGCCAACAACAGTAATGACATGTCCCAAGAATGTTCCCTTTGGTTGCACAAACTAATTTTGACAGACTAGCTTTGTGTCCTTCAGCTGCTAGGTGTTTGAGCAGGGCTAAGGTGTCTGTCTTACACTGAGCTTCGGTGGGGGCTGCAATCATAAGATCATCAACATATTGTAGCAAAGCACTTCCTTGACTGACTGGCAGGCATTAAAGACGGCAGGCAGGAAGGACGACAGGCAGGACGGCAAGCAGGTTGGACGGCAGGCAGGTCAGCAGTTAGGACTGCATGCAGGCAGGCAGGATGGCAGGTAGGAGGGCAGAAAGGCAGGCAGGACGGCAGGCATGAAGGATGAGAAGCAGGATGGCAGGCAGGACCGCAGAAAAGCAGGCAGGCAGGACGGAAGAACGGCAGGCAGGGCGGCAGAAAGAAAGGCAGGCAGGCGGGAAGTATGGCGTGCAGAATGGTAGGATGTCAGAAAGGCAGGCAAGAAGGATGGCAGGACGGCAGGAAGGAAGGACAACAGGCAGGATGGCAAGCAAGTTGGACGGCAGGCAGGTCAGGAGTTAGGACTGCATGCAGGCAGACAGGATGACAGGTAGGAGGGCAGAAAGGTAAGCAGGAAGGACGGCAGGCATGAAGGACGACAGGAAGGACGGCAGGCAGGTTGGATGGCAGGCAGGCAGGCAGATTATTTAGAGTTTGGTCAATGTGGAAGGAAATCAGAGGGCATTCCCACAACAATGCAGGGAAAACATGCTGACCATACAGAGAAGCGACAAACTACAAAAGCAATTCAAGTCAAGTCTGTATCGTGCCAAATCACAGCAGCAGTTGTTTCAAGGGACATTCCAAAGGTCTATACCAAACCATTTTGCTAAAGAGACCCAACAATTCCCCCAAGAGCAAGCACTCAGCAACTGTGGCAAAAAATCTGCCTTTTGACAGGCAGAAATCTCAAGTAGATCCCGGCTCAAGGTGGGCGGCTCTCTGCCTAGACCGGTTGGGTTCAAAGAGAGAGAGAAGGAAAGGTGGCAATGCCCTTCAGACAACATACATTCAACATTAACATATTTAAATGCATTTCTTTACATAATACGCTGCCTGCTCTTCCCCATGGTACCATGGGTATTGTTTGCTTTTTCCACACCGCTTTCAACATCCTCCATAAATTACGTAGGATGTTCGGTGTATTCTTGTAAACCTTGTATTGGACTCCACTGGGTCCGGGGGAGGACCCAGCTCTCACATGTCGAACCACCTTTTCCACCTCACTCCGCTTTGGTGGATTGACGTCCATATGATGTTCTGGGGGATGTATCGGCGGTATATCAGGTGCAGGCATGTGCACACATAAGCATCAAGGGGGGCTTGAGCACCTGCCCTTTTTCTTCCTTGAGAGAAAGTGCCCTTTTTCTGCGGTGCTTTTTTAAAATTTAAATAAATGAATATACTGACTACGTATATACTATAGTATGACTATACTATTTATATATATATATATATATATATATATATATATATATATATACTGTATATATATATTCTAGTTTGCACACAGCTTTCCTGTCAAACAAATATACGGATTGAATAAAAAATCTAAATATCAGGTCGGGAGATTAGACTTTGTGGAGTCCGATGCCCTCTCTACCCTCCCTCCCTCCATGTCTCCTGCACAGCGGTGAGCACTAAGTCACTCTGCAGTCATGTCAGACAGCTAATTAGCCAAAAGACAAAAACAAATAGAGTTAACTTGTGTCTTGCTAACTTACATGCATGAGCAACTAGCTAATGTAATAAGTTAGCTAAGGTTTAGCTAAGGCAGTTTATCATGTGCATACAGGCTAATGTACTGTACTTAAGGGGAGATTTCCAAATGAAAGTAATACAGTAATATGTGTATATAATACTGTTATAAAATTCGCCACATTGATATGCAAATTAAGCGTTAACTAATTAAAATGCGCTAATATGCATACATTTGGGAAGGCACTGCAGGTGAATAGGATTAAAACAAAACTAAAACATGTCACCACAGAACTTCCTCAGATAATTACGTACATCGAGACAGCATTTATCCCTGAAATGTTCTGTTTAAATATGCAGACCAGCTTGTACAGATGCAAACAGACAGAGGGCAGTAAAACAAACACCATCTAAATTTGTATTTTGGAAATTTTCTTTCCATTAGAGTGAAAGAAGACATGGGAGCAAAATAGTGGAAAATCTCAAAATTGACCAGTATATAAAAAAACAATGTTTTTGCCTGTAGTGTCCTTAAACAGTAACTGCATCATTTTGATTGTAGGCTCCTCATCTAATAATTATTCATTCTACTAGTTTGTTGTATGCTGGTAGATCTTTATCAATACATGATACAGACAGCCCTCCCTCAAATGTGAAAGAAGGGAATGTAGGTGCACTGAAACTAAGCCCTTGTCACCATCATTTATTGTGTGTGTGTGTTTTCAGTTTTGTGTGAAGGTTTTTGTTGATTTTAAAGAGTTATTTTGTTGTTGTTGTTGCCTGTTCTTGTTATAAAGCTAGTGAATACTAAAGAAGACCATTGTCTCTGTGTGAACTGATGAGTATGAAACAATCGCGTGAGTGTGAGGGTATTAAAATAATTTGGTTATTAAGTCAGAGATGTGCTTCTATATTAAACTTTTTGTTTTAAAACTTTTTATAAATAATTATGAGAATTCCCCTTTTTCTCACTTAAGCCCCTGACCCCCAAAATGTCTGTGCACGTCCCTGATCGGGTGGAAAGGTGATCTGTTCTAGACGCCGACTGTCACTGTGAGTCGCTTTAAGCTGGTCCTCAAGATCCTTCCTTGATGCTGTCAGTTTGCTGCCCTTTTCTCTGGTAAGCAATCCCCTCACAAACTTGTAGCGGTCTCTGAAGAACTTTGATCTTGCCTGCTCCTTCTTTTTGCATTTCTTTCTCAAGTTCTCCGCCTTCCTTAGTGATGTTAAACAATCTTGATTTCGGTCTGCAGCAAGTTGATCCCTTCCTTCTCATCTTCCTTCTCCCTTCTCATCTGTGGCTTTCTTCCACTGCTTCTTGAGCTGCCTTCTCTCCCTAACCATGTGGTCTATTTCCTTCTGCCTCCTGGACTTGGGCAGGGAGTCTGACCCTGTCCTTCTTGTTTCCACAACTCAGAAGCGCTCCACTCCATAGTTAGGGCCCAAGCACTAAGCGTGCGCGGTCCATATTGTTCTGCAAGGAATTATTATTATTATTTAATTTTTGTTTGATTTTAATTACATTTTCATGGTGTGGCCTTCACATGATATAATCAAAGACGAGTCAAAATTATTAGGTGTTGTCTAGCTCCACATAGTGGACAAAATGAGGTAAATCACAACCCCTCCATCAGTGTCCATAATGCACGCAGATACAGAGCCTTGCATTTATCCAGCTGTGCAGTAGTGAGCCCAAAGTTGGCGTTCGGTCCGACGGGCACACGCCCCAACAGGCACATGCCCTAACAGGCGCCAGGGTGCGAGGGCCCGTTCAACGCTGCTTGCAGCTTTAATTATTATTTTCCTCCAAAATGAATTGCCTTTTGGGGGCCTTTGCCATGCTCGAAAACTCATGAAAGTTGGCAGAAAGATTAGTTTGGTGTGAAATTTAGGTTTGTTATGGTGATTGGAATTGGGCGTGCAGCCCCTGCATCAAGTATAACGTACAGGTACGAAACTAGGTACACTTATGTAACCGAACGAGTCTGACAAAAAAGTCTTTTGGAGCAATACCGTCAAATCAACAGGAAATCAGCCATTTTGATTTTTGTGGCCATTTTTTGAAAATCACACACTTTGTATATGAAGGAACTCCTCCTAAACACTTTACCCGATCGACTTTAAATTTGGTCAGTACTACCTAAACCCCATGAGGACGAAAAGTTATCAAAACCCTGAGTTTTCGTTGGACGGTGTGGCCAAGCCTCAAATTTCATCAAATTTTAAGTGTCGCCATGAAACAGAAAGTTGTCATAACTCCATTGTCTCAGGTCCAATCTGTACCAAACTTCATATCCTGGTTAAGCGTCCCAAATTTAGCTATAGTCATAGCGCCACCTACTGGCAACAGGAAATGACATATTATACGTTTTGATACACTACTACTAGGCCGTTGAGCATATTGCCTTCAAATTCAGTGAGAACAGCTATAACAAGTTGATAGTGCAGGATTCTGAAGCTTGTGCATTTTAGTGCAAAGTTGTAGGCGTGGCTGTGCAGCGGTTGTTGATGTTTCGCCGTGAAGCAGGAAGTTGTTATAACTCTGCTGTCCATCGTCCAATCTGCCCCAAACTTCACACATTTGATAAGAGTCCCGCCCTGAACACATCTATATACATAAATTTGACAATAGTCACAGCGCCACCTACTGGCAACAGGAAGTCATATACTTCAGAATTTGACGTGCCACTATTAGGTCGTTCACCACAATGGTCTCAGATTTAGTCAGTAAAACCATAAGGCCTTGATGAAGTATTGTAAATATTGTGAGTCTGGGTCACATGGCGGCGTCTGATGTTCGCCATCAAACAGGAAGTTGGTGTTGAGAGGCCAGGGAAGCTCAGATTCTCACCAAAAGTGACACACTCGTCAAAGGTGGTAGTACTTACAATCTTACATTGTTTACAGGATCGGTTGTGGTAAAATGGCTCCACATCGCCCCCCTGGAAAACTTCAAATAAGCATCCTCGAGTCTGTGTTTAACCTACATGTATGAAATTTGGTAGATATGTTTAAAGTCTCACCCTGAACACATCTACAAAACAATATTGTGTAAAAGTGATAGCACCACCTGCTGGCAAATGCAAAAATGTCTCATGACAATTTTTGTTTGATTTTTAATTATATTTTCATGGTGTGGCCTTCACATGATATAATCAAAGACGAGTCAAAATTATTAGGTTGTGTCTGGGGGTGTTCTCTTCTTTGAACTTTTTGTAGCAAGAGGTGGGTGGAGCTTGTGTACTGCTTGTGCTGTGTTCCTCCTACCATAGGTCGCTAGCCTATGGCAGGCCCATTGGGGTCTTTCCCTCCTGCCAGCTGTCTTTCCATGCAGTCACTAGGTCTTTCCCTAGTTGTCAGCTGCTCTTTTCACAGCTGTCACTGGACGAATCCAGGGGGTCAGTTATTCCTAGGACTGGATGATTCAATCCCTTGATAGTTACACTATCCTGATGGCATCTTAGCTTGTGGGAGACTTTGTGGGAGACTCTTGGGTGACGGTGAAGGCGGTTGTGTAGGGGGTGGCCGATTGATTAGGGCCAATGGATGAAGGCCTGTTTGTAGTTGGGTACTTCGTCTGTAATCTTTATTAATATATAAATTCTATTTTTATTACTTTTTCATACTCATATATCATTATAAAAATTCTATTTTTGTACTTTTTCATACTTATATATTATTATGAAAAAATCCATTTTTTTACTCTTTCATACTTATATGTTATTATAAAAATGCTACAGTATTTTTGTTTCTTTTTCATACTTATATATTATTATAAAACTAAAAAAAACAACTTTTTTTACTTATATGTTATTATAAAAATTCTATTGTTTTTACTTTTTGATACTTCTATGTATTATAAAAATTCACTTTTTGTTTTTACTTTTTCATTCTTATATATTATTTTAAAAATGCAATTTTTTCTACTTTTTCATACTTATAAAAAATTCTATTTTATTTACTTTTTCATACTTATATATTATTATAAAAATTCTATTTTTTAAAAACTTTTTCATACTTATATATTATTATAAAAATTCTATTTTTTAACAACTTTTTCATACTTACATATTATCATAAAAATTCTATTTTTTTATTTTTCATACTTATATATTATTATAAAAATTCATTTTTTTTACTTTTTCATACTTATATGTTATTATAAAAATGCTATTTTTGTTTCTTTTTCATACTTATATATTATTATAAAAATTCATTGTTTTTATTTTTTCATACTTCTATATATTATAAGAATTCACTTTTTGGTTTTACTTTTTCATAATTATATATTATTTAAAAAATTCTATTTTTTCTACTTTTTCATACTTATAAAAATTATACTTTATTTACTTTTTCATACTATTATTATTATTATTATACATATTATTATAAAAATTATATTTTTGTTTCTTTGTCGTATTAATATATTATTATAAAAATTCAACTTTTTTTACTTTTTCATACTTATATATTATTATTAAAAAAACATTTTTTTACTTTTTCATACTTATATATTACTATAAAAATTTGACTTTTTAAAACTTTTTCATACTTATATATTATTATAAAAATTTGACTTTTTAAAACTTTTTCATACTTATATATTATTATAAGAATTTCGACTTTATTTACTTTTTCATACTTATATATTATTATAAAAATGCTATATTTTAAAAACTTTTTCATACTTATTTATTATTATTATAAAAATGCTATTTTTTTTACTTTTCATTCTTATATGCTATATATACTGTATATTCTATACAAAGCTGTGAGAATAGTGCTTTAGTTGAAAGAGGACTCCTCATGGTGGTTGAGGGAGGTGAAGGAATGCTGACTAATGGTCTTTCACGCTGCCCTCGTTGTCTTTCAACTCTGCTTCTTTGCCCTACTTCTTTTCTTTGTCTTCTTCCCCCTCCTTTTTCCAGTCCTTCTCTTCTTTCCCCTTCTTTTTCGATTCCTCCTCTTCTTTCCACTCTTTCTCTTCCTCCTCCTGCACATCCTCCTCAGTGTGACTTGACTCTGTTCTTGCAAGTCGTTGTTGTCAGATCACAGAGCTGCTGTGATGTGAAGATACTGAGTTGAACTGAAGAGTCTTACCTTCGGTCACTGCATCACACATGTTCAAGATTGTGTCTCCATTGAAGGGGAATGGACACATCAGGAATTCATACAAGCTGATTCCCAAAGCCCACCAGTCGACAGGTTTCCCGAAGCCAGTTTCCATGATGGTTTCAGGGGCAAGGTACGGTGGAGTCCCTGCCATCTGTTGGAAGAAATGATTAAGGAGAGGAATTAAAACATTATTAATAAGTACAACAATACACATTACATTAACAGAGAGAAGAAGAAATGAGACTAACCTTAACACCAACAAACTCTCTGACAATGTTCCCGAGCTCTTCTTTTTTCAGGTCCACTCACATATTAATAGGACCCATCAGAGCCAGGCCAAAATCAGCCAGCTTGATGTGGCCGATGGAACTGATCGACATACTGAAATGGAAGGCAGAAGACAAATGTTTCATGTTAGATTATATGTCAACTCTTTAAAGTTACCTATAGTCACTTAAAGAAAATAGCAATATAATGTGAAAGCTTTACTGTAAATGACCATTGGCTAAACCCCTCCTCTGAGCAACAATTATCCAGTCACAGCTTAGCAAATTTAATTAGGCCTGTCTGTCAAACTTTTAATTTCCAAAGCCCAAAAGACAAGAGCTGAAGTATAAAGAAAGGCTTTAAACAGTGTTGGTATCTACTGTTAGCTATACTCGTTAGCATGTGTGGCTAACTAGCCTACTAACTGCAGTTATAACAGAGCGTTGTTAAATGATTACTGCATCGACTTCCAAGTCCAAGGATTACCTTTTGCTTTTGGGGATGTTGGGGAAGCCGTTACCATAGCACTAGATTGTCCAAACACATCAGTGAAGCTCAATCTGTAAATTTCCCCACTGTGGGACTAATAAAGGGATATCTTATCTTAATCTAAGTTTCTCTGTCCTCTGACATTAAAAATGAAAAATCACTGTTTGAAAACACAAACAATAAAGCTTCATTCTAATCTCCTGCCTGGGACAGGTTGAGGACTCACTTGGCAGGCTTGAGGTCTCGGTGCAAAATGCCGTAGCTGTGGATGTACCTTTGTACATCCAGGGTAGTCTCCGCCACATACAAGCGGGCCAAGTCCACAGGAAGAGGCCCATATTGTTTAAGGAGAGCAGCACAGTCTCCACCTACGAGGTCAGAAGGAGACATGCCTGGAAAACCTCCAAAAAGCCGTCCTGGATCCTCATCAGATGCATGAACCACCTCAACCGGCTGCTTTTGTCATGTCATGTTCATAATTTATTTGTACAATAATGTTCTTGTTGAATCATTTTCATATTGCTTAATAACATTTTTTGAAAAAAACAATCAAAAGCCTTGAAGTCAGTTGTTGTTGTTACATTAATAGAAATAGTCAGACAGCAAAAGATATAATTTACAGACTCAGGTTTTGATATAAATATACAAGTTAGGCCTACATAGAGAAATGAAATTCAAAACATATATTTTTAATAATAGCATAAATGAATAAATATTATATAGTTTTGCACTGAACACTGATCCTACTGAGATTACTATCACTTAACCCTGAAGCTGACAGAGTGAGAAACTGGCTTACCTGAGATGCAGCCTCTCAGCTGTAAAATTGTTCAGTGACATATACTGTAGGTGGGATTAAACTTTAAATCAGCCTCCTGTCCTGCAGAGGGCGCTGTTGTAACAGACTATTGTGGAGCACGACGCCGCCCTCTGTGACGCTCGGGTTGGGAATGGGCGGAGCTGCTGGGACAATCCAGACAGCAACACAAACCCAGGACCTGGAATCAGTGCCGGAGTTTGATGCACGTATCTGTATGTACTGGACGCGTTTGTTTCCTGTCCCGGTTCACCGTTGACTCGACTCTGACCCATAGGACCGACAGACCGATGGAGACGTTGTGGAGTTACGGTCAGCTATGGGTGAAGAAGTCCAGACGTGGAAGGCAGTAGAGGCGTCCGAGCAGAGACGGTCAGCGGTGGGAGCAGCAGATCAACAGCGCTGTGGGTCTGTCTGCTAACACTGTGCTAACACTCTGCTAACGCTGTGCTAACACTCTGCTAACACTGTGCTAACGCTGTGCTAACACTCTGCTAACACTCTGCTAACACTGTGCTAACACTGTGCTAACACTGTGCTAACACTCTGCTAACGCTGTGCTAACACTCTGCTAACACTCTGCTATCACTGTCTGCTTCTCACGGAGCCTCAGTATGAGCTGAGCAACAACACGGTGACAGCCAATGAGAGCTCTGTTAGCAAAGTAATACATCGGTGCCAACGAACAGAGATCTGATCCTGGTGTTTAACGACGCGCTGATTGGCACCATGTGGAGTCCCGGGACGTGGATGTGGCGAGCGGCTCTGTGCTGCTGGCTCCTGGAAACGGTTCTGCACAGTGCTACAGGTAGGACAAGGCTCAGTACGCTGCAGAGCAAGCTCTATGATCGGCTGTGTGTGCAGCATCACCTGGTGACACACACACACACACACACACACACACACACACACACACACACACACACACCTACTGGAAACCGGAGCGACATGCTGGAGGTAGAAACAAGTGTAAACAAGCATGAAATCCTCAGGATCCCCCGCCACGGGGCAAATTCATCAGGAAGAAAGTTCCCGTGGTTGTCCCTGTTATTACTGCATATCTGAGATAAAGTGAACCTCCAAATAACAAAAGCCATCCCCAGTGGGAGTGTGTACAGAAAGTTTATAGAAAATAAATCTTTTTTGTTGTTGTTTTGGAGTAATGACTCAGAAATGTGAGACGTCTGTTTACCTCTGAGCAATGACTCACCCTAACCATGCTGTTACTTCTGATTGAGTCTGATGTCTGCTTTATTCAGTTCGGTGTTACTTAAAATAGATTTCAGAGGGTCAAAGGCTGCTGAAACATATTTTCTGTGATGTCCTCCCTGAACACAGAAGGTTCTGACAAACCTTGAACAGTTTTGGTTGTTTCCACAGACAGATTTCTGTATCTGTGTTTCTGTATGAAGTGTTTTAAAGTGGACAGTGTTAAAGGGAAAACTTATCAAATGGACAGCAGATCACCAGAGTAACCGTTGTAGCTGCAGCCTCTGTTAGCTCAGTTAGCTGTAGAGCTAGTGACCCTATAGCTGGCTGGACTGTGTCTGCACCTGGACCTGGACCTTGGATCATAGGGAGTCAGGAGTCACTGTAGGGAATTGTATTTTTTTTATAGATCTGTGAGACTAAATGTTTCTTTGCTGTAGAGAATGAAGACCACAGACAACACATCGTCCGGTTGGATGTTGAATTGATATAAGTCTGATTGCACAACAGATTAACTCAGATTTTATTGCATATGATGTGTTATTTATACTAAGACTGTTTTCCTAACAGATCCACTACATTGTAATATATCACCTTTCTAACAGTATGCAATATATTGAATTGTATCCCTGTGTCATAGTACGTATCGTATTATCTACTCACAGCCCTGCTGTGCACAAGGTTTCCTGTTTTTCTGCTCCCTAATTTCCAGTCCCAACAGAAATTCTTTTTAAAAATGATTTTACCCTGTAACTGCCCCTGTCTGACCCGTTTGCCCTCCCCTTCTCAGGTCTCAACATGTGTGTGAGTGGCAGCGCTACATCCTGTGAAGAATGCCTCTTGATTCACCCCAGTTGTGCCTGGTGTGCACAAGAGGTAAAGCTTCACTGCTGCATTATCTTCAGGATCCTCGAGTCATTTTATATCAGCTGTTTGTCATTTTATAGCAAACAGTAATTCAAGGTTTGTGGTTTTCTCTCCTCCAGGATTTTGGGAGGGGAAGGACTCTGACATCACGGTGCGATTTTATTCAGAACTTGCAGAAGAGAGGTTGCGAGGTGCAGTTCATCGAGTACCTCACCAGCAAAATGTCTGTGCTGCAGAACATGCCTCTAAGCTCTAAAGGGTCCGGCTTGGCCCAGTATGATGTGGTCCAGATCATGCCTCAGAAGATCTCTCTCAGCCTGCGGCCAGGTAACCATTCATCACATTTTAAAGTCATGCATTCATGACAGCAGGTACAGTTAAAAATGGATTCTTTCCACCTTCCCATCCAGGAGACCAGACTTGGTTCGGGCTCCAGGTGCGGCAGGTGGAGGACTACCCCGTTGATCTCTACTACCTGATGGACCTCTCTCTTTCCATGAAAGATGATCTGGACACCATCCGTAACTTGGGTACCAAGCTGGCCCAGGAGATGGGCAAACTCACCAGCAACTTCAGGCTGGGTTTTGGTTCCTTTGTGGACAAAAACATGTCCCCCTTCTCTTATACAGCCCCCAAGTATCAGGAGAACCCATGCAACGGGTGGGTAGTGGTGGCAGACTCCTCACTTCTGTAGCTCTGTGTACGAGGTTGGACTGTGTCTAATGTACAGTACCAGTCAAATATTTGGACACAGTTTCCCATTCAAGTGGATGGGAAGGTATGTCCAAACTATTGACTGGTACTGTACCTGAAGTAATATTTTATTCCAACCCACAAACTCTATTTTTGTACATCCATACATCATTCATAGCTCCTGATCCTGTAGTTGCAAGACAGATTTTTCAACTTTGATGAAGCCAAGTGAAAAAACAGTTATTCAAAATGGCCCCTCTCCTCTGGGCTGTTGATGGGGGCAAACAGACTGGGAGCAGAATAGATGGAGGGTCAAAAGCTGTGGTGCATGCTGTTTGCCCTGGAGGGGGGACCACTCTGCACTAACTCAGCGCACGCCATCGCACATCACTTCCCATCTAGGTTAAGTGTTTGGTTGTGTGTGTGTGTGTGTGTGTGTGTGTGTGTGTGTGTGTGTGTGTGTGTGTGTGTGTGTGTGTGTGTGTGTGTGTGTGTGTGTGTGTGTGTGTGTGTGTGTGTCGCACACAATGAGGCACAGAAGGGAAATATTTAAAGGTGTCAATAACAACGTTTTGACCCCTAAGCAACCTGTCCTGTTTAAACAAGAGGAAACACAACGTACATTCAGACCAGCTGGATCTTTAAGAATGTCTGATTGTACATGATCAAAGCATAATGAGCCCCAGTGCCTCCATGAGATAATCATTTAAATCATGAAGTCAGCTTCATCATATTGTAAATAAATAAATGAAACATTTTAGCTGCTTTGAATGTTGTCCTGATTCGTCGTTACCTTTCTGTCACCCGTACAGATACAAACTGTTCCCCAACTGTGTTCCCACCTTTGGTTTCCGCCACATCCTCTCTCTGACTGACAAAGTGGACCGTTTTAACGAAGAGGTGCAGAAACAGATGGTATCTCGCAACCGAGATGCTCCAGAGGGCGGATTTGATGCCATCCTGCAGGCTGCTGTTTGTGAGGTGATTCATTTATCACTACTGGGTAGCCTTCATCAGACCCGTCTGAATGTTCCCTTTAGATGAAGCTAGACGTGGCTGCATGTTGTGAAGGCACACTTTTGGTTCAGACGGAGGGGAAAGCTCAGATGCTCTTGTGACAAGCGTCTCTTTGCTTGTTAATTAAAAGCACCAGGGGGCGTAGACAGGAAGTGCAGTCTGGTGCAGCTGGTTAAACATGAGGACACGTCCCTCGCAGGCCCAGTCAGAGCCTTGTTTTCCTCTCCCAGTTTAATTGTTTTTTTACAGGAAGAGAATGACTGCCTCCAAGTAGCTCCTGCCTTGTAATTTACTTACGCTGTTCTGTTTCAGGAACTGGAGGCTAGGCTGGCTCCGTCATAAGGCCCCACTGCTATTGATCCTAGTGTTTTATATCCAATGGAAGTCAATTCAGCAAGTCAGTATGAAGGCTATTAATATGTATCAAAATGAATCAGTTCAATTAAATAGTTCCAATTTGTCAAAAAGAGAAAAGTATTTATTTAGAGTAAAATCAAAGATCTAATTGTTCCTTTTAGGAACAATCATTCATATCTGTTCCTGAAGGAAATGCTAGAAGCATGCTGGCCATGATTGTTTTAAGTTATGGATCCACACCAAAAATAATGGCTTCTCTCAAAAGGTGGGTCAATTAATCTGCCCTCGTAGCTGGGGCAGTTGGTTCCTTAGGATGATCAGGTGGTGCTCCACCAAACGGAGTTTCCTCAGATTGTACTGCAGTAGCTATGACAACTGGCCTACTAGCTGGGACGGTTTTACACAGTCTGAGTAGTGCCCCCTTCAGGTCATTTTAGTCTCATGTTAAGGCTGTTTGAACTGCAGGCACAATGCACTGTGGATGGGTTCTAGGAGGGCTAGCACTAATGTTCTTTAGTCATCTGTTACCTGGTGTAACTGGTGTAAACTTAGGCTTAATTTTGTGTTGCGTTTAAATCCTTCACAGCTAGGTGACAGTGTTGCAATCTATCTTTAGCTATTGGACTCTTCCACTCGCACTGAGACAGGAAGAAGTAAACACATATCACTAATGTAGTCACAAAGAACACAAGTCTATTAAGCAATAGATCACCTTGCTTACAGTATTGCAATATACTGAATGGTAATGCATTATCGTATCGTGATGCGTATTGGATCACCATATTCTAGCCAATACACAACCCTAGTTTTAATACACAACCCTAGTTTTAATACACAACCCCGGTTAATACACAACCCCGGTTAATACACAACCCTAGTTTTAATACACAACCCCGGTTAATACACAACCCCGGTTAATACACAACCCTAGTTTTAATACACAACCCTAGTTTTAATACACAACCCTAGTTTTAATACACAACCCCGGTTAATACACAACCCCGGTTAATACACAACCCTAGTTTTAATACACAACCCCGGTTAATACACAACCCCGGTTAATACACAACCCCGGTTAATACACAACCCCGGTTAATACACAACCCCGGTTAATACACAACCCCGGTTAATACACAACCCCGGTTGATACACAACCCCGGTTGATACACTGTGAGTTTAGGATTCAGGATTACGTGAAAACTACAAGATAGATTTCCTCAAAACTCGATGAAGGGAAAGAAGCCATTAAATTTTCGTTAAAATTGAAGGTACAGGAAAGATCCAGGAGAAGCGACTGAAATGATTTCTCTGAATGTCGTGGAGGGGTGGGGCGCTTTAATGAGCGTACAACATGAATGCCTACTTGTTTGCTATATGTCCAGCAGGAGTAGATATCTTTTCCCTCTTACACAACATGATTTCTGCCATAGTTGCTCTTCAAAGAGACCTCTGAATGAGGCATACACAGCTCCATTGTGTACTGCACAGGCAATAATGCACAAAAGAAGCAGAAAATCCCTCTAATGACTGGTTGAAGCGGGTGTTTGTTTAGTGTCACGCATCGGGCAGCCCTCTGTTACATGCTTACTGCGGTTGCCTGTTGTTTCCTGTTGATAACAGCCAAGACTGGTTCTTTAGGAGAAAACTGGCTGTACTCCAGTTTGTGGAAAGTGTTCTTGTAGAAGCAGGTTATAAAGCCATTTATTAATGTGTTGAATGGTTGTTCATGTCATCTGTGACAGAAATGCCTTCACACATTCTGACCCTGATATAATAGAAGCATCTCTTCTGCTGTTCCCTGTAAACAGGAGAAGATAGGTTGGAGAAAGGAGGCCTACCACCTGCTGGTGTTTGCTACAGATGATGTACCTCACCTGGCTCTAGATGGCAGGCTGGGAGGCCTCGTCCAGCCCCACGATGGACACTGTCACCTCAACGAGCAGAACGAGTACAGCGCCTCCACACAGATGGTAAGAGGAACTGCTCCTTTGGTTGTGCTGCTGTCTGAAATAAAGACCCCGCCCCCATCATTTTAACAAATTCATTGAAATAAAACAGTACAGTAAATTGAAGGACAGGAACTACCATGATATAAACTTAAATCACACATCAGATCTTGATTAAGGAATTATTCAAGTTGTAAATCTTTACTTTACTTTGTATAATTTGTTGAGAACAAAATGACGTAACAGCAATCAATGGAAACAAAAATCATCAACCATTGAGGGCTGGATTCAAAATTGCACTGAAAATCTAAGTAAAAAATTCAAATCACAGGCTGATCCAACTCATCATCAACTCATAATGTGATCAGTAGTGTGTACATCCCCCTCATGTCTGTATGCACTCCTGACAATGTCTGGTCATGATCCTGATGAGTCGGAGGATGGTGTCCTGGTGGATCTCCTCCCAGACCTGGATCAGAGCATCAGTGAGCTCCTGGACAGTCTGTGGCGGGGGCCCGCTGCACCAGGAGGTACCCAGGGCCCTGCTGCACCAGGAGGAACCTTGGGCCCGCTACACCGGGAGGAACCCGGGGCCCCGTTGCACCAGGAGGAACCTGGGGGCCCGCTGCACCAGGAGGAACCCGGGGGCCCGCTGCACCAGGAGGAACCTGGGGCCCGCTGCACCAGGAGGAACCTAGGGACCTGCTGCACCAGGAGGAATCCAGGGCCCCGCTGCACCAGAAGGAATCCAGGGCCCCGCTGCACCAGGAGGAACCCAGGGACCTGCTGCACCAGGAGGAACCTTGGGCCCGCTACACCGGGAGGAACCCGGGGCCCCGTTGCACCAGGAGGAACCTGGGGGCCCGCTGCACCAGGAGGAACCCAAGGGCCCGCTGCACCAGGAGGAACCTGGGGCCCGCTGCACCAGGAGGAACCTAGGGACCTGCTGCACCAGGAGGAATCCAGGGCCCCGCTGCACCAGAAGGAACCCAGGGACCTCCTGCACCAGGAGGAATCCAGGGCCCCGCTGCACCAGGAGGAACCCAGGGACCTCCTGCACCAGGAGGAATCCAGGGCCCCGCTGCACCAGGAGGAACCCAGGGACCTCCTGCACCAGGAGGAATCCAGGGCCCCGCTGCACCAGGAGGAACCCAGGGACCTCCTGCACCAGGAGGAATCCAGGGCCCCGCTGCACCAGGAGGAACCCAGGGACCTCCTGCACCAGGAGGAATCCAGGGCCCCGCTGCACCAGGAGGAACCCAGGGACCTCCTGCACCAGGAGGAATCCAGGGCCCCGCTGCACCAGGAGGAACCCAGGGACCTGCTGCACCAGGAGGAACCCAGGGCCCCGCTGCACCAGCGTAAGGTCTGACAATTGCTCTGAGGATTTCATCCTGTTACCTAACAGCAGTCAGGGTACCACTGGCTATGACATGGAGGTCTGTGTGACCCTCCAAGGATCTGCCTCCACAGACCATCACTGACCCACCACCAAACCGGTTATGCTGGATGATGTTACAGCAGCATAACGTTCACCACAGCGTCTCCAGACTCTTTCACGCCTGTCACATGTGCTCAGTGTGAAGCTGATCTCATCTGTGAAGAGAACAGGGCTCCAATGGTGGACCTGCCAATCCTGGCGTTCTCTGGTGAATCCCAGTAGAGCCGCACGGTGCTGGGCTGTGAGCACAGGTCCCACT
This sequence comes from Chaunax sp. Z400, assembly GCA_037577475.1. NCBI lineage: Eukaryota > Metazoa > Chordata > Actinopteri > Lophiiformes > Chaunacidae > Chaunax > Chaunax sp. Z400. The sequence goes on along the minus strand of CM075196.1, from coordinate 26,103,449 downwards.
AGAGGAGGTCAGGCCCTCATGTCACCCTCATGGAGTCTGTTTCTGACAGTTTGGTCAGAAACATGCACACCAGTATCCTGCTGGAGGTCATTTTGTAGGGTTGTGCTCCTCCTGTTCCTCCTCACACAAAGGAGCAGATACCGGTCCTGCTGCTGGGTCGATGCCCTTCTCCTTCCTGTCCAGCTCTCCTGGTGTAACGACCGGCCTCCTGGTATCTCCTCCATGCTCTTCAGACTGTGCTGGGAGACACAGCAAACCTTCTTGTGACCACATGTATGGATGTACCATCCTGGAGGATCTGGACTACCTGTGCAACCTGATTGGGCTGCAGGTCCCGCCTCATGGTGCCAGTAGTGACAAGAACACTAACAAAACACCAAACTAGAGAAGAATCTGTCAGGAAGGATGAGGAGAGAACAACTGTCTGTGGTCACCACATGTAAAACCATTTCCTTTTTGAGGTTGTGTTGCTTTTGTCTCTTCATTACACCTGTTGTCACTTTCATTTGCACCAAAGCAAATGAAACTGATTCACAATCACTTTGCTTCCTAAATGGACAGATTGATATCCTGAAGTTTAACTGACTTGCTGTTATTCTGTGATGATTCAGTATTTGTACATCATGTTTAGAGATATGGTAGGAAAGAAATGACAGTTCCGGGAAAACGTCCATGGACACTGTCCATAATAATGTCTGTTACCCATGAACAGATGAAGCCAGAAACTTAAAAACACGTGTGCAACTTTATGAGTTGACATGTTGTTTTTGTTTTTATGGTCTAATGTCCTCTATAATAGTGTTTGAAGTCTTTATTGAGGGACACACAGTTAGCTGAAGTTGTCCTGAAACTATCTGTTTACTACTTGATGATACTATAAAAACTGTCAACTTTATAATGCAAAACACAAACGTTTGCAAAATTGGAAAAGTCTTAAAGTAGGTCTCAGAGGGTTAAGAGAAAAAGAGGAGCAGTCAAGAAGCAACCCAGAACATCTAACAGTCATGTGGAAAATTTCTTTTATCTCCTTTAAAACCTTAAACCTTTAAGAAGAACTTAATTCTTATAAGGCCAAATTTACCCCGCAGCTTTAAATCCACTAAGAAATGACATGTTGCTATATGAACGGTAAACTGCTTTACTTACTACTTTTTCATACGTAAGCCAGCCATGAATGGACATTTTGATTTGAATAGTTCTCTCAAAGCATGACCAAAAGATCATCTTGATGTGTTGAGCTTGCTGCCCTTTGATGACGAGGGTTTGGATCGTGTGCCGACCCACTCAGCTCTCTCCCCAGCCTGCATCGCCAGATTTAAGAACATTACATGTCCAATATGTTGCATCTGTCTAAAATCATGAGGTAATTAAGCTGAAACGAGTCATTTTTTAAATTCTTAAATTTAAATTCAACCCGACAGCTTGAGTCCCACATGCTAAACAGCCTGTGGTGGTGATTGCAGAGGGAAGCTGTTAGCCCCAGCTGTTAGCTGAGGAGGTACAAATGTTTCTGTTTGAAAAGTCTGACCCAGATTTTCAGCCAAACTCTTCCAGCTGACACTTGAGTTTAATGCTAATCAGGCACCAGTGGGTTGATTTTGTTAGATGCAGCAAAAGCACACAAAGAACCAAAATCACACAAGATAACTGAGCAGAGTCAGCTAATGATATCAAATGTACCACCGTCATGTGGATGGCTGTGTCCTTCCATTTACAATGATTTCTACAGTTACTCACCCACATTTGTTTCTTTGTTTTTGACAGATATCGCAAAAGAGTTGTCACCAGATTTTAATGAACCTTGTGTCGGGGGGATGTTAGGCCAAGGAAGACCTGATTACATATTTTACCTTGTGGTGTTCATACCTTAAATAAGAACATCATTCTTATTTTTCCACACACTTTCTGATGTACAGTCGATCATAATGTGTTGCATCGTCTGCAAAGAAAAGGACCCTGAGCTGATCTGGCAGGACGAGCACATCTGGTATCTACACTGTCTCATACGTCTTCTCCAAATGACAGAACAGCACTTTTTAAAAAAAATTTTATTTGACCTTTAGATCAGGAAGATCAATTGAGAACAGCTTCTCATTTACAATGATGACCTGGCAACGGACCGGGCTGCTGGTACAGATCAGGCACCGCTGAGCATTTAGCTTATCCTGGAAACCAGGTTTTAGTTGTGTAGCATTAGAGGACGTAGCAGAAACTTTGCTGTTATTTGATGTTTGCTAATAAATGAAGGGGTTTGTTTAGTTATTCAAATAAGGGTTGAACCCTCTCAGAAGAAACCACAGCAGAACAATGTAAACACAACCCTGGGGTCAGAAGTGCATTAACATTTGTTAGCTAGTTTCCTGACAGGGAACTCCATATATGGTTCTATATGCTTTAAAGTACCCATGATGCCCTTTTCCATTCTTTTACAGGACTATCCTTCTCTGGCTCTTCTGGGGGAGAAACTGGCAGAAAATAACATCTTCCTCATCTTTGCAGTGACAAAACGGCTGTATGTTATTTATAAGGTACTTTTACCTTATATACTATTTATTATTAGTAGTAGTATTGTTTTAAACCACACACCCCTTTATCATCTGTTCCTTCATGTTTAAGGAACTAAGTGTGTCTCTTCTCTCTCCCCTAACAGAATTTTACTGCACTCATACCTGGAACGACAGTAGAAATCCTGGACCAGGACTCTAAGAATGTCATCCAGCTGATCATCACAGCTTACAATGTGAGTCAGTCTGATTGGCTGTCGGTGTGTTTGGTTTTCTGCTTGTGTGTGAGGGAGAGTCGAGGAAAGACGCTGAGTGAGTTCATAAGCTAAGAAGAGGGGGAGGAGACGGAGGTGGAGTGTCCTCCCACCACTGTGACACAGTTAATGAGCCTCCAGCTGACCGGCTGGTTGCACCCAAACTGCATTTCTCATTTTGGTGGAGCTGTTGTGGTGCTGACGTGGCTGAACGGAGAGGACTTCTTCTTTCCAGAGTAGAAATAATCAGTCTTTGTGGATGGACAGAAGAGTGATCAGTCATTTTTATGTCACTCTGCCTCTAAGAACAACTTCAACTGTTTTCTAACACACACAATAAATCAGTGGTTCCCAGTATATGCAGTTACATTATAGTGACTTTGATTTAGTGAATTTTACATTTCCAGCCAAATGAACCACAGCCTGTTTTACACACAGATTGTACAACACTGCTGCAGGAGACTGTTCTCAGAGCATCTCCTCAAACTGCACAGATGCAGAGCTGATCACGTATGAACCCTGATCCTCTTCCTGCACTCTGCTCCTGTTTCTCAACAAATGTTTCTAGAAACATATTTTAGTCTAGTTTTTTGTGCTGTAAAGAGCAAATGGAGGATGAGAAACTGGGATCAAACCAGAGACATTCCAATAGTATAGGAATAGTCCACTCTCATGAGGTAGGTCCAAATGAATGGGGCTCTATGGAGCAGAAGCCCCTAAATTAAATGTTTTCCTGCCAACTTTCATTGATACAGTACATAGAAGTCCATTAGATACATTTTTGCAGCTGTCGTGGAATACCTTTATTTAAGTAGTGATGTCACACACCACAAAGCACTTTACAGCATTAACAGTCATATCTCTTCTACATGAGGCTGTCAAAAACAGAGGTCCTCCTGGTCCTCCTTAAGATGTTCATTAGATTTCAGAATCCTTAACTGACCAATCAGCATTCATTAGCAGAATGCTAGTTGGGGCAACCAAGATATTGGTGTGTTTTCGTTTCACTTCTAATAAGTGGGGGGCAGCTGTGTCTCAGGAGGTAGAGCGGTCGTTCACGGAACAAAAGGTCGCTGGTTCAATCCCCAGCTCCTGCAAGTCTACAAGTCAAAGTATCCTTGAGCAAAGATACTGAACCCCAATCCACTCCCCAGGAGCTGTAATGTACTGGCAGCCCACTGCTCCTCAGGGATGGGTCAAATGCAGAGAAAGATTTTCCCCCTGTGGAATGAATACAATATCAGTATCTAAATAATCAATACTATATTTACACAAACTAAAATAAAATTTGGGCTTTTTTGTCTCGAAGTAGATGAAAATATTGATTTTAGCCATTTAGCTCCATTCATTTATTCTCCTTCTAGAGCGTCCTCTGGGTGAATTAGAATAGAACTAATGGAGTGAACAGACTGTATGTAGAAGGGCTGTGGTTCAACTGTAAAACCTCCTAAAATGTTTTCACAAACAATTTTAGTGAACTGTTAAACTGTAATACTGGATTGTTTGTCACCAACAGGCCACTGTACTGTTTCAGAAGGGACGAGCTAAAACCAAGAACCATCACCCACCAGCTGGAGCATGTATTGGTCTGTGTGGGCCAGTGCATTCTTCTTTCTCTGCTCATCTTCCAGCAACTAAACGATATATCTTTATCTTTGTACAGCAGACAGACCAGTTTAATGACACGACCTCTCCAGCTGTGAAATGCTTCATGCATTGGAGAGAAACCAGGAAAAAATATTTCTGCTTCACAAACTCTTTTATTTTTCAGACTTTCCACCAGTCTACAATGTTATAATACTGGAAAGAATAACCCCATGCCTGTTAGAGTAAGACAGATCTAACTGGTTGCAGCTGGTGATGAAGCTCCTGCTCTGCTGTCGGCTGAAAACGTTGGGAACCACTGAACTAAACAATTATTCAATAAATTGACACAATGAGTGTAAATGCAGGGAGAGCTCTTTAGCAGGCTTATGAGATGATCTGTTTTTGTGTGTTTGGAACCAGAGATGTCAGCCTTTCCCTGAATGTCTTCCTGTGTGGGGGTGCAGATGCTGCCCTGCCTTTGGCTTGTGGCTCTTTATTCTGTGGCAGAGCCTCGTGTCAAACACACTCCACACTCTCAGTGTGGGGGAGTGAGCTGGAATGAAGAGACTTGACTCACAGCTTTATTAACATTCCAGCTGCCACTTTACATTCACCACTCTGGGCTGTCGGTTAGTTAACGTTGTGTAAGCAGCTCGTTTTCTTTCCTGCTCGCTGTGATTTTATTAAGGGCCAGAGAAGAGTGAGAGAGAGCGAATGAGGTCATGTTTATCTATGTGCACCAGTCCCAGTTTACTCTTCGCACACTTCTGTTGCAGTAAATGTGCGTAGCTGATACAGATTCAGTCTATGTTGCACAGACATGCAGCTGGAAATGCAAATATTGGTGTTTTTCCACATCCACACATGCACAAGCTGCATCCATGCACAGTGCCTGAGGTTTCAGTAAGACTGACTATAAATGTGTCTAACCAAAGCATTACATTCCGGACACTGGTTCCCAACCAGATCTAAGATCCAGTTTTGAAGAAATGAATGGTTTTAATGTCTCGTATTAATGCTGCTGCATTTTCAGGAATCGTTTGTGCACAAAGGAAACTGCTGGAAATCATCTGTTCACTGTTACGAGAACCCTGCAAAGATTTATTTCACCATGCAACAGAAGTAGTCAGTTACTAACATGCACCAACTGTGTCTACGTCCTCCTGGCTGTATTCTCCTCAGAACATCCGATCAAAGGTGGAGCTCTCGGTCTGGGATCACCCAGAGGACATCAGCCTTTCCTTCACCGCTACCTGTCAGGATGGAAAGCCGCTGCCGGGCCTCAGGAAGTGTGCTGACTTGAAGATAGGAGACACTGTGAGTCCTTGTCTGCACCCCCTCTCCCATTCACCCTACATTCTGAATGTTGAATGCATCCTGATGAAAGGTACTTCAGCTGTCATAATCCGCACCTTTTTATTCTTCTGGGTTATTATTAGTGGCTTTAAGGAGATGATTTCCTGTATTTGTCATCTTCCAGATGGCTCTTTTTCGATGAGTCAGATTTTCCATGACTACATTTTCCTAAATCGTCTCCTGTCAGATGCACTGGTTTGGTTTTGACCAATGAGCTGCTGAGGTTATAGAGTTGTTTTAGAAAAACATACATTTATGTGGCCTTTTTGGGAATAATAGTGCTGTCATGTGTGCAAAAGTTTGTTTGTAGTGTTATCAGTACAATTAAACACATGGACGCCCTCCTCAGAAGGTCCTGTCAGAGATGGAATCACTTCAGTAACACGTTCACAGGACTAGCAACATGTGCTACAGGGTCTGAGACGTGGTTGGGTGGAACTGAATGTGAAGAAACAAATGACACTGTTCTCAGGATCTGATATGTTACAGTAGATGAAGAGTGTACACATGTACACATCTAAAAACCTCCTGAGGGGAGGTTGTCACGAGGTGCCCCGAAAGCTTTCTGCTCGGTGAAGGATAGAGATGTGAGTCTGGTCCAGCCGGAGGTTGTGTAAAGCCACATTCAGTGTGGGGGGTGCAGTGTCTGTGGCTCGAACCACAGCAACCCTGAAGAACTCAGCACGGAACAGTTCAAACAGATCCGACCGCTCGAGAAACCTGAGCTGTCATCACGCTGTTGTGGCCAATCACGTAGCCCGTACGACTAAATAATGACGCTCTCCCAGCTGTGACGTCCCACACGCTAAACGTCAAAACCCCTGATTCAGTCTGAATGCAGCCTCAGACCTTTACCTGCAGACAGATTGAGGCCTGTTTCATTTATGATTCAGGAAGATATTCTTCTCAGAGCTGTAACTACACTTACTTATAGTATAGTTATACACTTGTTATTTAAACAGAGAAGAGTCCAGACTGTAATGTTTAAAGCTATGTGTCATTAGAAGGTCAGTGATTTCAGGTCATACCGTCCAGTTCTGACCCTTCTGCTCTACTCAAAGTGAACTTCAGGATCACACCAACAACCTCAGAAAACAGGTCTCTGCAAACGCTGTGTGACCTTTGACGCAGTATCGGCTCGTGGTACATTATTTCTTTATGTCTGCTACAAACAAACAAACAAACAAACAAACAAACAGTCAAAGGTCCAGAGGGTTCAGGTCCAGATGTTCCAGGACCATGAGCCTCTGTTTGTTGCCTCTCACTGCTCTCAGGAGGGGAACTAAAAAAAGGATATGCATGTTGTTGTTGACCACATCCACAGCGAGGCAGAGTCAAGTATATCTTATATATTCATACATATCCGCACACATGCATTTGTGTTTATATGTAAATGTTAGTCAGGGATGCAGTTTGGAGCAGCTCTGAAAGTCTCAGTGTCTCACTGAGGTTGACTCTCTCTCCTCCTGAACCATCTTGTCTTTGCTGCCAGCCTCTAAAGCCTCTTTCAGACAGATATGGTGCAAATGTGAAACGAATCCCCTTCTGTGACCCCTTCAGTGAGTTCAGACTGGACCAGCCAAGGCGTCACAACACCACCTCGGTGTGTGCGTTCATGATGTATGGCGGCGTTCTGCAATGTTAAGAGGCGTGACTTACAACACGATAGCGAACATAGAAGCTGATATATTTCACTATCTCTGCAGTTTAGCAGTCAGTTTCTGTGCTTGTTCTTCAAATAACAGACTTCCTGTTGTTCCCATCTCATTAAATCCTCTGGGGTAGGTTACACACCTGAACATATTACTACAACGTCAAACACGTTACACAACACCGGACACTTCATTCAGACAGACACCTGTTTCAGTGCTGTTACTACTTCCTGAGGGTCACAGAGGAGGAACAAACTGACACCTCATCACATCTTCATTGTGTTCAGACAGACGTCGGGGTGGAATAAAGACGCATCAGACCTGGAATGAAAACTTCTGAATGGGTTAATAGAGTAATTTAAGTGATGTATAGATTGTGTTTGGACTCTTCTTATCTTCTACATGTATCTAATAAAAGAAGAACCCACTTATCACTGAGCTGCTCTCTTGGCTGAGACACTTCATTCCTCAGGGAATATTTGTCCTTTCGTCTCCCAGCTGGATTCAGTCAGCCGTGGATAAAGCTATGGGAAAGTGTTACCAGTGTATTCTGGCTGCAGTCAGACCAACAATAGCCCTGCAACAAAATCAGTGTTCAGCTAGCCTGTGGAAAGCCTGTTTCAGTGCTAAGCTTCAGAGATCAGGCCTCACACCTCAGTGTGTCACAGAATTTAGTCTTTTGGCTGTTGTGTGTTTTGTAGGTCCAGCTCTCCATTCAGGAGTGTGATTGTTGTCATCTATACCAGAGGTCTGTATCATACTGGCTCAGTTTGAACCCAGGAGCTGACCTTACTAACAGGCTGCAACAATCTCTGACACTAACATGAGGCATGTTGTAGCAGGTCCCGCCCACTGGGGTGTTCCTCCGAGTACAAAATCCCTTCAGCAGCCTTTTTCTTTTTTCACTCAGCCAATAGGAAGCTGAAGTGATGTAAACAGCGATTTGACAAGCTGTTGTGTAGACTAATCTTTGACTCAGGGTTAGGGCGGGGTTTTGTTTTTGTTTGTTTTTTTATAGGCCTGTACTGTAAACATGTTGCTCTATTGAAGCTGGATATTTTGCTGATGCTGCGTTCTTTACAGGCACAGCCTCGTCTGTTGAAAGCGATCTGTTGGCTCAGTGTTTTCTCTTGTGTCCCATGCTGCTTTGCATGCACTTTAATTTGAAGTGAACACAGTTTGATGTTAGTTGGACAGGCCAGAAGCACATGACTGAACATGACGTACATCAGTACATTTTTGGTTCATTGCACAGTCCTGCTCAAAGATCCTGCTGGGAGAGAACCTTCTAAGTAGGAGCTAAAAAGATTCATCAGAGCTGAGTTAGAACTACAGTCATTCCTGGTTCTGTCAGTGTGGACACAAGAAAAAGTTCTTACAACTATGAAAAGGTTCCTCTTGTATGAAAACACCTGCTGATCAGGTTCCTTTCTCCACCGCACATACATAATGCAGATAGGTTGCAGCTTACCAGTCTTCTTAATGCAGACATGAGTATAAGGACAGGTATCAAAACACCCCCCTATGAATAACGACACACTTTTCCACCAGAGCACAAACAACTTCACAGATAGAACAGTACGCTTATTTATTGAGGCCTATTTCATATACACACAGCCTTCTCCTTAGCTTTTTTATTTGTAGATTATTATTTTGATGGTGTTTGCTCGTTTGTTGGTTGGTTGGTTTGTACGTTTGGAGGATTTTCCTTGAAACTTGTGGAAGGATGGTGCATGAACAGGGAAAGAATCCATTACTTTTGGTGCAGATTTGGATAAAGGGGCAGATCCAGGATCAGTCGTATGAGGCTTTGTGAGTCCAGGTCGCCCTAAAGAGACATTTTAAATGCAGAACTCCCTCTTTTCCCTGAGCTCCCAGCGTGGGTGTCGACTCCTTTATGAAGCTGAATTGACACCTGATGATTCCATGATGGATGAGACACACATAGTAAGAGGACTATATATAATATATAATATAACCTTTGTCAGCCATCATCCAGCACAGGATGATGTACATCTTGATGCTGTTAACCTTGCATAGACCCATCATGGTGGTCACTTTATATTCTGTTCAAGCCTCAGTGAAGGTTTGTATTGAGCCCTGCATCCATTGAAAATGCTAACAAGGAGCAGCTTCATACGTGCTGTCAGACAGTGAGCTTCGCTGTGGTGGAATTCCTCTCCTTTATGGATGGGAACGGCTGGTGGAGAATACCAGCAGTGAGTGAAAGAGGGCTCCCGGGTCGTGGGCCTCGCTCATGTCTTTTATCCTCAGTAGTGAAAGGAAATGAAGGGTAGCAGCTCAGTCTGCTGGGTGCCAAGCTTCTGTACTGACGATGTGGCCCAGGTGTCAGTCAGTGTGTGAGCGAGGCTGAAGCTGCATCTCAATGACCTGAAACAAAAGCAGGCAGGAGGAGGCCTGTGGAACTGTGAGGGGCAGACATCCTATCTGAGGGTGTGCAGTCAGCCAGCATCCTTTTCACTGTGACACTGCAGACATGTATGAAACACGTCTGCTCCTACATGGGCCAAACAAATGACAAACATTTGAATCGGGTTATGTGTTGTTTTGTTTGACCTTCTCCATGGAGTTTCTCCTCCTTAATTCAATTTCAGACAGTCATAAGAATTCAATCATCCAAACACATTTTTTCCATTTCTGTATATCATGAGGAAAAAACTGCTTGAAGTTTTTCTGCCGAGTTTCTGAACTTAGAAATGTCTCAAATCCAATTATTTGAACTTTAGGCCTTTAAAATGTCTTCAGATTGGGACAGGTCTTAAAAATTTATTGTACTGTGAAGTTAAACTTTTTGCTTTTCAATGTTTTTTTTCCAGAATATGTGTATTTATCACAGTGTTATGACACTACAAAACAAACCAGTAACTGCTAGGGGTGGTCCTAATGAGTCATAAATAAAGTAAGAACCAACTAGTCTAAAAGTAATAAAACAGTCATAAAACAGTGAAAATGGAGCATAATTTAATCCATAAGGTTTTGACACCTAAGCCTCAAAATGTCCGCCTGGATTTTTTTTTGCTTATTTTGGCTATAAAAAGGTCTGAAAATGTCCTGTGAGTAAGTGCTTGTGCCCCTTTTTCCAGAATACCTGGAACTTTCAATATCTGGCATTATTTACAATTTACTGCATGTTATAAGAGTGTAATAACAGTTTAAAATGAAGAAAAACACAAAAATGGAATTTGATTTTAGAGTTTTAGTGAACAAATAACACTGCAATTGTACATTTTTATTTAATCCGCTCTGTTTCTCCGTTCTGCTGTCTGTGTTTCTCCACCGCTGTGTGTATTCACTGGGAACGAAGGAGCTGCTTCGTGGGCTTCCGAGAGAGTCGCAAGTGAAATTACCATAATGACACCATATTGGCTGTAAAGCACAACGTCTCAGCTTTCAGAAACCGTTGGAATTTTTCCGATAGCTCAAACCGTGACATAGTTACGGTAATCCAAAGTGCGCCTGCGCAAACTTGTCGCTGGCGACATGCTCGATTTTAAAGGGTTAACTTTAATCTATAAGGTTAATTTTTGTCATTTGATGCAACAGTCACTGTAATTGTTAACATTAATCATGGATACTTTTTTTTTTTACTAGGCAACATTGAAAGGACATTTTAGTGTAAGTGACGTTGACATGTAATTAAATGAGTATTGTAGTGGTTAGCCTTATGGTAAAAGCTACTGGGGGCTACACTGACAGGCTGATAGCACAGAGTCGGACCTCTGACCTCTGACCTCACCTCCTGTCTTTAAGGGAATATTTGTTGCTCACAGTTAATGTTTTCATCTTGTTCCGTATGAATAAGAATCGTAACCAGAGCAGTGCCACCAGACAAATGTCTACGAACACGACAAAGAAGGAAAAAGTGAGAACAGCATGTCGTCATGTTTTAATGGCCTCACAGACTGAATACATCACTGCCTCCACTTGGACCTCCTTTTATTTACCTCGTACCTTATCCTGACCTCTGCGACAGTCGCTGTTTTCGTTGTTGTTGAAACTTTTGACTCTAACTGCCCTCTTGTGGATGTGGCAATGTAAAGGACACATGGAACTATGTGGGCGATATCGGATACATTGTTGAAACAGATGTAGCTATGTAGGTTTAGGGAGCATAAATGAGCCTTTGGTGACAACTGGACAACATGGTGTCCTACATACATCCTAGAGATGGCTCCTGTGTATAGACGAGTATTTCTGGTGCTGACTATGTAATTGACTCCTCAGCTAATCAGGCACATCTTTAACACTAATGCAAACTGTGTACATCTATCGGAGTAAACCCAGCTAGCGTTTCACGATGTCATGGGCTAACTTGCAGGGGGAAAAAATGTCTGCCTTGAGAAATAATAATTGTTTCTGTTAACAGTGTATTTAGTGCTTTATTGACTGAAGCCTGAGAAGAAAACACTCACATGAATAACTTATATAATAACCTTTATAATAACTGCTTATAAAGTCATTCCACTGTCTGCCTGTGTGTCAGCTGGTGCTGCTCCTGCACCTTATCATGCTGCTATCTAACACACGGTCTGTCCTTGAATTACATTACTTACACAACTGTGTGATGAGGTATTTTCTCAATGAGCTCAGTCTCAATCGTCTCCCCTCTCAGTCCTCCCCTCCCCACACTGTCCTCTCTTACTACAACTTCATCAGTAGTACTACTAAGCTTTCACCCCACCATATTTCTCCACAAGGAGCCACGTGATTGGGTGAAGTGGCCTCGCGACTCACATTTACTGTAAATTTAATTGTGTCCCTGTTAACTAATTAAACTTCCCATGCTGAATTGGAGGGGAAGTCCAGGCAGCATGTGGCGTAGGCTCTGTCTGAATCAGCCTCCTGTATTCTGGACTGAACAAATGCTCCACTTGACTAAAGTTTGTTTGTTTGGGATGTTTAATATGGAATTAAACAGCATTTTTAAAATTGCACCGTGTAGACCCAGTTTAACACATTTGGTGGAGAAAGGCTTTGCCCGGGTTGGGACATATTTGGTCTTGAACTGCAGGAGAAAGCAGGGCCATTGGTTGCCTTTACCTGAGGAGAGCCAAACACCAAGGACAGCAGGTGTTGTAAGGGAGGAATCTTTGCTTTTGATGCAAGTTTGTCTTTTGAGCGTCAGGCTCTTCAGATCAGAGAATAGTGCCTCCCAACACCTCTGAACCAGAGAGATGAGAATGTGTAACCTCACCTCACTGTTTCTGTATTTCTTTCTGTAAATCAGGAGGGCGTGTATGGAAAGAATGGCAGTCACTGTATCAGAAACAGCTGTTAAAGTGTTTAAATTTAAGACATTAAAGGTCACTGTGAAATATTGAGGTGGTTGTTGAACATTCAGAGGCTGAATGACGTTACTTTTGTTTAAAACCTGAACTCTTCTCATTCCACAAACAGGAAGTTTCTCTCACATCTCCATCAGTAGCAGTATTTGTACTTTTTCCTTCTAATTACACCACTTCTTCTTCTTCTTCTTCGTAGGTCTCGTTTAATGTGAGTGTGGAGGTGAGGGGCTGCCCCCCCCGCGGCACCGACCAGAGCTTCACCATCAAGCCGGTGGGGTTCAAAGACCGCCTGGAGGTGGATGTGGATTATCAGTGTGACTGTGGCTGCAGCCGCACAGCACAGACCAACAGCAGCATCTGCAGCTCCATAGGTACGTCATCTTCATTACATGTTCTCATTTCTGCTCATTTCATGATGTTTACAGGGAGATAAATGTGAAAACTTAAGCTTTTATTTCTTTTTTTATTGGGTTCAATGCACTCAAAGGAGGAAGTTAGGAGGAAGTGTTTATAGGGTAAATTCACTACAGGTTTAGTAATATTCTCTTTATATACTGACCAACAGTGGAAACGCATAGTTTTAAAAACCCTGTAATTTCTATTCACTAGTGCTAATCTACTGAAACAAACAAACATGTGATTCACTAAATAGACTTTTTTAAGTACCCACAACCAAAACATGTTAAATCATGAATAACCATCATTTAGTCATAACATAAAAAATAACAGTCATTGGTCCATTTCAGAGTAAACCATGATGTTGGTGAGATTTCTTTCTGCATGATTGAAAAGACCTGGTCAAGGTGATAATTTACCAGGTCTAATTAATGTCCTACTGAAACAACTGATGATGTCACGACTTCCACAAAACGTACCTGACCAGGCAGTTGAGATGCTGATGATGATGATAGTCTGTACTCTGCAGACACGTGTAGCACAGATGTTACAGATCATTGCACAGTGGAGGCAGATCACATTTAGTGACAAGTCCAGATTTAACTTGTACACAGCTGATGGTTGTTGGCGTTTGTACCATCGCCGCGGGGAATGCTATCCTGTCTTATAGATCCAGGAAGTAGATCATTTGGTGGTGGTCTCATGATGTGGGGGGGCCATTGCTAATGGATGGTGGTCAGACCTTGTCCACATCCACAGTACACTGACAGCCATCCGTTACTGAGATACGGTCCTAGGTCCACATGTCATTCCCAGGATACAGCAATCAGGCATCACCTTCATGCATGACAATGCCAGACCACATGTGGCTCATGTCTGTCAGGAGTAGCCTACCTGGACCAGAACAATGTCACTGTCCTTCCTTGGCCAGCATATTCACCAGATCTCAACCCAATAGAGCATCTGTGGGACGTTCAGGATCACCAGGTGAGAGAGAGAGATCCTGCTCCAGCAACACATGAACAACTTGTCACAGCTCTGCAGGAAGAATGACGTCATCCTACAAGTCCAGAATAACATCTTATCCATTCAGGAGGTGTAAAGTAGTGATAAATGCTGGAGGTAGAAACACGATAGTGACTATTGTTGTTCTCTGTCTCACCATCCACACTTTCTGACTTGTAAACACTAAGACAAAAACCACTAATCTGCACAAAAATGATTTTTCTGTATGACTAAAGCGTGAATAAAGATGTGTGAACCATAATTTACCTTTGATATTTAAATGAATATGCATTTCTACTGTTGGTTAGTATATTTTCCCCTTAAGAGATCTATAAAATTATCGGTGTTGATTAGGAGTGTTAGAAATCTGTTTTTCAGAAACATTTGCATGAAATGTTCTGCAGCTCACAGATGTAGAAAGTCTCATGTAGGCAATTACAACGACAACTGGACTTATAGAATAATACAGGCTTGTCTAAGCTGTAGAGAAAGGCAAATATTTCTGACATCGGTGCTGTATACCCTTTTGCTCAAAAGGTTTAAAAAAAAAAAAAAAAAAAACTACAAGTACCAGAATGCACTGCACCACATGGCAGCAGTAAATGCTCCTGTTTTGAGACAGGAAACAGTGTGGCAGTGGGCTGGTAACACTCTGGTGATACAGTGAGACAGGCTACTAAAATATGCCTCTGAAAACATTGATATAGACAATGAACTGAATCATGGTAACATATTTCATCAGCACTAGTTTTACAGTTTGATCTGGGTTTGGTGAGATGCTCCTCTCTCCATCCGGTTGATGTGAAGCGTGTCGTCTGAGAGACACTACCCACACTAATGATTCAAACTGGTTCAAAACTAAAAAGGTTTCCCTCTGAGTTAATCAAACCTCAGAAATCATCTTATTACAGAAGGAAATGCTAAATATATGAAAGCAGAAGGACATCAAACATGTGAGAATCAGCTGCAGTAGAAATAAAAAGATCTTTAGTGTATAAAAGTATTTTAAAAACCCACAAGCCTTGTTAATCACACAGGACAGAAAGCTGCTGCTGTCCTGTAGTTGGAAACCTTTGAGGAAGTTGAACACGTCAGTCAGTGGTGTCAGACCTGCTATTTTGTCCTCAGTAATAAGGAACCCTCCCATTTCAACCCAGTAATTGACTTGTTTGCACCATTATGGAGAGGCTCTCACTTAGGGTTGCCGTTGTCGAGATAATAATGGTCATAAAAGGCAAAATTATACTTCAACTCTGTTTTTAAATTTGAGCTATAAAGCTATGTGAAATAGAGGAGGCATTGACTTATCAGTTATCATCTCATTTTTTAAACCACTATTAAAACTGTACATATATTAGATGGATTGGAGTCAAATATTAGTAATAGACTACAGTAGTGATTTGTTCTCGCAGGGACATATAACTGTGGAACTTGTCACTGTGAGCCGGGCTACCTCGGCGCCCGCTGCGAGTGCCAGGAGGGCGAGGCCAGCAGCATTTATGTTAGTGCCTGCCGGGAAGCCGAGGGGAAGCAGCTGTGCAGCGGGCGAGGAGAATGCAGCTGCAACCAGTGTCTGTGCTTCGAGTCCGAGTTTGGCAAGATCTACGGCAGCTTCTGCGAGTGTGACGACTTCTCCTGCGCCCGACACAAAGGCATCCTCTGCTCAGGTAAGAGCATCATCGCTGTCTGTCCACTGGGTCTGAATCATTTATAATAATTACATTTAATTGAATTTAATCATCATTTAAACCCTCTGCTGTCGGTGGGATGTGGAGAGGAACTTCTGCAGTGCTGCAGAGCTGAACTACAGCCTCACCTCTCAGGACACTGATGTTGCTGAGAGTACGAGCTGACATCAAACACTGGAAACGCTTTAGATCTGCTGCTTGTTGCACATTGATGATATTCACTATCGTGTCCATACCTGCTCTGGGTGTGTCTTGGTGGTTTGGTCCTTTGGTCCCATCTTTTATTTTGTCAGTGAGATGAAACGGTCACCTGCAGGGCTCTGCCCCCAGAGGAGCAGCTGCAGCAGCAGTTCAGAGTTCAGCTCCTTTGTTTCATGTCTGCCTCAGGGGGCTTGTTTTGGCAGGACGGTAGTCTTTGAATGATGGAGGCCCAGGGGGAGGAGCACACCAATGTGTCTGCTGGAATACAGAATGAAACGAGTGTGAGAGAAGTGATGTGTGACGGATTAAAACCCAACAAGAGGAGGGCTGTAACATGTACGGCTTCAGCATCACAATGAGCGCATGTATATCAGTCGCATCACAGGATGTCAGACACATGAACTCAAACATGACATGTTAGAACTTTTTGACACAAAGAAAACCTCTTATGGTTGTCAGAACATAAACAGTGAGTTTATTGTCAGAGTGACATCGACTGTGTCTCAGCTTCCAGTCGTGTGGTCAGCGGAGGAGAGTTAGATGACCTCTGACCTGGTGTGTAGCCAGCCTCTGATGACATCTGGGGGTCTCTGGTGTCTGGAGGAGCAATAATCCAGTAGATTCCTGCGGGGCAGAAATGTTTGTCTTTCCCCCTGTGGTCATGAAATGGATTGGAACTGATTTTTGGGAAAGTAGAGTGAACTTTGGTGCTTTTTAATTATTCCTATTGTCAGACGTGACTCTGACCAGCAGCCCTCCTCATTAAAAAGTTTCAAATCAACTTCAAAGAAGTTTTAGAATGATCAGTTCTCCATGAATACAATTATTCAAGTCATCTGATAAAAATTCCTCTATTGTTTTCATATTTCACACAAACTAAAGTAGTGCTGTCTTTTTTCCAGTATCGTGCAGCTTTTATTTTACAGTGGCTCTCAAAGCTTTGAGTTTTGCCATGCTGAGGCATGAATGTTCTCTGGCAATCAGTGATTCATGTGCTGATGCCAAATGAAGTCCTCCTCCTGTGGCGGTGCCATCGCTGTTTCACTCTTGCGCTCACAGACTTAGTATGAAGAGGCAGGTTTGGCTCGGTGGATCTGCTCTGCACCAGCAAACAGGCCGAGGCTGTTGTGTTCCCAGAACATCGGGTCCAACTCTCTGCTTTCTGGTGCGAAACCTCCTGCCTGTTCGGGGGGGGGGCTGGCTCATCCCCAAGCCAAAGACTGTTCCTGTGAAACCACAGAGACTGCTTTGTGACAGTGGGGCCAGCTTTGGCTCAAAGCCTGCCTCTTTTATCCAGCAGAAACAGAAGTGTTCAGACACTGAATGCACCAGTGCAGAGAGGCTGTTTGAGCTGATCATCCATCATTAAATGTTAACAGTCCTCTACCTTTGCTGCCCCTTTCCTCTCAGTGTGGAGCCACAATGAGTTGATACCAAACAGTACGCCTCCTTTACACTCTACTCCTCTCACTCTGTTTGTTGGTTACTGTCTGTGACGAGCTGTAAAAACTTTTCTGTGCCCTCTGGAAATGCTATTAAGGTCTGTGTTTAGCCTCCTAGCAAGCAGAAATGTGTTGTAAATAATGCCGTGCTGCACCTGGATTGGTCACACTCCGCTGAGAGCAGCCGGTTTGGAGTCTTCAGCCTGATAAAGTGCCTGAAGGCACAGCAAATTTTATTAAAGAGGAGATCAGCTGACCTGGAATTCAGTGATTTTCTATCCTGGTCTCCTTGATTGTCTGGAAGTTGTTTTCCCTCAGATCTGGCTGAGACCACCAGCTGATTGGGTTTGGTATCAGCTGTTTGGATTTTTTCTTATAATGTTCTGGTCTTAGTAACATGAGCTGCTGTGTAATTTTACTTGCTCTGCTTATTACCTCCACCAAGGAGGTTATGTGATCGGTTCTGTTTGTTTGTGTGTTTTTCTTTTTGTTTCTTTGTTAGCAGGATTACGCAAAACCTAATGGATGGATTTGCATGACATTTTGACCAAAGATGGACCCTAGCATATCCTAGAGGTGATAAAATTTTGGTGATGATCCGGTGAGAGATGGGACTGATACAGCTGGAATAAGGACCTGTGTCCACCAAAGTGTTTTTCCCCACTGAAAATACTAGGTGTTCTTCTGAAAACGCCCAGCCGGGGGCGCTTGAGAGGCACAGCGTTTTTCAGCTGAGGCACTTTGGTTGCTATGATACGGAATATGCACTGAAGTAATTTGTGTTGCAAGTACCTAATTTTTCAGATACAGTACTTTGTTTTATTAACAAGTACTGAGTATATAAATGGCAGCACAAGGTAGAGGACTTGGTCTGGTCCTGTGTCTGGATGAAGTGAAGGCTGAAGGAAGTAGGGAGAGAGGATGGACCTGCAGGTCTATGTGGGTCCCGCCCCTCCTCCGCTGTGATTGGACGGCTGTGTAAAAAGTGACAGTGACGAGCGCAACGTTTCACCCAAAGTTGAACATTTTTCAACTCTCAGCGACCACAAAAAACGCCAAACATGCAGAAAAGACGCTCAGCACCTCGTCACACTACTAGTGTTTGTAATTTCTCATTTCAAATGGAAGAGATCATTATCATAATGACCCCAACAAACCAACATGGCTGTTCTTAGTACTCACTGACCAAGCTAGCATCTTAGTATTGGGAATTTTGGCTGCAAATTGTCTGCCATGCTTGTGCGACTAGCTCACTAATAGATGTAGTAATATGAGAGCAGAGTGAGCGTGGGTAGGCAGCTGTGCACAGACAAGCAGGCCTAATCATTTCATAATGCAGTTTTGCAGTTGTTGTCACCACTTATAGGCTCATAAAGTTATGTGTCTGATAACATGGAGAGGATCCTCCAGAGATACGCCTGTCTGTGTCTGTATGAACTGACTGAGCCCCATGGTTTTAGTCCCTCTAGTCGTATGAATGTTGTTTGTTCAACACGTTTCTTTGTTAGGATTAAAGTCGTGAATGGGACACATATGACAGAGGATGACGATGGTGAACTAGTTGGACGTGTTTCCTCCTTTAGGAACACTTTGCATCCTCATTTCTTACAAACTTGGTATCCTTGTTTGGAATCAGTTTTGCAGTGTTGCTTCATCTGGCATAATAAAGATAATTATTTGCCCTTTTGAGCTTTGATCAGTTATTGCCACTATTGCTCAGTTATTGCCACCTTTGCTAATATTAGCATTGCTAATATTGGCTATCGTCTGTCCTCTCCAGACCTCTGCTACAGGACCTTTAACTCAAGGGTCAATGGGAGTGGCTGCTGAGTCAAATGTGACACCCAGTGGTAAAATTAAGTATAGCGATCATTTTACTCAATTGCAAACAAATTTGAAAATTTCTAAACCGACCAAACCCTACCTGTAGGAAGAATTTTATATATTTAACCGTATTTGACATGAATTCTTATTAGTTAAAAATTGTTTTGTTTCTAATTTTTTATTGAGGTGTGTGCCACCTGACGACCTCTTCTCCAGGCCAAGGCTACGTCCATTTTAAATGGGTTTAACCTATCATTTCTGATGTAGTCAAACCTCAACACACTTGAGGAGGAAGATCTGTGATGCTGGAAAGACAGATGCCCCCCAGGAGAGACTGGTATGGGGAATAGGGGCAGCTCTTGCAAGAGGGAACGCCTTTTTGTGGTTTTTGCATGCAAGCTGCAAAAACCACAAACAAGCAATGCCCTCAGAGTCTCGTGAGATGGGCAGAGCATGAGAGATTCACCAGGGTGGAAGCCATGGTAATGGCCAGGACAAGGACATGACACAGAGTGGGCTCAAACAAACAACCTTGACTGGGGAGGCATGTGAAGTTAAACACCACTGTGGAAATATTTGTGAAAAGTGCAAGGGTGGTCAGGACACATCAGAGCCGGTCCAAGTGTGAATGAGGAGTGATTCATGCACAGAGATCAGTCTGGTGTCATGCAGGAGAACTCTGGGCAGGAAGCACACCACAGTCCTAGAGATCCCTCAGCACCTGCAGTTACCCAAGAACATGTGCAAACCACCTCCAGTGTCTTCTCAGAGCACCCACCCAAGCCAGCAAGCAAAGAGTCAAAAGGCCCAAGATGAGTGATGCCAACGAGATTAGAGCCTGAACAGGCAGCAGTCAGGAGAAGGAAGGTATGAAAGGTATTATAATGGGATGTACCATCTTGTTTGTCATGGCAGTGAAGGGAGAGGACACTAGCTGGAATTTAAATGTACTCTTCAAAATATGCAGTGTTAATTATGGACTTGTGACTATTATTATGAAACAGACTTTGGTCTTAAACTTAAACTCTGTTTTTCTCAGCTCATGAAAAATGGATTTTTTGGACATACATAGTTTTCACAGGACAGTGATGTCGTTTACTGTTAGTGTCTTCATCGTTCATCTTCCTCACGTTTTTTCAGATCCAGAGCTGGTATAACTTTATCAGACGTATTTATGTCCCTTTGCTGCGCTGTCTATTTTTTTATTATCTCGTCCTCCTGCCTCCCTGACCTCCATCTCCTCTGTCGTCTCTGCAGCTGCTTCTAAATCCTGTGTAAAATGGTTGACAGAAATAGCATATTTTTGATTTGATTGATTTAACTTGCAAAAAACCCTCTTTTACCCCATAAATAAAAGCACATCACACACACCTAAGCACATCCATTTGTATGTGCATGTATGCATGCATGTGTGTGTCTTAGGGTGTAACAGTACACAAAAATCACGGTTCGGTACGTTTTTGTACAGTGGAAACGAGGAACAGAAAACATTCAACTGTTGTTTTTTTTATCATTCAACACTGGTTAACTGAACAGACTATGGCTGTGTTCTCAACAACAGACAACTGTCTCATATCCACTGCTATAAAAACACCTCTGAAGCTTATTATTGCTTTAGTCTGAATTATTAGCAAACGGCTGCTTAAATGCCACGCACACCTGGGATTACACTGTCCTCATGTTTTTCCTTGTCCCACTAATGTTAACACTGATGCTATTTAAAATGAGTTAGCATGTTTGATGTGCTACAGCTACATACCTGATGACAGTTGCACAATGTCAGCATACAGCGTTGGTACGATCCACTTTGTGTGTCGTCATTATAGTTGATGTGAGACTGAAGTGTTCCCACACAGCAGACCTAAATGATGACGGAGGGTCTTCAGACTCCTGTTTGTCTGTGGTCACCATGACAACCAGCCTGCTGCACTGACTGGACTAACAACATCCTGTCCTTCGCTAAAGTTGGCCCTCGGAATTTGAGTTCCGTACGCACACAAATGACCATGTTCTGCACATGCACAGACTGCATTCTTCAGTACATGTTCGTACTGAACCGAAAGGGTTCCGACACGTGTACCGTTACACCTCTAGTGGGTCTCCTTATAGAGTAAATGGGAATATGTGTGTTTATTCATCTACTTGCCCAGCAGTGCCTTTGTTTGGTCAGATGACCATCAGAGCAAAGTTGGTCCGTTGTTTTTAACCATGTTCAAAACAAGAATAGGCAACAGGTAGAGAAGTTGAAGGTTCTTGTAGCAGTAAAGACATGATGAAACACAGGTAGGACTCCTTTTTTCATCATGTATCTACTGTATGTGCAGCTTCAGCCCAGAACTACTGACCTGTGTGTCCTGTTGTTGTTATGGAGGAAGACCAGCGCTTCATTAAAACACCACTGGACTGCAGGAATATTTGAAACTGATTAGGTTTTGCTTCCTTTATGAGACAACAACTCCAGTAAACCAAAAGCACACTCCTTTAAGTAATATTCCTTTTTGTTTTGTTTGTTTTTCACAGATCTCGTCTTCTGAACCACAGATCATGTCCTATGATAGAAGTATCTTATTTTATCCTTGTCATAACCAGAGGGTGGATGTCTTTTGTAGGCTGGATGAGATGATGTATTGGAGTTCTTCTTGTGTGGCAGCTCTGTGTCCATTAGATGGAGGTTGAAATGCTGTTTTGAAATAGGGTTAGGCTGATGTAAAAACGTTCAAACAGCCGACCTGACTGGTGTACACAATTCTACCACTACGTGTCAGACGTCACTCCCTAGCTGCTGCTATTGAGCCCATGAATGGGAGTGTTGTGCCACACAATCCATCAGAAAAGCTGTGTCACATTGTTTTTATTTCTCACAACAACCATTCAAGTGAACGTTTCTTCTTCTAAGCTTTAAAGCGAAGTGAAGGACTTTTTTATATAAACGAGCATCGTTTACATTTAAGCCTGAGTTCACACAGTCCTGATTAAGGCTATCATCGCCAGATACATCTGTCTGATTTAATGTATTAACAATTTTAATTTTTTTGTCGATGGCACCTTTACCTCGCTGGTACACCTGAAGCTGTGTGTCTCATGTCATCCTCAAAGATTTGTTTGCCACAGCTGAAGGGGTGTGACGGTGTAAGCTACAGCAAATCGCAGAATGACAGAGTCTATGGAGGCCGAAGCACATCGACAGTGTTTGTGTAAGTTACTCTCACTGCCATTAGGGGGAGACAGAAGTTCCCTGCTGCCGGTTTAAAATGAAGATGATATAGAAAATTGGACTTTCAGCCGAGCGTAACTTGAGGAGATAACTACACATAAAATGTGTACACGAACCTTGCAAGTAAATGAGTTTTACACAGGACATTCCTGCAGTGGTTTCACAATAAAAGCCTTGTTAAGAAACGAAGGGTTTATGTCAGCTGCTTTCAGGGCTTTTAGTATGAAATGGATTCAGAAGTGTTGCATTAGTATTAAAGGGTATTGCAGTAACTTAAACAGGGCAAACACAAGCAGATACAGACAAGGCTTCGTACTTAAGTATTGTAGCGTACAGTATACCATAATGTTATACTGTTTAACCTGCTCCAGCTGGTTACTGATCAGTTCTCTCTCGTGGACGTTGGTGTGGTAGCAACTCTAGACCATCACAACAAAATAGGAACCACTAAGCTGTGACTCTGAGCTAATCAGATATCTCAGGGTTCCTGCTAACTAGCTACATGCTGCTAGCTCACTCCACCTACACCTGACAATTGTTGAATCTGTCAGTTTGTATGAAATTAAACCAGTTTGAGATAGAAACCCATCTAGTACTTGAAACATGTTGCCATGGGAATTAAATAATTTCTTTAAAAGAAGTAAGTCGTCAGATTCTCCAGTCACACCTAGTAGACAGACATCAGCTCCTGGATCTCTCCTCCTGCAGCATGGAGTCTATAAAATGCTTGGTTAATGTGGATCACATTAGTGTTTTACAGGTTCACTTAAACATGCAGCAATTAGTGAGTCTGGTTTTTGTTAAGGTTTGGCAGACAGCCACCCAGTTCATACAAAGATCACTGTCAGTGCTACTGAAATATAAAATCTCTCTATGGCGTGCTGTATTTAAAGATAAATACAATAAGTACTTAGTAATGTATAAAAACATTGTTAGGAATTAAATTTGTATATATAAGTGTATATGTAAAAGTGTAAGTCTGTGTGTACATATGTGTTTATATGTAAAATGAGCAACAGTAGAAATGTATTTGTCATGTATATGTATATATATGTATATGTCATGTCATCCTGTTCACATTAAATATCAAAGGTAAATTATGTTTCACATCTTTATTCACCCTTTAGCCAAACAGAAAAATCATTTTTGTGCAGATTAGTGGTTTTTGTCTTAGTGTTTACAAGTCAGAAAGTGTGGATGGTGAGACAGAGAACAACAATAGTCACTACCATGCGTCTACCTCCAGCACTTATCACTACTTTACACCTCCTGAATGGATAAGATGTTATTCTGGACTTGTAGGATGACGTCATTCTTCCTGCAGAGCTGTGACAAGTTGTTCATGTGTTGCTGGAGCAGGATCTCTCTCTCTCACCTGGTGATCCTGAACATCCCACAGATGCTCTATTGGGTTGAGATCTGGTGAGTATGCTGGCCAAGGAAGGACAGTGACATTGTTCTGGTCCAGGTCTACTCCTGACACATGAGCCACATGTGGTCTGGCATTGTCATGCATGAAGGTGATCCTGATTGCTGCATCCTGGGAATGACATGTGGACCTAGGACCGTATCTCGGTAACAGATAGCTGTCAGTGTACCGCGGATCTGGACAAGTTCTGACCACCATCCATTAGCAATGGCTCCCCACATCATGACATCACCACCAAAACGGTCCACTTCCTGGATGTATGCTGCAGGATAGCGTTCCCCATAGCAAGAATACAAACGCCTACGACCATCAGCTCTGTTCACTAAATCTGGTCACTAAATGTAATCTGCCTCCACTGTGCAATGAGCCATAACATCTGTAACATCTGTGTTACACGTGTCTGCAGAGTTCAGACCATCATCATCATCATCAGCATCCCAACTGCCTGGTCATGTAAGTTTTGTGGAAGTCGTGACATCATCAGTTGTTTCAGTAGGACATTAATTAGACCTGGTAAATTATCACCTTGACCAGGTCTTTTCAGTCATGCAGAAACAAATCTCACCAACATCATCATTTACTCTGAAATGCACCAATGACTGTTATTTTTTATGTTATGACTAAATGATGGTTATTCATGATTTAACATGTTTTGGTTCTGGGTACTTAAAAAAGTCTATTCAGTGAATCACATCTTTGTTTGTTTCAGTAGATTAGGGCTAGTGAATAGAAATTACAGGGTTTCTAAAATTATGTTTCTACTGTTGCTCAGTATATATTAATTAATTAATTAAAATGTATTATTAATTAAATTAATTAATAGTGGAGCAGGGATCACATAAGTTTATGCTTCTTGCTGCTCTTTTTTATGCATATAAGTTGGTTTGTTTATTAGAGTTGTGTTACTGAATTCTCTGTGTATTATGCTTTTCATTTAGTTTTTGTGATTTTGTTAACCTATTTACTTTTGTCTGTTGTTTCTTGCTTTGTTATTTTGTTGCATGTTCAAACATTTTTTCAATCCTTTTAATTCAATTCAATCCTTTTTGTACCACTCAAAAATACTCCTATTTAAAGGAGCTGCACATCAGCACAGGTGTTTTTAGATACTCTGGTTAAAGACCTTTGCTCAGTGTACTTTTGATCATTAAAAACATTTATAATAAGAATTTATCAGTCTAGTCAATCATATCCAGACAATCCAATATCAGCGGCAGTAAAACTAATGTAGTATCATTATCATGATTATCATAATGTAGTATCATCATTGTAGTATCATATAGTGTGCACACTGATCAAGTTCCTCAGAGAGCTGTAGGTGTGTCTTTGTCACTGGAGCTGTGGTGTGTTTGAGGTCTCGGACTCTCACTCGGACTTCTTTTGTGTGCGTGCACCAACATTAGCAACCAAAGAGGTCAACATGTGAAAGAACAGGGCTCAGATCAGAAAGCTGAGGGAAATGAAACCCTCTACAGGTTCACATAGTCGCAGTGCTGTTCACACACTCAGCTGTCTCCAGTCTGACACTGGAGCCACACAAACAAACAGTATGGAGTCAGACCCATATGAGAGTGCAATGCAACAATGCATGTACACAGTCAAGTGAAAAGTGTTGGAAGTGTCTGGGTCTTGTGTTAGGGGCTCAGCAGCTGCTACTGCAGATAACATTGAGGTCTTTCAGGTGTTTGGCCAGAACATCTTCAGCATTAAGAGCCCCTACAGGTCCTCAGGACTGACTGTAGGTCCTTGAAGCTGAACAGCTGACTGTACACAGCTGTGTGCACCATGTCAGCTGCATGCTGGGACATCCACAGGGAGCTGATGAGAAAATAGAGAGCTCCTGAATATTCAGCTTTTTGCAGAGTGGGTTTCAGGGATTGGAAAGATTTCTTCTTCCATTGATCAGTGTTATGGAGACGACTTATGAATCTGTGTGTGATGTGTTTGCCTGACTCTGCAGTCTCCTCAGCACCGTTACAGACCATCTGGTAGTGGTTCAGAGAGCCCACAGGTTTCCTCAGGAGATGGTTCAGAGCAAAACAGATAGAAGGAGAATGAAAATTAGACTCAACCCGTTGCCAGAAACTCTTTTGGTCTGTAACGACTGGATGTATCTGTAATTATCTTACATGGTGGTGATATGTCAGTGTTGTGTTTACAGCTTGTTTACATGTTGATTCAAGAGGCTGAATTGACTGAAAAGCTGCTGTTAAAGGCCAACTAGTGCCAACATGCAGGATATACTGCAACAATTAGTCATCTGTCATCTTGGACGATGTCAGGAGTTCGGTGATGGTCTCCAGAATAATCTACTGCAGGGAAATACACAGAGGTCAACAGGTTCCCTTTTTAACCTGTGCACAACCACTCCACTTTATGTTAAAGGTTTTACTTTATAACAGTTTATATGTTTATGTTTTGCCCCACATTTAATAGATGAAGACTCTTCTGAAAGGTAAGAAGGGTAAGCCAGAGAAACAAAGACAGAGGTGGGACTTTCACTCATCCAACACAAAAGCTGTGGAAATCCCTGTATGTGTTGTGAAAACATAATAAAGCTTAGCTTGCAGTTTTCCAGTATAAGAAAAGTAAAAAAATAAATAAAAAAAAGCTCATGTGTGTAGTTGGAGTGTCAACAAATGAAATGCTTACACAGCAAATACCAGCACTTAAGAAATGGCTGGTTGCCTCAGAGTTGTGACCCCAGGTCACAGAGATCACGTTGTGTCTGCAGGGCTCCTCTGTGAGTCTTTTTATAGGCGTGTGTCTCCTACTGATTACAGTCAGTGGATGTTGTCCTATGACTCTGAGGCTGAGGACAATGTGGAGGTAAACACTATTGTCATGGCTGCTAATGACAGTTGACGTGGTGCTCTGGATGCCTGTCATCGCTGTCCCACTGCATGTTGCTGTAGCTTTGGCTCTGCAGGCTGCTTATTTTAAAGATGACATTAATCTTCTTTTACTGGCACTCAGCCTGAACCAAAGGACAAGTGGTTCCTCTTTGAAGGTTTCCACCCCCCACATCTCATAAAGAGCAGATATTGGCTGTTTATTTCTGATGACGAACAGCTCGGCGTAGCATACAGGAGAGAGCTTGTCTCGGCCTGCACATTTTAACAGGCCACATTTTTCAGCTGTTTTACCCTGACAAAGACACACAAGGGTCGGGTAGAAGGATTGTTTTAGCACCTTTAAAGGGAAAGACGTCAGCTCAGAACTGTTAGCATATAGAAAACACACATCACAGGAGCCCTAAAGTTAAGTTGAAGTGTAGCTCATGAGTTCAGAAATATATTAAACAGCTAAATGAGTGTGAGACAATAACATACCTCACCACATTACTCTGTTACAGCCGTCTACTGTCACCGTAACTTTCAGTCTTCAGTGGGATGGCTTCAAGAAATATTTTAACGTTTGTTGAGTGTTAGATGAGATGATCCAACAACTTGAGCCAGGAGGTGATTTGCTCAGTTTAGCATGATCGCTGGAAATGGGGGGCAGCAGCTAACCAATCTGTGTATGATGGCTCCTCATTCATTCCTCTCAAAGTTATTCTCTGGCTTCAAATGCCAAAAACAGGTTTAACGTCTTCAGTCTTTCATGATTTGAGTCCATAGGTCATTACAGTAGTTTACTGTTCAGTATCTTTTATTGATACATTTAAGATTTGATTGAATCAAAATGGATGAAATCCCAATAATACAGTGGCCAAGTTTACAAATCTACATGGTATAGTTTCAATAAAGCTAACAGCACAAACACAACATGACATGGTTTTTATTGTTGTCCTGTCAGCCAATAGCCTTTAGGCTGAAAACATAACATCCATACACAAACCCCTTTACCGTGTAAATAAAGAGCCATTTAAGGCATTTGTGATGCTCAAACATCAGGAAGCTGAAATGATTCCAGCTCTCTCCTCTGGGACTTTGAGAGGATGCATAAACTGTCGTTTTTCATCAGTGTTCACATGACCTCCATCACTCCTCTCATTCTGTGTTCTGTGCCTCCTCATCTCCTCTCTCTGTCCAGATGTTCCCTTTGTATTTATAGGTTGTTTAGTTCACTTTATTTAAGCTCATCAAATGTGTGATAAAACTTTCTGCTCTTCACCGTTTTCTCATAAGTCCCTGTTCTAACATTTCACATAGTACTCATTTCACATTATGTCATGTTGTGGATGGAATCTAAATGATTAGATAAGTTCTGAACTTGCTATGGTTGTCTGACAGAGGTCATTACCTGCAGCAGTAGGCTATAACAACATGGGCGTGTGATGCAGCGGTGCCACACTTCATATATAACCTCATATTTCAGTGAAAAGCTTTAAATAGCTCTGTGTCTGTGTCCTCATCAGAGCCGTATGTGCTCCAGCCCTGAGGGAGGATTAGTGAACCTTCATCATGAATGACTGACATCCTCTGTCCTGAGGAGCCAACACTGCTCGCAGAGTTGAAAAAGGCTCACAGGACTCAGAGGGTTTCTCTGCTGCTTGTTTTAATGGCTCTTCTCACGTCATGAAGCATGTCTTCTCTTTCCATCACTGTTTGTGACCGTTTCTGTCTGGAGGGGAGTCAACGCATGGACAGGATTCTGTCTCCTGTCCCCTCAACTTACAAATAACTGTGTGTCCCCGCAGAGCAAGTAAATACAGACTAACTACCTGCTCATTGTTGGACTGAGTTTGAATGTAAAGCCTGGTGATAGCAGCCCTGGTTCATTTACTCAAACTAAAAAGCAGTAGAGTCTCGTTCCAGTGAGTCAAACAGTGATCGTCTCCACAGACTGGGTAATTATATATATATATAATTAGGCTGAGTGGGTTTGGTGTTGTTGTGCTGTCAGAGGTCTCATCTACTGTCATACAGTCATATTCTGTGTCTGTCCCAGGTTCAGGGAGGGACTGCTTTGATACTCCAGGTTAGTCTAGGCTGACTTCTCTGAACATGATGCACCACCCTGTCATTTGACATCGACAGCAACCTTTTCCTCTCTTAAATGAAGTCAAAGAGCACATCTATAGGTGTGCTCCTGTTAACTGGAAGGCCTCATTTGTACATAGTCATACATTTTGGTGTTTTTTTGGAGGTGGATATTTATTCTCTGAGCTATGGTCTGTCACAAAGTCCAGCACTGAGACTGTGGTTGAATTATACCAGCTACAATGGTGACAGCCTGTACTGTGTATGCTACAGCTGTAATGATGAATCACTTCAGTTCTTGACTATCTTCTTATCAAGAAATTAATTATTTAAGCCATAAAATGCCAACATTCACCGGTTCCAGCATCTCAGCTGTGAGCATTGACTTGTTTTTTTATTCTGCTATGATATGAATGTTATGTTTATATTTTGGACAATTAAAAGAAAGTCACATGGAGCTCTGACACATGTAGATTTTTCACACTGGCCTCTGCCAGTCGAGTGGCAGGTGGAAGAGGGACCTTTGGTGACCTGACACCTGCCAACAGATAGTCTTTTTGAACACTGTCGTTTCTGTGGTGGTGGGAGAGGAGCAGCGGCTAATGCTGGACCTTATACAGTAACAACATGCTTTAGATGGATTCACATTACTGGTGGCCCTCAAACTAACTCCTGGTATATGCAATGGATCATACCTGCTTATTACAGAGCAGAGGATGAGGAGCAGAGCAGAGCTGGGCTTTGTCTGAAACAGTGGACCCACGTTGGCCACTTCAGAGACTTTGTCCATCCAGTCTGCATGTGATCTGTGGACTTGGAGAACTCCTGTGACATTTGATCTGCGTTCTCACCCACACATGTGGTCATATTTGTCTTTATAATGCTACGTATGAGAGACTGTTTGCAGATACAAACGGCTGACATTAGCATCCTCTGCTGGATGCTTAGCTGGTCTTCCTAAAGCCCATGAGTGCTCGAGGGTGTGTGTGACATCAGAGTGTACACAAAGGTCCATGTTACTGCAGGCTGTGGAACATGTCTGTGTGTCTGTGTGTGCTTGGAATGCCTCCAGAAAGTGCAATAAACATAACGTCTACGTGTCCGTGGTGTCAGCAGCTGTCCATGTGTCTGGGAACATATCCATACCCTCAGGGACAAGATGAAGACCTCAAGACATCCAGAGGGAGTCTGTTGAGATGCTTTTAGCCTCTGATCTGGATCTGGATCATCTGATCTGGATCTGGATCATCTGATCTGGATCTGGATCATCTGATCTGGATCTGGATCATCTGATCTGGATCTGGATCATCTGATCTGGATGCCCTATTGACACCTCCTTCTTGAGGTACTGTGTACATATACAACTTGCAGGAGATCCCGGGGCAGACCAGGACACAGGGAGAGGTTCACTGTGTTAGCTGGCTTCTGGATGCTTCAGAGGAGCTGGAGGAAATGGGCAGAGTAAGAAGAAGCCTTACCTTTAGTAGCAGTTCAGAAATGGACAGTGTAGTCTCATAAAGCCTGTATGCCTCTCCCATCCTCCCTTCAGTCAGACTTCTCACCGCTTTACTTTCTTTTTCAAACCAATGAATTCGTTATGCGATTCGGCCGACCCAGGCTGCACCACAAGTATTTCAAATATCCAGTGAGGATTTCAAAACAGAAAATAGGGTGATTGTTGAGACTGCAACTGGAGATGTGAGAGGTTAGAGGCTATGTTTTCTTTCCTGCACACACAAACACAGCACAACCTGTGGGACACAGGCAGCTCTTTACAGCCACCACAGGAAGTGACTGTTTCTCTCTTTGCATCCGCAGTGGTTAGCAGAGGGAACAGTCTGTGTGCACTCCAACACATCATATCAGTCACTGCATTCCTAATGAGGGTTCGTGAGTTCAGGATGAAGACCTCTATAGCTTTGTAGAAGAGGATTCCTCCAGAGTCTGTTTCATATCTCACAAGATGCTCTAAAACAACTGGGACTAGGTTTGTAGACATGTAATGGATTACACATCTGTGTCCATCTCAGTCCCCCTCCCCTGTTTTTACCCCCGCACTACAAGACAGAGGATGATGTGTCCAATGCCTCTTTGCAGTCTCTGCCACTGCAGACAGGAAACATTTGGATATGCACAAAGGTCTGCTGCTTTCAGATGTCAGATATAGTTTGTTTATTTGAAAGCTTTTATGAAAGGAGTGGTTGAGCTCCTGCACATTTGCATGATAAACTGCAACAACTATCATTCTAAAATGAGCCAACAGCTCGTTTCCTCCTTATGTAATCACCAAATATTTACTCAAGCCTGTTTAAATGTGATGTTGAAAACCAGGCATAAAATGTGGGCTTGCATTTATTCCGTCTCTGTGATGTGTCTCCTTGGTTTAGTGAACATGTGTTCTTAAACCATTATTGTCCCGTTAAAGCAGCCAGTCTGACAGAGTAGAGAGTGAATCATTCATCTTATGTTGCATTTCTAGTGGCTGATGGTTCACTAGCTGGTGGGGCCAACCTCAAGTTGACCAAGAGGTAGAGCTGATCTCAGATCTGTCCAAGTTTTCTATTCACCACACACTTCAATAATGGAACTGCAGATGTAGGCATTTATTGTATGTTTACTCCCATTATGTCTCTTTAGTTCTGCACTGCTAGAACATAACAGAACATAGACAGTACAGTCACTCTTCATGTTCCATTAGAACACAATTCCAAAAAAGTAGGGACGCTGTGTAAAACCTACATGAAGCAGAATGTGATTAATTGCTAATCCTTTGTGATTCACACTCTGTTAAAAGAGTTCAAACACAGTATATTTAACATGTGTCCCCAACAGCTCCATTGAGTTGGACACTAGCAGTGAAGATAGATCCGTGAGTTTAGAAGAGAAATCTTGACCTTGGAAAAATCAGTGGACAAAACGTTCTCACCTCGAGGTTCATTCCTTATCGGTTCTGGAGATTTTAATTCATGTTTTTACCTGATTCTTCTCAGCTACTGAGTCACTCAAGTAAATGAGACCTTAACCTATTTATGTAGTTTTCATATTCCATGCAATGGAGGCGTTTAACTCCATAGTGCTCAGCAGTAGCGATGCAAAGCTGTGAATGAGGTCAGTGATCTGCAGTCTGCTCAGCAGCATTAGGAGACTCCTCTGCACCAGGCTGAGCTCTCTGACAGCCTGGTTTTACTGCTTCCATGTGCTCATTCTCTTGTTGTTAGTGTTAGGAGGTATAGTGATGATTGTTTTAGAGAGTAGACAACAAACTCTACTCAGTCTGCAGATCAGCCTGTGAGAGATTCAGCCACAGGCAGAGCAGAATCGTGCACACACACTTGTTTCTGAGAGTTTCTCCAAATGTTTTGGATGTTTCTGAGAACTTCAGATCACAGGTTGCTCCAACAGGATGCCCACATATCCAGACGCCATTCTCACGTCTTGGTGAAAGGAAACCTCCATCTTTTGAATACTGGTCTTCTGTAAGGAGCAACTGGCAAATGTATGACTAGGACAACATGTGATCCACACATTAGACGCAC
Source organism: Chaunax sp. Z400 (assembly GCA_037577475.1). Taxonomy (NCBI): domain Eukaryota; kingdom Metazoa; phylum Chordata; class Actinopteri; order Lophiiformes; family Chaunacidae; genus Chaunax; species Chaunax sp. Z400. Next base: position 26,071,130 of record CM075196.1, on the reverse strand, counting down.
ATTATTGATTAGCCTACATTTTCAGTCATTATGTAGATAAAGTGCAGCTACAGTGTCCCCGACCATTGATTAGTTTATTCAAACTGATATGTTAGATTTTCACTATGCCAAAAAATATGAAGCAGCAATTAGAAAATCATGCATATAGAAATAGAAGCTCATAGAATGCTAACTGAGGCCTTCCCTGTTTAAATAAGGCTAATGAATGAATGATATTTACTCTCTCCTACAAACCGCATAATTTGCGATCAAATTGAAAATTATTTTATTCATTTTGCATTGATTCATTTTGATTTTTATAATACAAAAACCAAATTCTGCTTTGTTTCCATCTGCTGGTTAGAAACACTACTGGCCCACCTTTTATTTTGAAAGCAGAGGGAGGGGTCGAACAGGATGACCCTTCACTTCCAGGACAAATTGAACTCGGGGGATCTTGACTGCCAAAAGTGAGTCTGAGCAGCTCTAATCATTATGAGTGTGAGAAACTCTCACTGGTATGAATGTAGTGACACAATTTGACTCACAACTCTGTCCTCTCTCACGCACAAATCTAATCCCTGCATATGTGACCTCTCAAAGACTGAATGAGTACAATCTCAGATTTGGGTCTTTCTTCTGGCATTTTGCCTCATCTTGGCTGTTTTTTCAGGCTGACTGAATATCTAGAGAAACAGCATGGAAAAGCAAAGGAGGAAGGTCACAGCTCTGAAGGATCTGAACACATCTCCCCCTCTGCTACATCTGTGTTTATCATGAGCAGTGTTTAATCTCACTGCTGAGCAGCCAATCAAATTGGCCCGACTAAACAGCCAAAAGAAATGGAGCAGCTCAATAACTAAATGGAATGGCTGGATAAAAAGTCTGTGCACTTGCTCCAACCATCTGTTTTAAGGCATGCTGATGGTTGTCAGATGAGGCCTTGTTGAGTGTTTGTCTTTTTAAGAGCATCTACAGTCTCAGTATCCAGATAAAGATGGAGTATCTGGCCATTACTTGACAAAAGCCCCATTTCCACTGCATAGTACCAGTTCGACTCAACTCGACATTTTTACATTTCCATTAGGTAAAAAGTACCTGGTACTACTTTTTTAGTACCACCTCTGTTGTGGTTCCAAGTGAGCTGAGCAGGTACCAAAAGGTCATGTGAAACAGGCACTGAGTATCCTGCACAGTACAAATCAATGGCCGCCAAACTGAAACAGAGAAGCTACTCTTGCGATTGTAAATTTTTTATTGCAGCTGCTATATTGTGGAGATGCAGACATTCCTGTCTTAAACAGCTGATGAGAGGTGTGTGTCGCATTGAAGACTATGCCACAGCAGTTTGGTGCGGTGCCCATCTACCCCGAGGAGGTACCATCCCATAATGGAAAACGACTGGCAGAAAAGTACCCGGTAGCGAGTCGAGTTGAGTCGAGTCGAGTCGGCACAATGCAGTGGAAATACGGCTAAGCGGAGACAACTCCAACTCATAGACTGATTCAGTGTGAGCCAGCACACTCTTTTATACCATTACTTTCACCTTGTTGGGATCTCCTAAGCCCCATTTATGCAGCCTTTTCAAGGCGGGGGATGTCCAGTTCTGTGTGAACACAATGAAGTCATAACGGGGGTCTGATTTGTTCCACCTCTGTGACGGCAGCAGAGGTAGTAACAGCCCTTACAGTGCCTGAGAAGCAAATTGGGGTTCAGTATCTTGCTCAAGGATACTTTGACATGTAGAGGGCTGGGTATCGAACCACCAACTTCTGAAAAGTGGACGCCTGCTCTTAACACCTAAACCACAGCCACCAAGGGTCTATGTTGTGTGGCTGTTGCATAATCGCTGGTTAAAAAGGCTTTAGTGAGGGCATTATTGTGGTAGAGTCAGCTGGCTTCTTGCTGTGATCAGTGGAGGTCCTTAACTCACTGCTTTGTTTCTGTCCATTGTACACTCCATCATGGTGATGGACATATCTGGATCTATGTTCACCGTTTGGTGTTGGTACAGTTATTGTAGGTCGGTTTATCAGAGCTTTTCACCGAAAACAACCAGAGGCTGCATGTCAGAACAGGAAAACACTCAGAGAGCACATTCCTCACTAAATGCCATTGTCATTAAAACTCAAGCCATGATAAAACAGATTCCAGACAAAGCCACAACAGAAAGTATTAATACACATTCATCAGAGACATATCATCACTGACTTAAAAAAAAACATAATTCTGTTAAATATTCACATAAGATTATTAACATAGAAACAAAGATCCATAAAAAACACACATGTATTCTAAACATACAGTACCAGTCACACAGTTTCCCATTCAAGTGCATGGAAATGTGTTGACTGGTTATTGTAGCAGTCGACTCTCCTGCTACCACTCTTGGGGGTTCCCTCGGTGAGACACGATGTCAACGTTTGGTAACACATTTTAATTAACACAAAATAAACTTTCACAAACAAACCAACTCAAAACACACAAACGCTTTTCAGCACGAGTCCCAGACGCTCCCCTCACATCTCCAGTCCTTAGACTGTTCCAGTCAGCCTTTTCAGGCAGACTGTGATGGCAGCGCTCTGTCCAGGTCTAGAAGCTATAGGTCTAGAAGCTGCCACATATGAGCGAGAGAAAGCAATCAGTTCTTAACACAACACACCTGGAATAATTCGCTGTCTCCCTACGCTAACACAACCAGGCTGCCACATACCCCCAACGCCCTACTTAGGCTGGGTAGCCATCCGACCTGTTGTTATATTGAGCCTATAGGTTTGTGTTGTTGTTATATTGAGCCTATAGGTTTGTGTTGTTGTTATAATGAGCCTATAGGTTTGTGTTGTTATAATGAGCCTATAGGTTTGTGTTGTTATATGGAGCCTATAGGTTTGTGTTGTTGTTATAATGAGCCTATAGGTTTGTGTTGTTGTTGTATTGAGCCTATAGGTTTGTGTTGTTATAATGAGTCTATAGGTTTGTGTTGTTGTTATATTGAGTCTATAGGTTTGTGTTGTTGTTATATTGAGCCTATAGGTTTGTGTTGTTGTTATAATGAGCCTATAGGTTTGTGTTGTTATAATGAGCCTATAGGTTTGTGTTGTTGTTATATTGACCTATAGGTTTGTGTTGTTGTTATATTGAGCCTATAGGTTTGTGTTGTTGTTATATTGAGTCTATAGGTTAGTGTTGTTATATGGAGCCTATAGGTTTGTGTTGTTGTTATATTGAACCTATAGGTTTGTGCTGTTGTTATATTGAGCCTATAGGTTTGTGTTGTTGTTATATTGAGCCTATAGGTTTGTGTTGTTGTTATATTGAGTCTATAGGTTTGTGTTGTTGTTATATTGAGCCTATAGGTTTGTGTTGTTGTTATATTGAGCCTATAGGTTTGTGTTGTTGTTATATTGACCTATAGGTTTGTGTTGTTGTTATATTGAGCCTATAGGTTTGTGTTGTTGTTATATTGAGTCTATAGGTTTGTGTTGTTGTTATATTGAGTCTATAGGTTTGTGTTGTTGTTATATTGAGTCTATAGGTTTGTGTTGTTGTTATACTGAGCCTATAGGTTTGTGTTGTTGTTATATTGAGTCTATAGGTTTGTGTTGTTGTTATATTGAGTCTATAGGTTTGTGTTGTTGTTACATTAAGCCTATAGGTTTGTTTTGTTGTTATATTGAGCAAATAGGTTTGTGTTGTTGTTATATTGAGCCTATAGGTTTGTGTTGTTGTTATAATGAGCCTATAGGTTTGTGTTGTTGTTATAATGAGCCTATAGGTTTGTGTTGTTGTTATATTGAGCCTATAGGTTTGTTTTGTTGTTATATTGAGCCTATAGGTTTGTGTTGTTGTTATAATGAGCCTATAGGTTTGTGTTGTTGTTGTATTGAGTCTATAGGTTTGTGTTGTTGTTGTATTGAGCCTATAGGTTTGTGTTGTTATAATGAGCCTATAGGTTTGTGTTGTTGTTATAATGAGCCTATAGGTTTGTGTTGTTGTTATATTGAGCCTATAGGTTTGTGTTGTTGTTATATTGAGCCTATAGGTTAGGTTTGTGTTGTTGTTACATTGAGCCTATAGGTTTGTGTTGTTGTTATAATGAGCCTATAGGTTTGTGTTGTTGTTATATTGAGCCTATAGGTTTGTTTTGTTGTTATATTGAGCCTATAGGTTTGTGTTGTTGTTATAATGAGCCTATAGGTTTGTGTTGTTGTTGTATTGAGTCTTTAGGTTTGTGTTGTTGTTGTATTGAGCCTATAGGTTTGTGTTGTTATAATGAGCCTATAGGTTTGTGTTGTTGTTATAATGAGCCTATAGGTTTGTGTTGTTGTTATATTGAGCCTATAGGTTTGTGTTGTTGTTATATTGAGCCTATAGGTTTGTGTTGTTGTTACATTGAGCCTATAGGTTTGTGTTGTTGTTACATTGAGCCTATAGGTTTGTGTTGTTGTTATATTGAGCCTATAGGTTTGTGTTGTTGTTACATTGAGCCTATAGGTTTGTGTTGTTGTTACATTGAGCCTATAGGTTTGTGGTGTTGTTACATTGAGCCTATAGGTTTGTGTTGATGTTATATTGAGTCTATAGGTTTGTGTTGTTGTTATATTGAACCTATAGGTTTGTGTTGTTGTTATAATGAGCCTATAGGTTTGTGTTGTTGTTATAATGAGCCTATAGGTTTGTAGGAAGTTGTAATTAAGCATGCTGAATCAACCAATGATAGCCCTGCAACCACTAAAGAGGCGATTTCCTCCAAGTGTGTCTGGTTCTTTTCTCAGAACAGACCTGGTTTGTTACACAATTAAGTCCTGACACTTGATATTTAGAATAATGTAGTGTTGATTTGTCAAAAGATTCAATATGTCTTCATTTGTGAAACCTATAATAAAGTAAAGGTAAAGTGTATTTTGAAGCTGGTGACACTCTTATATTTTCTCTCTTATACGTATCCTAATATTAGACTTTACAAGTATTCTCGTAATATTATGACTTTTACCTTGTAATATTTCAACTTTATTTTCAAAATTTCCAATATTTTTTTCTGAATGTGGCCCTAATATATTGTCATATTATAAAATGACTGTGAAAAATCACAAGTTTCCAAAGCACGATGTAACATCTTCAAACTGCTTGTTTTGACCAGCAAACAGTCTAAAACCAAATATATGTTTTACCATCACATAACACAAAGAAAAGAAATGCTCACATTTAAAAAGCTGGAACCAGGGCCGGGGCCTTGGGGGCCTAGGGGACCTTGGGGTTCTAGGGGTTCTAGGCTCCCTTATGAAGCTGCGTGTTAATTTACAGCTGCTCAGATCCGGCAGAGAAGAACAGGCTGCCTCTGCAGGATCATCACCAGCCATGTGATGGTCTCAGGCTCAGCAGCTGCCCTCATATGTCTGCCACACCACAGCACTGATGCACTTTTTCCTGCTATAGTTCTGCCTATTTCATGAAACCTTGGATTGGACCCGCCTGCAGCCCATCTTGATGAAGTCTCCTTCCTGCCCACTCCTTAAACAGCTGAGATAACAGCTTCATGAATGCGGTCTTTGTGGAGGGTGTTGGAATAGCTAGTGTGAAATAAGCTTGTCAAGTAATGCTTCCCTGATTACAGCTGCTGTCCTCCCTCCATCAAGGATCCTTCTTAGCTTAGAGCAGCTAACAGCAGAGGGAGGACAGCCACATAGACGACAGAGACCAATCAGAACTGCAACATGACCTGATGGGGCACAGCTCCCCCCCTAAGGCTTACCCCTCTGTGATTTATTCCAGTGGTGATAAGCTAATGAGCATGCTACAGCAGGCCAGTCTGCTGTGTGCTGCTAGTGAACGAGGATTAGATCAGCGCTATAAAGCTCCAGTTGTTCACTGTTGTAAAAGAGACCATATGGATCTGTCCAGAAGACACTGTGAGCCCCACTCTCTGCGTATGCGTGTCCATATTATGTCATGATTATTGACTCTGGAGTGTAAGAAAATATCAATACACTTGAGTATTCAATGTGACCTTTAGTGATAGTGAACTGACTCTCAAAAACACTATTGATCTTTAATAATTTAGTAATGGTAACTAGCCATTTGATTCCAACATTACGTCAGCAGAGACAATAAAGCTAAACAGATGTCGCCAATGTGAACCCAAAGAACTCAGGCCTATGGAAAAATAGATCACCTTGCTTACAGTATCACAACATATTGAATCATAACCCCTGTGATATGTATCGTATCACCAGATTGTTCCCAAGACACAAATCTAGTGACCAGGTCTCCTAATACATCTATCTGTCCAGATCTTCATTGCTTAGCAAGCTCAGAATGACAAGAAGAAGTCATATTCAATCGTAGCCAAGGCTGAACAATTGGACACATGTCTGTTTAGCTCATCATCATTTAGCTCATGGTTCTCAGTCTGAAGCCATGGTTCTCAGTCTGAGGCCATGGTTCTCAGTCTGAGGCCATGGTTCTCAGTCTGAAGCCATGGTTCTCAGTCTGAAGCCATGGTTCTCAGTCTGAAGCCATGGTTCTCAGTCTGAGGCCATGGTTCTCAGTCTGAAGCCATGGTTCTCAGTCTGAAGCCATGGTTCTCAGTCTGAAGCCATGGTTCTCAGTCTGAAGCCATGGTTCTCAGTCTGAGGCCATAGTTCTCAGTCTGAAGCCATGGCTCAGGGTGGATTGCTCACTCCAGGTCAGGATGAGGTGCTGCCCCAAGTGGAGGAGTTCAAGCATGTCTGGGTCTTGTTCACGAGTGAGGGAAGAATGAAACGGGAGATTGATAGACAGATCGGGGCAGCGTCTGCAGTGATGCAGACTCTGTATCAGTCTGTAGTGGTGAAAAGGGAGCTGAGCCACAAGGCAAAGGCTCTCGATTTACCGGTCAGTCTACGTTCCTACCCTCACCTATGGTCATGAGCTTTGGGTAATGACCGAAAGAACAAGATCACAGATACAAGCAGCTTAAATGAGCTTCCTCCATCACCCTAGTCCAGACACCCTAGTCTGAACTCACCCTTAGATATAGGACGAGGAGCTCAGTCATTCAGGAGGGGCTCAGAGTGGAGCCCGGACGCCTCCCTGGGGAGATATTCCGGGCATGTCCCACTGGGAGGAGACCCTGGGGTAGACCCAGGACACGCTGGAGGGAATATACCTCTCAGCTGACTTGGGAACACCTCGGTGTATCCTCTGAAGAGCTGGAGGAGGAGGCTGGGGAGAAGGAGGTTTGGGCTTCTCTGCTGAGACTGCTGCCCCCCGTGACCCAGAACCTGGATAAGCAGGAGAAAATGATGGATGGATGGTCTGTTTACCTTGCCTGAGCTCCAGCCCTACACAAAGTTTGGTTGAAATCATTTCAGTACTTCTTGGCGAACATGTTGAAAAAGGCTCACAATACTAAAGAAAGTGTCAAAAGAATCCTGAACCGACACCTTTATTAAATTCTTTCTTCTTCTTTTTTTTGGCCCGTGGGAATCCATCCAGCGTTTTTTATCCTGCTAAAAAAACAACCATCCAACTAGAATGACACTCAGTGGAGCACAGACCTCCATCCAGGCCCAACAGTCCAGTTTGATTCAATAAAGCCTAATTCAAACTCAAATATATGTCATGTTCACACCTAACTGAATCCACACTATTTCATCTACACATTGGTGGTAGTTGCAGGTCCTTAGCCCCATTTGTTACCCTAGAACAGATGTAAATGGCCATCCTTGTAAAGATGCCTGATTTAGGGGGATGGTATGCCTAATAAAAAATGCTAATGTTAAAAAATATTTAAAGATTCTTGGCTGTGCCCCTTTATCTGGATCGGCTCCAAAACGTAATCTTCCTTGACCCGTGCCGACCCTTCCACCAGCATAAGCTCCCTACCAGAATAAAATGATATTTTTACTGCATATAATGATTGCTATTGTATTTTGTGGGAGCCTCTTTTCTAACATGACACCACCTGTGTGCGCGAAGCAGTCCATATAGATGAAGATGTGGAGAAATGCAACCATCCTGCCTGGACTTGAACCCCGTCCCGCAGGTTCAGGATTCATTGACATCATCTCAGTACTGAATCTTCTTGTTCCTCTTTCATCCAGGTCATGGAGAATGCCACTGTGGGGAGTGTAAATGCCACGCCGGTTACATCGGGGACAACTGTAACTGCTCCACGGAGACATCGTCCTGTGTTTCAGACGACGGTCAGATGTGCAGTGGGCGGGGCAGCTGTGTGTGCGGCCGCTGTCAGTGCTCTGAGCCAGGAGCCTTTGGAGACACCTGTGAAAAATGCCCCACCTGCCCCGACGCCTGTGGCACTAAAAGGTAACACACCACACTCTAATGAGCACCTCACACCAACAACAGCCAGCAACATCAGCATGCTGTTCTGGAGTGTGTGAGTTCATTCTATTCATTCATGTATTTATTATTATGTTTATTATATGAGAAATCTGTTTTTATTTATTTGTCTGCTTCAGTGATGAGACACAGTCACCAAACACTCTCATAAGTCTCATTTATGGACGTATGTCAGCTTTGATGAGGGAGTCATCAGAGAGTCCAGATAACCGTTTGAACCTGCATCCTCTTTGAGGTCGGGGTCAAAGATGTCCAGTTAAGAGAAAAGTCCTCCAGAGGACACAATAAGTGCTGCGTCCTCTTTACAGACACATGGCTCCAGTTTTCCAAGGCAGCAGCCTTCTTAATGGAACGACCTTTGACCCCTGACCAGACATGAGTTTAGAGACGGGTCACCGTTGCTCTGTCAGTTGTGTGCGCTCCAGTTATAGGAGCAGTTAGTGTTTGTTGTTGTAGTGTTGTACTTTTTTAGTTTTATCTTAGTATGTTTATGTAGGATATCAAAAAGACAGATTTAAATCAAATTTAATGCAAAATTAGGGTATAGATTTTTAAAAAGTGTTAATGTGTGGATCCAGACATTTTATGGCCTTTTCTCCTCAGGATGTCCTCACAGTTCTGCAGATGCCTTGTCTAATTCAATACTACAATTTAAAGAGGTTTTGTACCTCCAGAATGTGGAGGCACTGTGCATATGAAGCATGAAAGCACACATTACAACAACACATTTGAATTAACACTTCAATCTGAGCAGGAATGTTTGTAACCGGACGACTTTTCAGTTGTGTTTGTGTGTCAGAAAATCATCTCAGGACCAGGAATCTCTTTGGAAAATGACTCTGTTTAATGGCCGACCTCTGACAATAGAGACACATACCTCAGTGTGACACACACCCAGCTCCTCACAATATAATACAAACACCAACACACTGATTACACATTAGCCTCCTCTAAGCTAGCACGAACAAACAATGTGCTGCTACAGCGACATAAAGAAACAAACTTTACATGTAAGGTTATGACAGAAATATAAACTGTGAGGAATAATAGGATGTTAATGGATAACTCCCAGGAAAGAAAAGGAGGTACCGACCTCTACATGTGGGCATTGATCAAAAGGGGAGTGGTATGGGGACAAACAGTGTATAAATGGATACTAGAAGAAGAAATAAGGAGGGGCTTGGGACGTAACCTAAAAAACAAAACACAGAAGAAGCTGGAGGTCCTGGCAGTCAGTTAAGAACAAAACAGTGTGTAATTTAACTGATTTTGTCTAATTATAAGGTTACATTTGTCTTGTTACTCCTATACCACTGCAGTGGCTGAACAGTCCTACCTAGTGGCTGAATAAAGATCAACCCTGCAAATTGTCATCTGATTTAGCAGATCTGTATTATCTGGATCTACACCACAATTTACACTCATAGATATTAGCACCATAAATATCTGTGATTTTACATCATGATTTATGGATTGTTGTCATAAAAGGGAAATGCTAATGCTAACAAACAGAAATGGTACAAACAGAAACAGAAACAAACAGAAATACAACCTTCTTATCATAGATTTTTAAGGATGAGAATGCATCGCAGCTTTTCTTCTTCTGACAATATTCTGTTGTACTACAGGATTATATACACTCAGGTTGGTTTGGTACACCTAGCTAAATCTAATGCAGTCTGATGTCCATAGGCCTACTGTGAACCTCCCTTCATAGAGGTCAAAAGTAGTTCAGAAATATGTTGCTCATCTCAGAGACTGCAGGTTAGGGTGCTGTTGAACTGTATTATACTGTATAGAGAAGTGTTTCTGTTATTCTGTCAGCCCTCACTGATTTAAACAGGGTGGAGAAAATAATAGACCACACCTCTACCAATGAGTTTGAAATGCACGTTTTAACAAGCTTTAAAATGTTGCTGAAACCCGCTGACTGATGCACCCTGAATCATCAGTTTGTATGTGTTATGTGCTGCAGAGTTCACTCACTGTTCACTTGCTTACAGCTTGAGGCAGAGAAACAGTGTTTTAAGGAGCTCAGGGCAGCATTTTTAACAGCTGGTGTACATAACAATAACGTTCTGATAATAAGTGGCCTCGTGTAGATCTGTGCTCCCTGAGTGTTTCCTAGCTCAACAATAAAGATCATGGAAGCCCTTTTTAAAAGATTCATGTAAATAATATTTGTCTGCTTCAGAGAATGCATCGAGTGCCGGCTGTTCAACTCAGGACGGCTCGCGGACAACCAGACTTGCCAGCGCCTGTGCAAGGATGAAGTCATCACCGTGGAGACCCTCAGTAAGTAAACACTAGCACACATGCACACACATACCACACACACCACACACACATGCCACATGCACACACATGCCACATGCACACACATACCACATGCCACATGCACACACACATACCACACACATACCACACACATACCACATACATACCACATACATACCACACACATACCACATACATACCACATACATACCACACACACATGCCACATGCACACACATACCACATGCCACACGCACACACACATACCACATACATACCACATACATACCACATACATACCACATACATACCACACACACATACCACATACACATACCACATACATACCACATACATACCACACACACATGCCACATGCACACACATACCACATGCCACACGCACACACACATACCACATACATACCACATACATACCACACACACATACCACATATATACCACATACATACCACACACACATACCACATACATACCACATACATACCACACACATACCACACACACATGCCACATGCACACACATACCACATGCCACACGCACACACACATACCACAGACATACCACATACATACCACATACCACACACACATGCCACATGCACACACACATACCACATACATACCACACACATACCACACACACATGCCACATGCACACACACATACCACACACATACCACACACATACCACACACATACCACATACATACCACACACATACCACACACACATGCCACATGCACACACATACCACATGCCACACGCACACACACATACCACATACATACCACACACATACCACACATACATGCCACATGCACACACACATACCACACACATGCCACACACACATGCCACATACACATGCCACACACATACCACACATATACCACACACATACCACATACATACCACACACACCACACACACATGCCACATGCACACACACATACCACACACATACCACACACATACCACACACATACCACACACACATGCCACATACCACACACATACCACATACATACCACACACATACCACATACATACCACACACATACCACACACATACCACACACACATGCCACATGCACACACACATACCACACACACATGCCACACACACATACCACACACACATGCCACACACATACCACACACATACCATGCACACATGCCACACACATGCCACATGCACACACACATACCACACACACATGCCACACACATGCCACACACATACCACACACACATGCCACACACACATGCCACACACACATGCCACACACACATGCCACACACACATGCACACACACATGCCACACACACATGCACACACACATGCCACACACACATACCACACACATACCATGCACACATGCCACACACATGCCACATGCACACACACATACCACACACACATGCCACACACATGCCACACACATGCCACACACAAATGCCACACACACATGCCACACACATGCCACACACATGCCACACACATACCACACACATACCACACACACATGCCACACACACATGCCACACACACATGCCACACACACATGCACACACACATGCCACACACACATGCACACACATGCACACACACATACCACACACACATGCCACACACACATGCCACACACACATGCCACACACACATGCCACACACACATGCACACACACATGCCACACACACATGCACACACATGCACACACACATGCCACACACACATGCACACACATGCACACACACATGCCACATGCACACACACATACCACACACATGCACACACACATGCACACACATACACCACACACATGCCACATGCACACACACATGCACACACACATACCACACACATGCACACACACATGCACACACACATGCACACACACATGCCACATGCACACACACATACCACACACACATGCACACACACATACCACACACATGCACACACACATGCCACATGCACACACACATACCACACACATGCCACATGCACACACACATACCACAGACACATGCCACACACACATGCCACATGTACATACACAGAGCAGCTGACTGGAAGAGGATCTGTGGTATCTGCATGTCACATTTCATACCTCCTCCTTTTTATCCACTCATTCATGTTTTATAGGACCAGAGGACAGAGAGTCATCCAGTGAAATGTGACTCCAATCATTTATCATTATTATTATTCTTATTTCAACATTTAAGTTCAGTTTAATTCTCCACTATTTTCATTGTTTATTTGTAAACTCAGCTAGTTTTTCCCACAAACACACAGCAGCTCACCCCGTCCCACCGCCTCATGTTTCACTCTGTTTTGTTGACTTTCTTCATCAGCAGGCTGTTTTATAAAGTCAACCAAAAAAGCAACTTTCTCCAACATGTTGGGGATTCACCGATACCAGTATCAGGTATTAGCTCCGATACTGGGCTTGTATATTTGTACTTTTGTAATTTTCTCTGATACCACTGCATATCACTTTATGGCAACGTAGCATGAACGTCTGTTAGATGAGCTGGTTGGTGGAGGAGTGATGTCAGCGATGATGACAAAAGTAAAGCAGACAGTAAACACCTGAAGAACCAGCACAGCGCCAAATTCAAGGAGTTTACTAATGCTAGCAGCATGCTAACAGCTACAACTAACTTTGCAGCAAACACTGGTGACGTGCGAGAAAAGGTCCACAGATCAACCAGAGTCCGCAAAAATAATGGAGGCATTGTGTGTTAGTCCAGTAGTCGTCTTCCATGTGAAGCAAGTCAGTCACATCAGATGGAAATAAAACATTTGAAAGTAAGCATGTAATCTAATGTTATTAGTAAGTATTTGTAGCGGCACGTAGTCAAACCTAAGTACTTGTACTCACACTTGGTCTGACAAAAAGTGGTATCGGTGCATCCCCAGTTTTCACAACAGCAGGTGAGCTGCATGGGGAGGAGGCTTGTTGTTAATAGGACTGTTGCAGTATGGATTTTTTCTTACCGTGGGGAAAAAGCAATATATAACTGGAGGATGGCAATTAACCGCCAAACCCTCCACCCCTGAAATATAAGAAATAAAATGTTATTTAAAATCCCAGACCAGCCTAAACACATTTAAAATACACCATGGGAGAAGATAATCACTCCAGGGGGAAATCCACTTCTCATCCCAAGACAGAAGTGAGAGTTAAGTGGCCCGTCAACGGGGCATAAACCAGGCGTTGAATAAAATAGGTTAACCAAAAACTCCAAGTAGGAGAAGGAGTAAACTACACATCAACCTGTCATTAAAACCACGCTGATCATCAGGCTCTGCAGAGGGTCGAGACAGTTAGAACTACGTTTCCCACGCAGGTATCTTAAATGCAACAGGGCATATAAGGAAGACACATTATAAGGAAGACTAAATGAATAGAGAGGGGTGTGAAAATGGTGCTTTATCATCACAACAGTCCTACGTCTTCTGCTTTCCCTTTTCAACTAACAAATACGGACTAGTGCCACATTTCCTCTCACGAGCAGAACCTCCAGGCTGCATTAAAGCTGACACATCTCTGTGATCAGTAGTGAACCCAGTGAGCACTGGTCAGTCTCTTCTCTGTTTATGGTAGTGTGTTAGTATTGACTTCACAAGTAACAGGACGACCACACAACCACTGTGCATTCTGGGGGAGAACGTCACGGTGGTGGAGGATTACAAATACCTGGGTGTGCCCCTTGACAACAGACTGAACTAGAAGATCAATACTGAGGCTGTGTACAAGAAGGGGATGAGCAGACTGTATTTCCTGAAGAAGCTGAGATCCTTCAACGTGTTCAGCAAGATGCTGGAGATCTTCTACCAGCCTGTTGTCACCACTCTTCTTTGCTGCAGTGTGCTGGGGGAGCAGCATCAGAGCCGGAGACACCAACAGAATTAAACTGATTAAGAAGGCCGGCTCTGTTATTGTCTGCAAACTGGTGGTGCAGAGGAGGACAGTGGACAGACTGTTATCCATCATGGTTAATCCTGAGCATCCTCTCCACCACCTTCTCTAACAGACTCATCCAGCTCCACTGTCACAAGGGCTGTGTCAGGAAGTCTTGTGTGTATGGGTATTTCAACCTGCTGCTGTAGCAAGACAAATTCCCACTTTGGGATCAATAAAGTACATTTAAGTCTAAGTCTGTGTGTCAGTCTGGGCCTCTTACCTTCACCCTACAGAGCAGAAAACAGCCTTAACTAGACCTCATCATTTGGTTCCAAGACTTGAATCCATTCAAGTTTAAACTCCTTCATAGTCCTCCCCTTATAGAAGGAGAATCCTCCAACTGAACAAACATGGACCTGATACAAAGCTACTTCTCTCATGTGTCTGAAAGATAAGTCCCACTGTGGAGGGACTTATCTGTGGATCAGTATGGATGGGTGTCACCTTACTTTTTCTTCTTCGTGTCCGTACACACTTGTCATGTCTTGCTTGAATCATGGCTATACTGCTCCCAACGACTTCCAGTGGCACTGCTCCATTTCATCCGTATCCATAAGCTTCCAGAATACATGCACAAATACGTACCAAATGAATGCTAAGTATGGACAGAAGGCTCCGTCTTCATCCATATCCGTGTTTAATGCTGAGCATAAATTATTAGCCTTAAGTGTGCTGCTTTTCAAAACTCCACACAGGCAACACTTCCTGTAACATCTGCAATGAATGCAAAGCTGGCAAGGAGAACACATCTAACCTGAGGAGACACCTGGTCAAACACTAAATATATCTAAAAGATGAAGAATGGGAATGTGCGTCAGAGCCTGAAGCAGCTGCGGCCAACGGTAGCACGTCTGCAGCCAACGGTAGCACGTCTGCAGCCAACGGAAGCAGGTCTGCAGCTAACGGTAGCACGTCTGTAGCCAACGGTAGCACGTCTGCAGCCAACGGTAGCACGTCTGCAGCCAACGGTAGCAGCCAACGGTAGCACGTCTGCAGCAAACGGTAGCACTTCTGCAGCCAACGGTAGCACGTCTGTAGTCATCGGTAGCATGTCTGCAGCACGTCTGCAGTCAATGGTAGCACATCTGCAACCAACAGTAGCACATCTGCAGCCAACGGCAGCAAGTCTGCAGCCAACGGTAGCACATCTGCAGTCAACGGTAGCACGTCTGCAGTCAACGGTAGCACGTCTGCAGTCAACGGTAGCACATCTGCAGTCAACGGTAACACGTCTGCAGCCAACGGCAGCACGTCTGCAGTCAACGGTAGCACATCTGCAGCCAACGGTAGCACGTCTTCAGCACGTCTGCAGTCAACGGTAGCACGTCTGCAGTCAACGGTAGCACATCTGCAGCCAACGGTAGCACTGCTGCAGCCAACGGTAGCATGTCTTCAGCACGTCTGCAGTCAACGGTAGCACGTCTGCAGTCAACGGTAGCACGTCTGCAGTCAACGGTAGCACTGCTGCAGCCAACGGTAGCACGTCTTCAGCACGTTTGCAGCCAACGGTAGCACATCTGCAGCCAACGGTAGCACATCTGCAGCCAACGGTAGCACGTCTTCAGCACGTCTGCAGTCAACGGTAGCACGTCTGCAGTCAACGGTAGCACGTCTGCAGTCAACGGTAGCACTGCTGCAGCCAACGGTAGCACGTCTGCAGTCAACGGTAGCACTTCTGCAGTCAACGGTAGCACGTCTTCAGCACGTCTGCAGTCAACGGTAGCACGTCTGCAGCCAACGGCAGCAAGTCTGCAGGCAACGGTAGCACATCTGCAGCCAACGGTAGCACGTCTTCAGCACGTCTGCAGTCAACGGTAGCACGTCTGCAGCCAACGGCAGCACGTCTGCAGGCAACGGTAGCACATCTGCAGCCAACGGTAGCACGTCTTCAGCACGTCTGCAGTCAACGGTAGCACGTCTGCAGCCAACGGCAGCACGTCTGCAGGCAACGGTAGCACATCTGCAGCCAACGGTAGCACGTCTTCAGCACGTCTGCAGTCAACGGTAGCACGTCTGCAGCCAACGGCAGCACGTCTGCAGGCAACGGTAGCACGTCTACAGTCAACGGTAGCACATCTTCAGCCAAAGGTAGCACTTCTGCAGTCAACGGTAGCACGTCTGCAGTCAGCGGTAGCACTTGTGCAGTCAACGGCAGCACGTCTGCAGCCAACGGTAGCACATCTGCAGCCAACGGTAGCACGTCTGCAGTCAACGGTCGCACATCTGCAGCCAACGGTAGCACGTCTGCAGCCAACGGTAGCACGTCTGCAGCACGTCTTCAGTCAACGGTAGCACGTCTTCAGTCATCGGTAGCATGTCTGCAGTCAAAGGTAGCATGTCTTCAGTCAACGGTAGCATGTCTTCAGTCAACGGTACCATGTCTGTACTCATCGGTAGCACATCTGCAGCACGTCTTCAGTCAATGGTAGCACGTCTTCAGTCATCGGTAGCATGTCTGCAGTCAAAGGTAGCATGTCTTCAGTCAACGGTAGCACGACTTCAGTCAACGGTAGCATGTCTGCAGTCAAAGGTAGCATGTCTTCAGTCAACGGTAGCATGTCTGCAGTCAAAGATAGCATGTCTTCAGTCAACAGCAGCATGTCTTCAGTCAACGGTAGCATGTCTTCAGTCAACGGTAGCATGTCTGCAGCCAACGGTAGCACGTCTTCAGCCAACGGTAGCACGTCTGCAGCCAACGGTAGCACGTCTGCAGCCAACGGCAGCACGTTTGCAGCCAACGGTAGCACATCTGCAGCCAACGGTAGCACGTCTGCAGCCAACGGTAGCATGTCTGCAGCACGTCTGCAGCCAACGGTAGCACGTCTGCAGCACGTCTGCAGCCAACAGTAGCACGTCTGCAGCACGTCTGCAGCACGTCTGCAGTCAACGGTAGCACGTCTGCAGCCAACGGTAGCACGTCTTCAGTCAACGGTAGCATGTCTGTACTCATCGGTAGCACATCTGCAGCACGTCTTCAGTCAACGGTAGCACGTCTTCAGTCATCGGTAGCATGTCTGCAGTCAAAGGTAGCATGTCTTCAGTCAACGGTAGCGCGTCTTCAGTCAACGGTAGCATGTCTGCAGTCAAAGGTAGCATGTCTTCAGTCAACAGCAGCACGTCTGCAGCCAACGGTAGCACGTCTTCAGTCAACGGTAGCATGTCTGTACTCATCGGTAGCACATCTGCAGCACGTCTTCAGTCAACGGTAGCACGTCTTCAGTCATCGGTAGCATGTCTGCAGTCAAAGGTAGCATGTCTTCAGTCAACGGTAGCACGTCTTCAGTCAATGGTAGCATGTCTGCAGTCAAAGGTAGCATGTCTTCAGCCAACGGTAGCATGTCTGCAGCCAACGGTAGCATGTCTTCAGTCAACGGTAGCACGTCTTCAGTCAATGGTAGCATGTCTGCAGTCAAAGGTAGCATGTCTTCAGCCAACGGTAGCATGTCTGCAGCCAACGGTAGCACGTCTTCAGTCAACGGTAGCACGTCTTCAGTCATCGGTAGCATGTCTGCAGTCAAAGGTAGCATGTCTTCAGTCAACGGTAGCACGTCTTCAGTCAATGGTAGCATGTCTGCAGTCAAAGGTAGCATGTCTTCAGCCAACGGTAGCACGTCTGCAGCCAACGGTAGCACGTCTGCAGTCAACTGTATTATGTCTGCAGTCAATGGTAGCACGTCTGCAGGGGTTCAGGGTCCAACAGGATATTTAATATGCTAAAATGTCCCAATCCTGATGATGAGACCAGTAGTACGTGAATTGTAAGTATTTGCAGGGGAATATTACAGTAGTCATGTAACAGTCAGGTGATGCTGCTGGTTCATCTTTGGATAATACAGACTACAATGGCATATTGCTGCCCTCTGCTGTTTGTTATCAATGGTTCTTTTGACCGTGATTTCTATTTTTTATTTAGTCCATATTTCACCAGTTCCTTTTTTTTAGTCCAGTTATCAGGTTGAATAATGTGTGCAGAGTAAAATCAGTTTCTCCAGCTGCTCCCAGATCTGTGAACAGCTTCCTTCTTTAAATCAATTCTGCTGTTACAACCTATTTGGTGGCAGTTTTACAGCTGAAATTCCATTTAAAAAAAGGGAGAGTAAAGTACCATAAAAAGTTACCGGTGGGGTACCGGTAGTGAATTCCAGAAGTGAGCAGTACACAACCCTAATGTTTGGGAGTGTATTAGTGTACACTGATCCTTCATGGCTCTGTGCTGCTGCATGTCTTCCTCACAGGAGAGAGAGGATACTGATGTTTGTTAGAGACTATTAGAAGAGTGTTCCCAGCTCTGGCCCAGATCCGACGGCTTTCACAGCATTCCCTGCTCATTCAGCCATCTGACTGGCCATAATGGACTCCACATGTACATTCCAGATACTTTGTGCATGAAATAGAGAAGGAGGGGCTGATGTTGGGGGCACAAGGAGGGGTGGACCAAGCCAGCATGACCTCATCCTCCTTCCTGAGCTTTGGAGTCTGTTTGGGTGATGAAGACAGACTGGAAACAAGGTCACTCAGGATATGAGCGTCTCAGTCATTCAGAACTGATGTCACTGCAGAGAAATTCAGGCTATGTGATGAATATTTCTCTCTGGTTGTTCCTGAATCTGAACCCAGACCCTGGTGGATAATGATAATGGTATTATAGGCCTGCACAATACTGGAATTTTGCAGATATCCCAAAATTTCCAACTAATTTTGGTTAATTGCAGACACAGATACCAATATCTGCACATATTGTCCCAGAAAGGTCAAAGAAGTTCATGTATATTAAACAAAAACAGGCAAATACAAGGCAACTTTAATCACATAACATGATTTGTTAGACCCTTCTTGCTTTTCTAGTCATTTAGTTTTATTAATAGGACATTTTTTGCATGCTTTGCCTCCATCTGTGTTTGTTTTATTTAGTCCTTTGGTGATAAAAATCTGAAGAGCTAAATTTACTTAACAATGATTGTAGCTGTTCCAACATGAGACTGATAGATGTTTTGTTTTACTCTATGAAACTCAGTGTTTCTCTGTTTCTGTCCTGCTTTTCCTCTCAGACACTGAAGACCCCGGCGCTGTGCTTTGTCTCTATAAGACAGACAACGATTGTGTCATGAAGTTCACGTACTCTGAGCACGTCAGCGGACGATCCATCCTCACAGCTCTGAAAGAGCCAGGTCAGTGCTCCAAAAAGGTCTTCATTCCTTTAAGGGCAGTAATTGTAAGAATGTCTGCAAACTGGAGAGACAGTGGGAGGTCCGCAAAGATCAACCGCCTTTTAACACGCTAAATTATTGTTGTTGTCATGTTACCTTGTTGCTTACCATGGATGTACGTCACACTAGACACCGCTGCTGCATGACTCTTCATGAACCCATTCACTTGTGAAAAGATGGCATGTTAGCTAAAACCACACAATCAGTGTTAACAAACAAAGATGGCGAAGAGGAGGGTCTTCCTCTCAGTGTCTACATATTTGTCACTTTAAGATAAGGATCAGATTGAACTCTGTGACTGAAGCCTAATACTGATGGACACTCAGACTGTGGGTGACTCCAGACAGAGCTGCTGCCTTTGTTCAAGTAGGCACAGCAGCACAGAGTGGGTGTGGTCTTTAATTAATATGCTCTCAACCAATCACATCACTGGTATCATGGCTCTTAAACAGCTGAGCCAATCACAGTGATGCATGATGACATCAGGTCAACACATGTAAAATCAGCCTCTTCTGGAAATCATGCTGTTGTCTGGATGATGCTGAGCAGCATGATGTTAATGCAAAGTAGTTTCATAAATAACTAGAAAGCACTCGGAGAGTGCAGACCTCCGCCAAGGCTTCTCAGTTTCCCCATGTTGGCATTTCACTCCAAATCAAAAGTCCCATGATGCAACCCTCTGAATTAAGTCAATAGAGAGTTTGACAGGAAAAATTGAAACAAAATCTTTGCAATTTACTAAAATCTTTATTCATTGTGGCTGTTAGTCGTTCATATTATCTTCTCACATAAATAAACTGCAATGCCACAACAGGTAATTGACACTTGTAACACTTGAAGAGTTGTTACAAAGCCACAAACAGGAAGGAGAAAAGGAAGAATATTAAAACGGGATAATGTTTTGTTGAAACTCATAAGCTGTTATATGGACATGAATCAATTAGATACATTTGTCAGGACGGAGACACTTTACATTACAAGTGGCCATCTGGCAATTTAATCCTATAATAATAAAAAATAAATAAAAAATTCCTGGATCCAGATGGTGATCCGAATCACCACCAAAATCTAATAGATTCTTCCTTTGGCCACTTCCGACATCTCCTGAAAATTTCATCAAAATCTGTTGATTAGTTTTTTTTAATCCTGTTAACAAACAAACCCACAAACCAACCAACGCCGGCAAAAACATAACCTCCTCCCTTGGCGGAGGTAATTACAAACAGTGTCACCCTTCATGCTTCTCTGTCTCTGCTGTAAAAGTTCACAGGATTTTAATATATTGCTGAAAAACGTGCCAAATATTTGGAGCAGAGGTCATGATGAACCAGATTACTGAGGCCCAGTAATCCCACTATTCCCACAAACACAGGCAGCAGCCACTCACCTTTTTTTCTCCCATGTCAGAGTGTGTGACGGGGCCAGACGCTCTGATGGTGCTGCTCGCTGTGGTCGGCAGCATCCTGCTGGTGGGGGTGGTGCTGCTCGCTGTCTGGAAGTTGGTCATCACCATTCACGACCGGCGAGAGTTTGCACGCTTCAAGAGCGCACGCTCACGAGCACGATACGAGATGGTAAGCAAGGATGAGCCCCCACACAAGATGAATAGTTTGACTGTATATAGTTACACCAAACTGCTTTTAATCAGAGCTGAACATGTCTAAATATGAGGCTCATAGACACATGCAGTAAAAACACCACAAACAGTGATCCCAGGTTGAGGCATTGCCTCTGATGCACAGATAATGAGGGAGGAAATTCCAACAGCGTTTCCCAGAGGTACTAAAAGCCTGAACAAAACAATCTATTTATCTTTAACATTCATGTGAGCGTTAAAGCTTCAGCAGACAGTAACTAAAGCCCTAACCATACTGGATGTCCAGGCTAATGCTAATGCTGAGAATTCAATAATGATCTATCAGCTGTGACTGATTTTAAAGCAGTGGTTCACCTAAAAATGGAATTTCAGTCATTATACCTACTCACCTCCATGCTGGTGGAAAGTCAGGTTTTTTTAATCCTCAAATCATTTCTGAGCTTCACAACAGCTGCAAGCATTCTGCTAAACACCTGAAGGAGATGGGGACTAGTTTTAAAACCTAAACTAACAAGTAAAATCAGACCTGAAATGACTCCATATGATGTTAACCCCAGTCTCCAGGAGCCCCAACATCCCAACTGATTTTAAAAAGGATGGTATTTACAAGCTAAAAGCATTAGCGTGCATCTTGTCTGAGGACCACTGCACGCTAACGCTTTTAGCTTAGAGGACACAAGGCAGATTTCAGATTATTATTAGATAGAAATAAATTGAAATAGACCTGAGACCCCTGGTCAGGGATGTTACAGCTGCAGACCCTGAGGCCACCCTGACGCCTCAGCATTCTCCTGTGATGTAAACGTAAAATAATAGTTAGGTATATATTTACGGATCGGGACCCAGCGCTCTCTGCTGGACTTGCTATGTAATGGGGACATGAAACTTTCGATATTACAGTTTCTTTTTACTTGTTGCACAACATCCAGTGTATGCTGATACCATTGTGTCTATGTGTGTTAGTACCCTGAACTTTGTCATCGTGTGTGACCTCTCTGTTTGGATCTCACACCCACAGGCCTCCAACCCGCTGTACAAGCAACCCGTCTCTACACATTTTGTGGAAACGGATTTCAGCGTGTACGGGAAGTCTTACAACGGAGGGGTCCACTGATCCCTCAGCACCGGGAGCGGCAGGACCGGTCCACAACAGATCCCTGGAGGACGGCGGTTGAAGCGAACTAGACTGTTCCTGAGTGAAGGAACCTGTGGCCTTTTGATATTTACGGAGGAGACTGAAGCTGACACTAAGACGTGAACATTTCCTTCATCTGTGTGGCGGTTGGCGGAGGAGCAGCGATCATGAACTCCTTGGTCTGGTTTAGAAGAGTTTGTCTGCAGTTCTCTCAGCACACATTCATTCTGTACACAGAGCAGGCAGGACATTATACTTGTACATTTTTATAAACACTAAAATGGCCTTTTCTAGTATAAACTGTGCACCCAACAGGACAGCTGAAACATCACTATCAGATTATTAAAATGCACATATTTCTCAAGGTGGCTATGATGACGTTGTGGTACTACTAACATTTACTAAGCAGTAGACGTCTTATCTTCATTTTGCACAGAGAATATTAAGAATCAAGTCTCATAACGATGTTTCTTTTGTGTGGTGTGTGTATGGGTGTGTGTTATTGTATGCTCCAGTTGCACTCTCTTGTCTTAATCTGAATTGCAGGGTACCCCCCCCCCCCCAATCCACTGAAGCTGGTGGTAACAAATCCCATAAAATCACCCTAACAAACGATGTGTGACACCCTTCAGACGTCTGTTCTGTGTCTGTGCCACCAAGCTCATCTGTTCCCACTGCAGCAGATCAATACAAACAACAGCCTTTATCGTCCTGTAATCTGCCTGAAAATAATACTGGTGATGATTTGTGATGACATCATCATTCAGCTGTAGCTGGACATGGATGATGTCAGTAATGTTGTGATGCTGCTTCAGTAGACTTCAGTGTGAACAGTCTGGTAGTGGCACTAATCGTGTGCTCTGTAACACAATCTACGTCTTTTGTTTTCACTGTTGTGATGAGACTCCTGGAAGCAGAAATTACACACTGAGCATTTAACCAGTTCCATTTCTCCAATGACAAAAATTCTATTCCTTTGACCTCGCAAATTAGAACACTCAACAGAAGTGGAACAAAAGCTGCCAAAACTGTCTAAGTTTGTCTTTCCACAGATCCAACGATCAACAACGCTGGTCTGATCAAAATAAACCTGTAATTTAAATTAATTAAATTCATTAAAACGTCCTGTCTCTACACACGGTTTTCCTTGTTTTGTATCCTTGTCATATATGAAGGGTTGCAACTGGCCGACACAGATCTGAACAGGAGGGACGACCACCTGCCAGATCAAATTCACTGTTGAATTGACTGTTGGTCAAAACAAAGTGAACAACAGGCATTTTTTCACTGTTTTCAGGCATTCAAATGAACCAAATTAATGAGGAAAATAATGGGTAGAAATAATGTAAAGACAAAATATTTGGAAGCTGCAACGTGTGTTTTTAACAATGGAGCTTTGTGGCACAGAGAAGTTAGCTTTGAATACACAGACTTGATACAATACTAGTATAAAAAATACCTCTGTCAATATCATGGGAAAAAGAAAGACACAAACAAGTATTGATACCTTAATATTTCACCACCTTAGTTTGATCAGTTCATTGATGGTTGTGGTGTTTTGGTTGGATTTGTCGACAATAATAAAGACATGAAATGTCAGCAGTCAGTGAACCCTGAACACCACCTGACAATCAGAGACGACTTTACAGGATAAATACTGTACACAACGCCTTAAAGCATCCTCCTGTGATAAAATAGATCCGTCACATTCATCGAGCTGCTACAGTATAAAGTCCCTGTGATGCTGTGTCCACCCTGTCTGCACTGGGAGCAGGTGGAGTTCACTGCTCCATCAGGAGGAGGTGGAGGGAGATAGAAGGCTGCTATGTCATGATGGTGGTACAGTAAAAGTGTCAGGGACTTAGAGTCAGTGTGAGTAAGTGTGTTTGAGTTCAAAGATTGTATGTAAATAATAATACATGGGTATGTGTGTACATACTGTGCCAAATGAAATGAAAATGTTCAACATCAGTCTCTATAAAATGTTCTTCCTGTACAGTTGTGAACATTTTACATGGATGAATGTGACTCAAACATGTTTATGTGACACTGCACACACAGCATCAACATTAAATTTACTTATGTCAAAGCCACTGAGTGTGTTGTGTGTGACTCTGTCGTACATTACATATTTTAAAAGGCTGCATCAGAAGGAGTGGCATGAATGTGTGTGTGATATCTTCAACATAAAGTACATGTTTGATGTGTGATCACAGACAGGAAGGCTGCTGATGCTGTCATTTACTGCCCCGGTTTACACAGGAGCTTTTAAAATGATGGCATTTTATAGTAATAATCCTCCGATAATGGGGCCATTATTGGAGGAATATTACTAACTTCACTCTTGATATTTATGCAAATCAATTAAGTTTGATGTTTAAAATGTTTTTCTAATTGTTTGCTGTGACAATGCTGCACTCGAAACGGATGGACTAACGGTCTATAGCTGGACTGTTTGAAGACAGGGGTCTGATTACCTCTGGTGTCAACCAATCACAGCGTCCCACTAAAAGAACATCATACCTACGGTCAGGCATGGAGAAGTTGGTGTGATGTTGGGGGGATGCTGTGTTTCTTCAGGACTAGGACGACTTGTTAGAACTGAGGGAAACATGAATTCTGGTCTCCAACAGAAGATCCTGAAGGGGAATGTCAGGTCATCAGTCTTTGAGCTGAAGCTCAACAACAACTGAGTCATGAAGACAATGATCCCAGCATCAGAGTAAGTCCACCCCTGATTGGCTCTAGAGGAATAGAATTAAAGTTCTGGAGTGTCCTAGTCAGAGTCTGGACCTGAACCCCATTGAGATGCTGTGGTGGGACCTGAACAGATCAGTTCATGCTCACTGGAGGGTTGGTGAGCAATAAAGTTCAGTAAGAAGAGTCAGAATTCAGCACAGTGATGTCAGAGACTGATCTCCAGTCATCAGGAGGGTTTGGTTCAGGTGCTGCCAAAGTAGGAACAACTAGATGTTAAGTTCAGGGAGGAGAATAACTTTTTACACTAGTGATTTAAGTATTGGATAAACTTTTTACCTTATAAGATAAAATTATCATTTAAAAGTTGCATTTTGTGTTTACTCAGGTTTACTGTGTTTCATGTTAAATTTAGTTTGAAGATTCAACACAGTTTAATTTGAGATACACATGAAAACAGAATAAATCAGGGGTGTGTCCAGTACTTTTTCACAGAACTGTAGTCCAACAGTTTAAGAACAATGTTTCTCAATGCACAAATTAAATTAAGAGGATTTCACCATCTACAGACCATAATATCATCTACAGACCATAATATCAAAAAATTCTGAGAATCTGGACAAATCTTGGAATGTCTGTGACCTTTGACCCCTTAGACAACAATGCATTAAAAACCAACATGATTCTATGGATCATTTTACTCCATGGGTTCAGGAACACTTTAAAAACCATTGAAAACCGTTGTCAGTGAACACATCATCTCTGCAGCTACAGATGGAAGTTAAGACTCTACCATGTGAAGCACAGAGATCAACAACATGCAGAGACGACACTGACTTCTCTGGACCTGATCTCATCTGAGATGGACCTGATCTCTTATGAGATGGACCTGGATGGACCTGATCTCTTAGAATGACACAAAGTGTCAGATTTTAGGAAATCATGGACGTTGTGTCCTCCGGGCTTAAGAGGAAGTGGATCATCCAGATTGTTACCAGCTCAAAGTTCAACAGCAGTGTCTCTGATGGTATGGGGGGTGTTATTGCCCATGTGTAACCTGTACATCTGTGATGGTATGGGGGGTGTTAGTGCCCATGTGTAACCTGAAAAACTCTGATGGTATGGGGGGTGTTAGTGCCTATGAGTAACCTGTACATCTGTGATGGTATGGGGAGAGTCAGTGCCCATGTGTAACCTGAAAAACTCTGATGGTATGGGGGGTGTTAGTGCCTATGAGTAACCTGTACATCTGTGATGGTATGGGGGGGTGTTAGTGCCCATGTTTAACCTCTACATCTGTGATGGTATGGGGGGGGTGTTAGTGCCCATGTTTAACCTGTACATCTGTGATGGTATGGGGGGGTGTTAGTGCCCATGTTTAACCTGTACATCTGTGATGGTATGGGGGGTGTTAGTGCCCATGTTTAACCTGTACATCTGTGATGGTATGGGGGGGTGTTAGTGCCCATGTTTAACCTGTAGATCTCTGATGGTATGGGGGGTGTTAGTGCCCATGTGTAACCTGTACATCTGTGATGGTATGGGGGGTGTTAGTGCCCATGTTTAACCTGTACATCTGTGATGGTATGGGGGGGTGTTAGTGCCCATGTTTAACCTGTAGATCTCTGATGGTATGGGGGGTGTTAGTGCCCATGTGTAACCTGTACATCTGTGAAGGCTCCATTAATGCTAACGGTACATACAGGTTTAGGAACAACATCTGCTGCCTTACAACAGTGAGGCATCAGAGTCAGAGTCCAGGTCCTAGACCGCTCTGTCTGCAGTCCAGACCTGCCCCCATTGGAAATGTGTGGGGCATTACGAAGAACCAAATACGACAGTAGCCCGTTAATGTTTTTGGAATTGGGGTTGTAGATGTATCATCTTTTTGCTCATAGTGTTTGCTTTGTCTCGACTCATGTTAATTTCCACCTGACAGAAAAGAGTATACTGATTTTTATTTCCCACATTATTTTCATCCATACATCTAATGCTTTTCCTACAGCATTAATTTTTAATTTTTTTTTTGAAACAGTAAATTATTTCAGGAAATAATGTATGTAGTTGTGGTATGACACTGAAGGCAGCCGTGCTAGTAAGTTTTTACTTTTTTAAACCTTTTGCTCACCCTGAGATGAACTGGTGACTTGTCCAGGGTGAACCCCGCCTCCCACCCAAAGTCAGCTGGGATAGGCTCCAGCCCCCCGTGACCCTACACAGGATAAGAGGTTAGAGAAAATGAATGAATGAATGAATGAATCATTTAGCAGCACTTTCCTCCCAGAATTGTCTCCTTTTGAAGTGCCTCCACTCCCCTCTGCTTTCTCTTTCTCTCGTTCTCCCTTTGTCTTGTGTTGTCCATGTTTTCAACCACACTGACCTACACACATTCCCTGTACTGACTGAACATTGTGTTGATGTGTGATGACAGAAATTATAGCATCAGGAACTAGACAGCACTCAAGAGTGCGTCAGCCTCCACCAAGGCAGCTCAGTTTCCACTGTGAAGCTCACTTCTCAATGCAATTGTGGCCACACACTCTCCCTGTGGCACACCTTCCTTTACTAAACATAGTGTAATGGAGCTCACCTCCACAGGATCCTGGTGCCCTCTGCTGGTAGGACCCCACCGTACCTCTCCAAGTCATCAGAATTTGTTCAAATCTTTCTGAGTAATGCCAGCAAACAAAACCTCCATGGTGGAGGTGATGAAAATCTGTGTTGTGTGATGAAACAACTGATTATCTCTGATCATACAAAATTAAATGCATGTATTGTGAACACAAACACTGCTGATAAATAACCTTCACTGGTGCTGACAGACGTTTGTGCTTTCTAGTTTTTTTATTTACCCAGTTCATTCTTCCAGTGGTTCCAATTAGCAGATACAGTAGTGCCTGCACAATAACAACCTTTGGTCCTGCTGACCGGGCTGCTCAATCAATACATGAATAATTTGTGAATGTGTTGATTTAAATGTAGATTTGTACAAAAATGTATGAGTCGATACTAATGTGTAAATATATCTCCAAAACGTTCTTTGAAAAGCAGACGTTTTAGATGAAGACAGAACAAATCAAACATGCTTTTGTCTCCTGCTGAGGCTCAGATCTGTATCTGTAGCTTTCTTTCAGGTGTGGAGGGTTAAGACTTCTGACAGCTGTGACGTGGAACATGTCAGTGTTTATTCCTGCTTGGTGTGAGCTCATACATCCTTCTTCTTTCTTCTTCTTCTTTCGGCCGTTCCCTTTAGGGGTTGCCACAGTGGATCATCTGTTTCCATCTCGTCCGATCCGGTTTGGAAATCAGTTTTGTGGTCTACATATTGATTTGGCAAAGGTTTTTACGTCGGATGCCCTTCCTGACACAACCCTCCCCATTTATCTGCGCTTGGGACCGGCACTAGAAGTACACTGGCTTGTGACCCCTTTGTGGCTGGGTTATCTCTTCACCTTCCCTATTGGTGGTTTTCAGTGTTTTGTGCACATCACGATGACACAAAAAGAGTGAAGACAGGAGAATTAACTGGTTTAACTGGTTAACACTGATGATGGAGGCTCCAGGGGATGATGGGAAATTGATCAGACAGAAGGTGATAGGTCGTCTCTGCTAAGAACACATGCTGTATGTTGTTGGGCACCAGAATCTTCAATGCGTTGAGATTTACCATAAAAATCACTTCATGTCTTTTCTCTGAGAAAAGATGCAGATTCTAGATTTACTTTTTCACTTTCTTAAACATTTTACCAATATCACGAAAAAATCACAAGAAGACAATCACAATAAAAAATACCCAGGCATGGACAACTCATGATGCTCCACCACTATCAGCAATTAGATCTGGATCCGGATCATAACCCCCATCTTAATCCTGATCCAGGAGTTTACAATAAATATTGAAGGGGGTAAATATATATCGGGTCACAGTATAGAGAGGTAGAGACATGGCACTGGCACCAATATGTAGCTGAGATATACAGATTCAGTCATTCAGTGGATTTATGGATCTATGATAAGTTCTATGTGGATGAAACAGATCTGGATCATCACCTGTTCCAGGCATTTTAAAAGGATCCTTCATCATTGCAGGATAAGGACAGTTACAAGATTTCTGCTTCTTACCTCATGGGTAATGTCTGCAATGATTGGACAAATATTACACCATGGCATCGTCATAATATCTGCCACATATTCAAATATGGATCCAAGTAATGTTCTGGATCAGTCATACCTTCTCCTTCTCTTCTCACGGCCATCTGAGAGAACCTGTTTCTAAATTTTGAAATCTTAAATATTTCAGTTCCTTTATTTTTTGGCTTCTTCCCTTCCACCATCCTTCTGCTTTATTTCCTCAACGCAGCATCTTCACCCTGCATGTTCAGCATCACTTCTCTTTTTCTGTCCTTTTTCTGCTCTGCTATGCTGAGGAGTCGGACCACCAGCCTTCTCTAGATGTACCTCCTGTACTTTGGCTGTCTGCAGTGGAAATTTAAGGAGAGGCTGTCATACATGACAGCTTTAAGGTGTTGATAGTGCTTAGTCAGGGAAATCATGGAGAAGATCCTGGTCAGTGTTAAAGATAAAGAAATGATCAATCAAACTAATTTTTAACATACTGTTTAGAATGCTTTGTGTCTCCAGATGAAACAAAGCTGCTTCTCTGGAAAATCTGTGCAGATGTCAGATTTCTATGTTTCACCATTTTCCTATTTATCGTGTCTTTTAGGTACTTTTTAGACATCTTGTCTTTGAGTACAGCACTGAGAGATGACAGGACATGAGGGGGAAGAGTGGAGGGGTAGCAAAGGTCTGATGATTGTGTGGTAACTTTTTTAATCCCTTGGCTGCCAACTTGGCCAAGTGAACTACAACCAAAGGAGTCAGATAGATTCAGTGGACTTCAATTTATGCTATCTTCGTCTGAAATGAAGTAAAGACTGAATGAAATAAACTATTCATGCATATCCTCATAACTGTAAACAGTAATTGAGTAAAAATACCTTTTCTCAAATAAGAAAGTCAATAACAATTTCTAGTCCCAGTCTATCACCATCAGATGTGTGTCATAATCCAACAGTACACTCAGTTTCAGATGTGTGGGGTGTCCCTTGGGGCCCCCCTGGCCCCCCTGGCCCCATGCCCCCGGTGGTGTGCCTGTGCGCTCCGGCGGCACTGGTCAGGGTGCTTCCTGGGCCCTGGGCCTGTTCGTTGTTCCGGACCAGCTTGGTGGGACGGGCCGAGCTTCTGTTTGACTTTGGAGGGGGCTCTGTACACCGGTGGGGATCTTTCTGCATGATCCTGGCCCAACACACCAGCATCTACTACGACCTGATCTTCAGTGTTGATTGGGGCCACCAGTGGCTGCTGATCCAGTGTTGAGGTCAACATCACCGCTTTGTGTTTGGTTCTCGGGACTCTTTAGGCTCTGGGTTGACAGAGAGTCCATGGAACACAAACACTACATTATATATATATATATATATATATATATATATATATACATGTATATATATATATATACATATATATATATATATATATACACATATATATATATATATATATTATATCGACTACATCGTCGATATACATGCAGACAGATTGAAAAAGAAAAGAAAAAGAAGGAAAAAAGGAAAAAGAAAAGAAACCTGCAACATCCACCGATGTGTAGCTGAAAGAATAGAGAGTCAGTAAGTTGTGAATGGCTTTGACTTATCTTTGAGTTTTGAAATTAAAATGAATGTTGGACCTTGGTGGAGGAATGAGGTCTACTGAGGGTCATGTTCAGGTTGGTGTGTGTCTGGTAACTTCTTCTGTGTGTATTGTTGATAACTAAATCAATATGTGGGACATCGGGTACATTTCTAACTTAATCATTAATAAACATCCTAATTATTGTTATTTAGTAACAAATGATCAGAAACATTGCTGCATGCTATTTTAGAATTTACCTTAGAATTCCTGCTTAGTGTGATGGCCCCACCTGGACTGGACATTTTACACAAACCAAAGTAACTGTCCTGGGCACTTGTACATTCCTTTATTGTGGTATTTTCTGATGGTGTGTGACATTTTGTATGAGCAGCATCACACAAAAACTACCAGAGAGATTTTAATGAAACTACCAGAGAGATTTTAATATTTGTTGGGAGGATTGAGCATGTGTCAGGGAAGAACCCTGACACAAAAAGAGTTTTCTTTTTCACTTTCTTTTCACCAATTCCATCTATTATGCGTAAACTACCTGATGGGTTGTGATGAAATTATAGCGAGGAAGAACCCATTAAACCAGAGAGGATCCAGATAAAGGGACAGATTTATTTCCACTTTTTTGAATGTTGCGAGATTCTTTCACTATTTTTATCACTGCAAAATTATCAACTGTTGGAACATTTTTCATGAATTTGGACGTACTCCAAAGAAGGAAACACTAAATTTTAGAAGGGACTGTTGGGTCTTGGAGGAGGAATGTGCCTCCTTCTAATATTTTGATATATTATTTATAATTTTTCCAGAGTAGTAGTAGTAGTCATAGTAGTTCTATTTCATCCCTCCTGACCTCCAGAGGCGGTGCTTCAAGCACTGGATGTGTCCGTCTTGCGCATGCGCAGGTTGAGTAACTATACCAACAAAGTCACTTGTGACCCCCGATGACCCTGGACAGGGTATATCTTCTGGGTGCTTCAGAGGATCTGTTCCTTCAATCTTCTCGCTTCGCAGATTCACTACTGAAATAGCAATAGCTTAAAGCTAAATACTGTGTTGAACCAGAAACTCGTCGCCGGTAGCCCTGTGACCACACGTCATGGTTGGAGCTGCGAGGTGCTTGCCCTCCAAATGCTACGACGAGCTATCCCCGCGAACAGCGGTTGCTGTCCCACTCTGTGACAATACCCTTCCTGGAGCATCCCGGGAGCAGCGGCCATTCGCTAGGTGAGTCACCCGTCTACGGTGATTATTACCTACCAGTCGGTGACAATAGAACAGCACTCCGTCTCCCGACAGGACTAGTTTATTAATTGTTTTTTCCTCCCGAGCTAACGTTAACAACTGGTAGCATCTGAAAGATGGCGGAGACAGACGGCGCTTCCTCCAGGAAGTGGGCCAGAGAGTGCGAGCTCGCTTCAAAGGTGGACCAGCTGACAGCTGAGATTAACCAGATGATGCTCCAGATGGAGAATGACGGGCAGAGGGTGCATGCACCTGCTCCTCCTGTGGCCTTGGCTGATCCAGAGGAGGATATTCTCACGATGGCTACCTCAGCCCCTTTTGGCACGGCCTCTCACGCCTCAGGGGTGGGTTCCCACTTCTCGGCCCGCAGTTCAAGGGAGAGCGCAGAAGATAGCTCTATGGAGCCACCATTCGTGTGGCCCTGGCTCACCTGCAGCTAGATGTGCCACAGGACCAGCCAGCCCCACCAAGTGCTTTTTTCAGGCGTGGTCCAGCTCCTACAGACGCGGGGCATGAAGGTCCTCCCATATCTGGACGACTGGCTGGTGTCTGCGCTGTCTCAGTCCCAAGTGGCCGAGGATACAGCTGCTGTTCTGTCTCATGTGGCCGGGCTGGGTCTCACGGTGAACGTTCTGAAGAGCTGCTTAGTTCCTTCCAAGAGCATCACCTTTCTTCGTGTAGCTCTGGACACTCTGGCCATGTTTGGAAGGGAGGCATGTCCTGGTCCAGTCGGACAACATCTCGACGGTCACCAACATTAATCGCCAAGGGGGCACCAGGTCTGCGCAGATGCTGCCGGTGACCCGGGACCTTCTGACTTGAGCAGCCCCCCGCCTAGCCAGCCTGAGAGCATTGTATTTACCCGGAGAGCGGAATGGGATTGCAGACTTCCTTTCCCGTCGCCAACTCTACCCAGGGGAGTGGCGGTTCCATCCGGAGGTGGTACTCAGCATCTGGGAGCTCTTCTGCAGGGCAGAGGTGGATCTTTTTGCCTCGGAGGGAAGAACCCATTGCCCTCCCTGGTTCTCTTGGATCGACGAGACCAGCCCTCTGGGAGAGGACGCCCTCACTCACGAGTGACTGGACAGTCTCCTGTACATCTTCCTGCCTGTCCCTCTGATTATCGCAACACTTCAGAGGGTCCTTCAGCAGGGCCTCATGTTGCTTCTAGTAGCCCCCTTCTGGTCGGGGAGGACGTGGTTCCCTCTGCTGCACAGGCTCTGTCGCAGCCCACCATGGCACCTCCCGGAGAGGGACGATCTCCTATCTCAGCTAGGGGGTCAGGTCTGGCATCCCGACCCTTGCTGCCTTCAGCTGTGGGTCTGGCCTCTGCAGGGCCCAAACCGCTGCTGAACAAATGCATGAATGCTGTCCACACTACTATCCTGCACGCCAGGGCACCATCTACCTGGCTGCAGTATGATAATAGGTAGCAGCTGTTCTCTGCTTGGTGTTCAAACAGGGCTGAGGACCCTGTGCACTGCTCCGAGCCTACCATTCTAGAATTTTTACAATCTCTCCTAGAAATGGTCGAGCACCTCTACGATGGGGTGACACAGGCTGGTGTCCCTCTTTTTGAAAGGGGCCCTGAGACTTCATCCCCCACGGACCCTTAGGTACCCAGCGTCGGACTTACCCCCAGTGTTGGATGCTCTATGCTTGCCACCCTTAGAGCCTCTGGACCAGGTAGAGCTGAAGTGGCTGTCAGTGAAAACTGCCTTCCTCCTTGCCGTCGTCACGGCAAAGCATGTTGGGGAGCTTCATGCCTTGTCAGTATGTGAGTCATGTCTGAGGTGGAACCCTGATGGCTCAGGCGTCACCTTATGGCCAAATACGGCTTTCCTACCAAAGGTCCTGTCGGGATCGTACCTCAATCAGTCAATCCAGCTGACACAGTTCAACCCCCGAGCGGATGAAAGGAACGATATGTCGGGGCTGTTATGCCCTGTGCGGGCCTTGAAAGCCTACGTGGCTCGTACTACCGACATATGCAAGTCAGACCAGCTCTTTCTGTGTCATAATGGTCCTAGGAAAGACTGTGCTCTGTCCAAACTATGTGGCTATCTCACTGGGTTATGCGTTGTAGGGTTAAAAGGGGTTAACGATAATAATTATGATCAAAATGATCATATATTAATTATCGTATTATAAAGCTATTAATTAATCAGGTAGGGTTATGAAAGAATACCTCGAGGAGCACCACCTTCCTAAAGCTATATTCCTAAGGTCGGAAGGATTCCTTAAGAAAGCTGTAAATATAACCCAGATTAATTAATTACTAAATAATAGCGTTCAATCAGTCTCAAGTGAAGGAAGTCGAGTCCTCTATCGCAAGAACTAATGATTCCAGTCATCAACACAGAAACTTGGTCTAAGAGAATCTACTTTATTATCAAAGATAATCTAACACAGCACACAGAACAAACTAAAACTAAATTCAACATAGGATGATAACAGAAAGATAGTCAAAATGAGATCGGAGTGAAAGAGAGAGGATAAGACATAACTATAACAGGGTGGATGATAGCGTGGTGATGTGAACCAAACTAAAGGGGGTCTAAGGGAAGTTTGAAGGGAAACTAAATTAGGTAAATTGTGGGTGATAATGCCAGATCAGCTATGACGCTTTCCAAGACACAGAGATTTCGGGTAGCTTACTTTTCAGCCGGTCTCCGGGGTAAGTACGAAAGCACGCTTTGGCGAGTTATCAGGAGGGGTCGCCGACCGGATACTCGCGGAGGATGCTGTTCGAAGTCTGCCGGATCCTGGTCCCGAATCTCGGATGTTGGAGGGTCGCGTCGTCGCTGGCTGGCGGCTTTGTGAACTTCGGACCTGATGGTCGTGTTCAGCTTGGCCGTGCTTTGACGGCGTTGAAGCGCGTTAAGCGGTAATACAGCTCAAAGAAGGGCTTAGTGAATTACTCAGGCGTGAGTGATCCACAGGTGAGCTTCCAATAATTTAGTTGAAGTGCAGCACTTCAATTCTTAGCTGAAATGGTAGGAGAGGAATGCTATCTAACTGTATGAGCTAAGTCCTAAAGAGAGGGGATCAGAAATTCTCTTCTGCTGCGGCAGGAGGGCACGGTCTTCTCCAAAGGGTTACGGGACCTCCGTGTTCAGGAGTCAGAGTGCATGTCAGGTGGAGGTAGGAGCAAGCGGAGCAAGAGGACGAGCGGCTTCGCGCCGTGGCTTTTGAATCCTCACAGCTGCCGGAAGTAAGGGCGTGTCCTATGTTACTGTAAGATACGAGGTCACATCACCAGCTGACATAGAAACAATAGGCGAGACATCTGAGTCTCTCCACTAGAAGGAGGCATCAAAGCACACATGCAATAAACATGAACTCAAAGGGACACAGGAAGAAAATCATCACTATGTGCTCATCAAATTCAAGACAAGAAACATATTATAAAAGGAGTAAAACACACAACGATAAGGGGAATATCAGAAATGATCCATCAGAACATGTTACAGAGTTCAGCTTCCCAGAAATCATGCTTACACAGTCATGAACACATTTCTTCTCTTGCTTCCGTGATGCGAGGAAGAGGAGAAGAGGCAGGAGGTATGGTGAACATTTTGGCATGGAAGGTTGGTTGGATTGTCAGATTTTTATTAATTCATTGATTCCCAGTTTCTGAACCCATGCAGGGTTTTGGATCCTGTGGTTTGGAACAGAAAGCAGTCTCATGGTCTCCTGAGTTGCAGACTGATACCCTGGTGTGTCTCTGGTACTCAGCAAGGGGTCAGGAGGGGTGAGACCAGGTCCTCTTTGATATGTTAAGGGAAGGCAAATGTTGTGTGGGTACAGACCCCAAGTTGTGATTACGGGTGTTATCTTTATGTGAATTGTGGGGTTGTAACTCCACAATGGTGAGCAGATGGTTGATCAAAGCGAATGACCATGTTTGATCATCCCGGCAAGGCGGAACCACAGCTGAAGTCGCAAGGCATGGTGAGGTGGAGGTCGACTGACCTACCCTCACCCTACAGTCCCCCCCCCACGGCTGGATGCAGGCGGATGGCGGAATCCCAAGCCGTAGCAGGTGATGTCCTTCGTCGAAGCGTTGAGGTTTGCCGGCTGTGGATGGTCAGCGTCATAGCATCTGGCAGTTAAACAGTCTAGGGGCAGCTATAAGCATGCATCTATACTGAATCAGGGTTATCTCAATCTAGGGCCTTAGAGGAGAGGTTATCATTTTCCGTTAGTTGTGAAGGAAAGATGGAAAGAAGGAAAAGGAAAGGCAGTCATTTGTCTTACTCTTCAAGAGTTAGTTAACTCAAGCTAGGAGCAGGGAACAGGTTGATACCCCTATCACCTGTAGTCTCCTCAACTTCATCTATCTTGGCTGGTCTACTCTTATCTGGGATTCTCTGTCTTACTATCTTAGCCATGTGTACTTGCATTTGTCCACCTTGCTCTGAAGGAGGCGGAGGCACCGGATGCAAAATACAGTGATCTAAGTTAAGGAGCACTAGGTAGGGAGGTATCCGTCCCGTAGCTAGGCTATCTACAGAAGAACTTATTTCAAGGAGCATGTCGGACATGAGCAAGTTTACTAGCTGTGTGTGTGCATAGTCAACCGCAACAACTGAAAGAGTATCTACAGCCCGGATGGTTTTGTTCAGAGCTTGACTATGGGTGTTAAGGATTACCACTGTTCCTTTACCAGTTTGGCCTATGGTTTGGAGCTTGCGTTGTTGATTTAAAAATCTGCGTCCTAAGCTCGGGTATTTCTACTTGCATTTCCCCAACATGACGCTTCACGGCGGTCATGCTGATGGAATTATAAGGAGAAAGTCCCAGGCTGAAGACAGAACCTACTACTGAGAACCTTTGAGATCTGGTTTTACAGTCTGCAGTTAGTTATCAGTAGCCCAGGTCGGTATTTTAAAATGATACCTGAGTCAGGACCTGGTGAAACACTGTCGGCTTGGGCCGTGATGGCTATCGCTACGAGTGTCAGAAGAGTGTAGATCCACGTCATTCTGAAGAAAGGAGCAACAATCAATGTAATTGCTGAGGCAAAGAAATCACAACCCCCCCCCTTATGTCAAAATGATTATTGACTAATTTGTTTAGCCGTCAAGTTTTGTAGCTCGTGCTTTTGTGTGCTGGAGCTAAGGTACTGTATTTGGGACCGCAGTGTCCCCGTCAATTCCCATGGGGGTTTTGGTTGTGGAGGGTCATTTCTTGGCATCTCGTCTGTTTGGACATCTTCGATGCACCTTTTGCATGCTGCTAAACCGGTGCTGAGTGGTGTTTTGTTGTTGTATGCCACTGCCCGTTTATCTTTGTCTTGGAGGGCATCAGCATCTGCTAGCACTTGTGCCGCGAAGTCTGATTTGGGTTTAGTGTCAGCTTCAGTCACCCCCCCCATGTCATGGGTTAGTGGTGTCGGAACGTCAGTGGGGTTCGTGCCCAGTGTTAGTACTGGGTCTGAGGGAAATCGGAAGGTTTCCTTTACAAGTCGCAGACTGGGGTCAGGTCGTGCCAGTGTCTCGTTAAGGTGGATACCATTAACGATTGTGTGACAGTGTTTGAATCCTTTGGGAGGTTTAGTAAGCGCGCAGAGGAACGACTCTTTTTGAGCAAAGCTACTTTTAGTCGGTTCGGTTGTTTGCACGGGAGCATCAAGCATTTCAGCTATGGGTTCACTTGTGGCTGTCATGGTCGACTGAACCTGCACAGTGTAGCTATGAGCCTCGGTGTGGGTGGCGGACGGAACCGGTAAGGGTCGTTGAACTTGTGCCCAAATCTTCAATTGCTTGAAGTCGATGAGCGGTTCGAAACGATCCAGAAAATCTTTGCCTATCAGCAACGGGATATCTTCAAGTGCCGACACGTACACAGGGTGAACAAGGCTCATAGGTCCCACTGTGAAGTGGATCAGGGCCATGGAAGTCAGAGTGACGCCTTTGGACGAGTATGGTTGAAGGTCTAGCGAGCAGGGTCGAAGTTCCAGGGTTCGTTTGGACCGTTGTACGACCGTCCTCAGCCTGTCGAAGAGGGATTGGGACATTAAGGTGATGTCTGCTGCAGTGTCTAGGAGAGCTTCGTGAGCTACACTGTCTTCTAGGGTGGCTGACAAGTACAACTTGCGAGCGACTCCCTTGGCTTTTAGATGGGCTAAGAATTGTCGTACAGGTGGGTCCCCCTGAAAGCTTCCGTTATCGCGGCGTTGGGTCATTTTGTCAGACTCTAACGGTACTCCCATGATTGCGGTCGCAGCCGGATCTTCGGGTTCGCTTTCGCTAGTAGGCTCCGAATCTGGGGTTGCTGTTACATTATGGTCTATCGCGGCGGACGAGACAATGTGGTTCGGTTCGCAGGGTGGTTGTTCCTGGATCCTAGTTTGTGGGTCTGTCTCAACGTTCGGTTCATACTCTTTTTGGGTGGAAGTTAAAGCGAACAGATCAGCTTTCTTAGTTTTTGACGTTTGCTCTCTTTTAAAAGTGGCGATAATGCTTTTAATGGCGTTCATTTCTTCCTGACTGAGCTCGCTTGAGCTAGTCTTAGTTTTCCTGCTTAGTTTTGTGGGTTTACCGTCAGGGCCGTCATGTTCCTCGTCAGAGGTGTTTGGATACAGGGCGTTTCGGTTAGG
The DNA here is from genome assembly GCA_037577475.1 of Chaunax sp. Z400. NCBI lineage: Eukaryota > Metazoa > Chordata > Actinopteri > Lophiiformes > Chaunacidae > Chaunax > Chaunax sp. Z400. The sequence continues at coordinate 26,032,342 of CM075196.1, read as the reverse complement.
CCTATCACGGTCAAACGAGGGTCTCGCGTCTCGGCGGTGACTGTCTCCATAACTGGGGTTTGAGCGGTGTTCCCACTGATTGGAATGCGACCTATTTGAACGCTGGTCGGAGAAGCGCGGGCGTGTGTCAAATCTAGACTGCGTCTGATTCCTGTTAGCCCAAGGTGGCGGTGTCGCACGCTGGTCTCTTCTCTCATAGAATGAGTCCCGTGGAGGGCCCGACTTGTGGGCCAAGACAAGTGGGTCGCCAGTGGCGGCCCCTTCAAGATCCAAAGATGAAGGTTGAGCGTTTAGGCTCAAGACATTGGGTCCTGGTTGTTTGCTTAAAGCCTGGTGTTGGCTGTCGAAAGCCTTTAAAGCAAGATCTCGGAGTGCCCGTGTAGTGTGGGTGCGTGGGCATGCGATGAGGCGAAGCTGGTGTTTGAGAGTAGGGTGAAGGTTCTCAAGGAAAAGCACTCGGAAGTTGACGTCTTCTTCCATACCAGGTTCGTTCCTCAAGCCGAAGAATGCGTTTCGCAAGCGCTGATAATATTCTTCGGGACTTTCTTGACGTTGTTGATGAATTTTCAAAGCGGCGGAGAGACCGGTGTTTCTAAGAGTGTAGGAGAACTCTTCCCTCAATGCGCGTGAAAGGCGTTCATAATCGTTGCGCGTCTCAGGGAGTTGTCGTTCTATGAACAAGCTCACTTCAATGCTAGATGTTCCTCTGATCACATAGATCCTATCTTCTACGGTGACGTTTTGTACGTTTCTTAGGTAGAAGTCAATATCGCTGAGATAGTGTTGGATGTGATACGAGTTGCCTGGTTTCGGGGTGAAACGAGTTATGTTTCGCGCGATTTTGTCTAGGTCTCTCTCAGACGGGCCTCGTGCAGGAGGGGTCTCGTACCGCGCGTCAGTGTTGGGAGCTGTTGTGCCGAGCGTACTAACAGGCTGGCCTGTATTGTGTTCTAGTCTCCTGGCTTCGGGTGGCTGTAGTGCGGCGAATTGGGCTTGTAGGACCCTCAGTTCGCCTTTAGCGACTGCTAAAGCCATGGCGTCTTCCTGTCGCGCACGGTATGTAGCTTGCAGTTCTCGGTCGGAGTCAACGTACTTTTGGTGGAGGAAACCGACTCGGTCTTGAAGCGCTCTTCGGTTTCCTTCGTGCTCGGCGACCAGGGTTTGCGTTTCCCTGAGTTGTTGGGTGAGGTGTTCTACCTTTCGTTCAGACTCAACGAGTTTTGCTTTTGTGTCTCTGAGTTGAGACTCCGAGGCAGTTAGCTCGGTGCTAACGCGCTCGAGGGTTTCGCTAAGCTGGGGGTCTGGTAGTCTTACTGTCACCTCCTCTTCTGTGCTATTTCTCCCTGTGTCGGCGGATCCCGACTCAGTGTCGGCGATGGCATCTTCTAAATCCCTAATTTTTCTCTCGGCTGCCTGTAGGGATTGGTTACTGGTCTCTAACTGGTCTCTTAAGGAGTTGATTTCACCCTGTTGTTGCCTTAGTTCTACCAAGTTCTCTCCTAAAAAGCGGTTTAGGTGTCGAGCCTGGGCAGACAGAAGGACGGTCAATCGTGTTAGAGTGGGCGATGTTTCTTTAGATGGGAATGCAGCGGTGAGGGCTTTACACACTACATCCACTATTTCTTGCTCTATGGGCAGGATTTGTAGGCCTTTAAGTCGCTCAATGTGCTCGGAGGCAGCATTGCCAGTTAGTTCATTTATCGCTTCATCAATATGTTCAAGGGGTTTGTCAACGTAGCCGGCGGCGTTGCTGTTAGCGTCAGACATGGTGGCAGCGTTTGAGTTAGCACTGGGTGCACTATTGAGTCTGGCACTCTCAAAAGTTTTATCTCTTTGTTCCAGCTAACTGCGGCTATTGCCTGGCTGAGAGCCAGGCAATAGCCGCAGTTAGCACTGCTATTCTCTCTATAGCGTGGCTATAATATCCTTTGTGTTGCTGTTGGAGGGTATGCAATGCTAAAGCCCAGCAATCACCAATACTGCACATTCACAGAGCTGAGAGTTCACAGTAACCTACACTTCCTGGATAGAAATCACTGTTTAACAACAGCTAAAGTTAACACTTGCGTGTAAAAAGGAATCCAGGAAGCACAACTTTATCATTAAGCAATGACAAAAGAATCAAAGAATCAGACTTTAAAGTCCTACAAGTCAATGTACTATTAACTTTCACTAGCTAGTTACAATAATTTTAGCCTTAAAGGAAATCATCACAATGTTTCTCACTGTGAATGGTAGTTGAAGCACCGTAGTGTCCCAATGCCTTAGGCAAAACAGCTTCTATGAGCTATGGCTAATGGCTAGCAAGGCTAAAGGCTAACTAGCTTCTATTTATCTTAGCAACGGCACAACGGTCAAGTATCCTGTATTATTTCTTGAGTACCACAGGAAAACACAACAGAAGCGTCGCTAAGCTTTTCAGCTATTTGTATGCTATGCTAACTCTTTTTAGCATCAGACTATTTCAAAAGGAACATCAACACCGTTGCTGTATTACAGCAAAGGTTCAAAGCATCAGCCTATTTCTGTTAGGCTCGCGCAGCTTAAGCTAAAGGCTAAAAGCTTAAGCCAATATATTCAACACGGTCAGAACTCAAATAGCTTCACCAGGGGGAGCTATTACTCAAACCGCCATTTTGGAAAAGGGGGGTATGATTACGCAATGACGACACGTGCGGACGTCACTAGGCTCCACCTACTGTATGGCTCGCGCTGACTCTGTGTTTTCTCCTCAGACAGCGCTGGGAGAGCAGAGGAAGCACATCAACAGTTTCTCAACAAAGTTTATCAGCACACAATTTTTGGTTCCACGATCGACACGTGGCTACCCTAAGCACTTTGCTACGCAACTTTCTGACTTTTAAGCAAACTGAACAAAATCTTCGCTCGGTGACGGTACTACTTGGGTTGCAATCTTGCAACCAAAACACGCTTTATCTTTAAGCGTTATAATAAACCCTTACACTGATTTACTCAGCCTGTCCTAGCGGTTAGGAAGCTCATCTAACTTAGAACAAAAGGGGGGATACCAGTGTGTCTCTGCTGGAAACTCGCAGCCAGAGAGTCTTTGTATCCGGCTCAATATAGATACGGGATTTCTTCGCCGTATCTGGGGAGCCCGGGCCTTACAAATTATTTAAACTAATACATGTACCGAATTTTACGTAGCGCTGATTCTCACAGTTTCCTCACAAGTATACTCATCGGTATAGTTGGGTATGCACACACATCTGTTTTCCACTCGGCGGTGGCCAGAGTTTCGCGCAGCGGCGAACAAGGAAAGAAAGGAAGAAAGTTGCTCAAAGAAAGAAAGGAGGAAAGTTGCTCAAGTCCTAATGCTACTCCATGACAAGTTCTGCTCGCGTTAATTAAGAGTTTGTTCAAACATAAGACTAAATTTCGCTGTGTTTTTGACTAGGAACCTTAGTGTGAACCTAGGCCTCTCACGGGGCACCAAAATAAGCTGTAGGGTTAAAAGGGGTTAACGATAATAATTATGATCAAAATGATCATATATTAATTATCGTATTATAAAGCTATTAATTAATCAGGTAGGGTTATGAAAGAATACCTCGAGGAGCACCACCTTCCTAAAGCTATATTCCTAAGGTCGGAAGGATTCCTTAAGAAAGCTGTAAATATAACCCAGATTAATTAATTACTAAATAATAGCGTTCAATCAGTCTCAAGTGAAGGAAGTCGAGTCCTCTATCGCAAGAACTAATGATTCCAGTCATCAACACAGAAACTTGGTCTAAGAGAATCTACTTTATTATCAAAGATAATCTAACACAGCACACAGAACAAACTAAAACTAAATTCAACATAGGATGATAACAGAAAGATAGTCAAAATGAGATCGGAGTGAAAGAGAGAGGATAAGACATAACTATAACAGGGTGGATGATAGCGTGGTGATGTGAACCAAACTAAAGGGGGTCTAAGGGAAGTTTGAAGGGAAACTAAATTAGGTAAATTGTGGGTGATAATGCCAGATCAGCTATGACGCTTTCCAAGACACAGAGATTTCGGGTAGCTTACTTTTCAGCCGGTCTCCGGGGTAAGTACGAAAGCACGCTTTGGCGAGTTATCAGGAGGGGTCGCCGACCGGATACTCGCGGAGGATGCTGTTCGAAGTCTGCCGGATCCTGGTCCCGAATCTCGGATGTTGGAGGGTCGCGTCGTCGCTGGCTGGCGGCTTTGTGAACTTCGGACCTGACGGTCGTGTTCAGCTTGGCCGTGCTTTGACGGCGTTGAAGCGCGTTAAGCGGTAATACAGCTCAAAGAAGGGCTTAGTGAATTACTCAGGCGTGAGTGATCCACAGGTGAGCTTCCAATAATTTAGTTGAAGTGCAGCACTTCAATTCTTAGCTGAAATGGTAGGAGAGGAATGCTATCTAACTGTATGAGCTAAGTCCTAAAGAGAGGGGATCAGAAATTCTCTTCTGCTGCGGCAGGAGGGCACGGTCTTCTCCAAAGGGTTACGGGACCTCCGTGTTCAGGAGTCAGAGTGCATGTCAGGTGGAGGTAGGAGCAAGCGGAGCAAGAGGACGAGCGGCTTCGCGCCGTGGCTTTTGAATCCTCACAGCTGCCGGAAGTAAGGGCGTGTCCTATGTTACTGTAAGATACGAGGTCACATCACCAGCTGACATAGAAACAATAGGCGAGACATCTGAGTCTCTCCACTAGAAGGAGGCATCAAAGCACACATGCAATAAACATGAACTCAAAGGGACACGGGAAGAAAATCATCACTATGTGCTCATCAAATTCAAGACAAGAAACATATTATAAAAGGAGTAAAACACACAACGATAAGGGGAATATCAGAAATGATCCATCAGAACATGTTACAGAGTTCAGCTTCCCAGAAATCATGCTTACACAGTCATGAACACATTTCTTCTCTTGCTTCCGTGATGCGAGGAAGAGGAGAAGAGGCAGGAGGTATGGTGAACATTTTGGCATGGAAGGTTGGTTGGATTGTCAGATTTTTATTAATTCATTGATTCCCAGTTTCTGAACCCATGCAGGGTTTTGGATCCTGTGGTTTGGAACAGAAAGCAGTCTCATGGTCTCCTGAGTTGCAGACTGATACCCTGGTGTGTCTCTGGTACTCAGCAAGGGGTCAGGAGGGGTGAGACCAGGTCCTCTTTGATATGTTAAGGGAAGGCAAATGTTGTGTGGGTACAGACCCCAAGTTGTGATTACGGGTGTTATCTTTATGTGAATTGTGGGGTTGTAACTCCACAATGGTGAGCAGATGGTTGATCAAAGCGAATGACCATGTTTGATCATCCCGGCAAGGCGGAACCACAGCTGAAGTCGCAAGGCATGGTGAGGTGGAGGTCGACTGACCTACCCTCACCCTACAGCGTTATATGTCATACGCCATGCGTATGAGACAGCTGACCGCCGCCTGTCATCCGGAGTTTGGTGCCACTCCACAAGAAGTGCCTCCACATCATGGCGGCTCTGAGAGGGGTGCCCCTAGAGGCTATATGTGCCGCGGCCTCGTCGGCATCGCCAAACACCTTCTCCAGGTTCTACAGAGTCAATGTTGCCACTCCTCATCCACTGGACGTGGTCCTCTTACCAGGTTCTCCTGCTTCCACTCACTGAAGTGAGTACAGGGATTCCTCGTGACTCTGTTGGTATAGGTCATCCAGTGCTTGAAGCACCGCCTCTGGGGGTCAGGAGGGATGAAATAGAATGAAAGTTATGTATATAACTACAGTTCTATGAATCCTGGATGACCGTCAGAGCGTTCAGTCACTCAGAATCCTCTTGTTTTTGCAAGGAGATTCTGCAGGAACAGATCCTCTGATGACACCGGAAGATATACCCTGAATCCTGGGGTCATCGGGGGTCACAAGTGACTTTGTTGGTATAGTTTCTCGACCTGCGCATGCGCAAGACGAATACATCAAGTGTTTGAAGCACTGCCTCTGGTGGTCATCCAGGATTCATATAACCGTAGTTACATATGTAACTTTCGCTTTAACCAAACTACATTTGTCCACAGGGTAGATTTGCTGTACTTCACAAACATCCTGTGTGAAATAATTGGTAGCTTTAAAAGTAGCTTCTCCAACACAGTGCAGTGTTAAATAATCCACCATCACTAAGTGTATGATGGCCTCTGGACCTCGTCTCCCACTTTTGTTTCAAAGGTGATGAATTTACCACACAGTCTTCACCAATGTGTTGCTGCTGCAGCAGGAGGAGAGAGGAGGCTGCGGCTCTATTTTCCCACGATCGCTGACCTCTTTGTGATGTTAATGTTTGGTGTAAGCTGCGCTTTAGTTTCCAGCTCTGAAAGCTCATATAATTCAGGGAGTGTGTGATTTTCAGTGTGTGTGACAGCCGTCACCCACAACACTGACCTCACATGACTGCTCTCACAGCAGCAACACATTCAGGCTACGTGCAGCACAAAAGCTCCGTGAACTGTGTGAAATAGTCTCAGTGTCCTGAACTTTGACCTCCTCTGGCTGAACGCTGACACTGTCGAACACATCTGAGTGTTTGCTGTGAAATACATGTGGTGTGTGACAGAAATACTGACATACTGTAGCTGCAGCACTGTCATCATTAGCACTGTTCAGTTTGATGATATATATAGTGTGTATATATAGCGTGTGTGTCACCTCCTGAATGGTGGACCAGTCCTGATGTTCATAAGTGGAGTTTTACATGCGTGACACAGACCACACGTTTGGAAACACACCTTTGGATGTGGTAGTGTTGTTTCTCCTTGTCAGACTGTAGGCTGTTATCTTTTTTTAATTACCTCGGCATGGTAATAATAAACTACCAACTGAGCAGGTGGAGATTAAATATGTGATTGATTACCCCAGTTTGTTTGTTATTTATAGATATTAATAGATTTCAAAGATATTTGTGGAGGCATGGGCTAAGGAAGAGATGATTAGATTTTGAGGCAGATCTAGAGACCCCAAAATCTTATTTAATTATTTTTTTGGGGGGGGGGGGAATTATTATAATGTTGCTTTTTAATACCTTAATTCCTATTTTAGAATACTAAATTATGAAAACAATATGTGTTGATTTCTACATTTCATGCTAAAACATTATGTTTGTATATAATGTAATTTTGTTTGATATTCCATTTATTTGAAGCTTTTCTTGTGGGACCTGTTTGCTCCACACAGACTGGTGTTGGTGGAGATAGAAGCTCTGATTGACGCCTATTTTCTAAATTAATCTCCTTTGTGTTCTTTTGATCTGAGGCTGTATCATTGTTTGGACCCATTCATTCCAATGAAGGGAAGTCATAGAGCCACCATGATACAGTAATGTGCTTCCAACTTTATGGTAACAGTTTAGACTCTTCTGTTTCGACACAACGTTTGTTCTTCAGGAGACTAACCTGTCATCAGTATCCTGCCCTCTGCTGCCATCTAGTGGCCGGAAATGTCAGTATAGCTTATGAATTTACCAACACACACCTAAAAGTAATCATTGTTAACAATATACTGATCTAGGAGCAGATGAACATGGACAAGAATGTTAATGGATTACTAATCATAGCAAGTACTCAAAAGAAGGTTGTGCCAGGGAGAACGATGATAATGAGTAATTTCAGCCAAGCCATACTGATCCTGAATCAGTGTTGTCTTTAATATCAGGGTGGGTAAGATTATTAAAAGGCGTGAAAACATTAACTCTGGCAGCATCAACAGCAGACAAAGCTGCAACAATCACTTTAAACAGATATTCCTGCCCAACAGAATATTCTCTGCTGCAACAGAACCTATTCTACTACAGTATTTATTCTACTACAGTATTTATTCTACTACAGTATTTATTCTACTCTACTACAGTATTTATTCTACTACAGTATTTATTCTATTACAGTATTTATTCTACTACAGTATTTATTCTACTCTACTACAGTATTTATTCTATTACAGTATTTATTCTACTACAGTATTTATTCTACTACAGTATTTATTCTACTCTACTACAGTATTTATTCTACTACAGTATTTATTCTATTACAGCATTTATTCTATTACAGCATTTATTCTACTATAGTATTTATTCTACTACAGGAGTTATTCTACTACAGTATTTATTCTACTACAGTATTTATTCTACTACAGAACTTATTCTACTACAGAACTTATTCTACTACAGTATTTATTCTACCACAGTATTTATTCTATTACAGCATTTATTCTATTACAGCATTTATTCTACTACAGTATTTATTCTACTACAGAACTTATTCTACTACAGAATTTATTCTACTACAGTATTTATTCTACTCTACTACAGTATTTATTCTACTACAGTATTTATTCTATTACAGTATTTATTCTACTACAGTATTTATTCTACTACAGTATTTATTCTACTCTACTACAGTATTTATTCTACTACAGTATTTATTTTATTACAGCATTTATTCTACTATAGTATTTATTCTACTATAGTATTTATTCTACTACAGGACTTATTCTACTACAGTATTTATTCTACTACAGTATTTATTCTACTACAGAACTTATTCTACTACAGTATTTATTCTACTACAGTATTTATTCTATTACAGCATTTATTCTATTACAGCATTTATTCTACTACAGTATTTATTCTACTACAGAACTTATTCTACTACAGAATTTATTCAACTACAGTATTTATTCTACTACAGTATTTATTCTACTACAGGACTTATTCTACTATAGTATTTATTCAACTACAGTATTTATTCTACTACAGTATTTATTCTACTACAGTATTTATTCTACTACAGGACTTATTCTACTATAGTATTTATTCTACTACAGGACTTATTCTACTACAGTATTTATTCTACTACAGTATTTATTCTACTACAGGACTTATTCTACTACAGTATTTATTCTGCTACAGAGCTTATTCTACTATAGTATTTATTCTACTACAGTATTTATTCTACTACAGACCTTATTCTACTACAGTATTTATTCTACTACAGTATTTATTCTGCTACAGAACTTATTCTACTACAGTATTTATTCTACTACAGAACTTATTCTACTACAGAATTTATTCTACTATAGTATTTATTCTGCTACGGAATTTATTCTACTACAGTATTTATTCTGCTACAGAATTTATTCTATTACAGATTTTATTCTACTATAGTATTTATTCTACTACAGAATTTATTCTACTATAGTATTTATTCTGCTACGGAATTTATTCTACTACAGTATTTATTCTGCTACAGAATTTATTCTATTACAGATTTTATTCTACTATAGTATTTATTCTACTACAGAATTTATTCTACTATAGTATTTATTCTGCTACGGAATTTATTCTACTACAGTATTTATTCTACTATAGCATTTATTCTGCTACGGAATTTATTCTACTACAGTATTTATTCTGCTACAAAATTTATTCTATTACAGATTTTATTCTACTATAGTATTTATTCTACTACAGAATTTATTCTACTATAGTATTTATTCTGCTACGGAATTTATTCTACTACAGTATTTATTCTACTACAGAACTTATTCTACTACAGTATTTATTCTACTACAGTATTTATTCTACTACAGTATTTATTCTACTCTACTACAGTATTTATTCTACTACAGTATTTATTCTATTACAGCATTTATTCTATTACAGCATTTATTCTACTATAGTATTTATTCTACTATAGTATTTATTCTACTACAGGACTTATTCTACTACAGTATTTATTCTACTACAGTATTTATTCTACTACAGAACTTATTCTACTACAGAACTTATTCTACTACAGTATTTATTCTACTACAGTATTTATTCTATTACAGCATTTATTCTATTACAGCATTTATTCTACTACAGTATTTATTCTACTATAGTATTTATTCTACTACAGTATTTATTCTGCTACAGAACTTATTCTACTACAGAACTTATTCTACTACAGTATTTATTCTACTACAGTATTTATTCTATTACAGCATTTATTCTATTACAGCATTTATTCTACTACAGTATTTATTCTATTACAGCATTTATTCTATTACAGCATTTATTCTACTACAGTATTTATTCTACTACAGTATTTATTCTACTACAGAACTTATTCTACTACAGAATTTATTCTACTACAGTATTTATTCTACTCTACTACAGTATTTATTCTACTACAGTATTTATTCTATTACAGTATTTATTCTACTACAGTATTTATTCTACTACAGTATTTATTCTACTCTACTACAGTATTTATTCTACTACAATATTTATTCTATTACAGCATTTATTCTATTACAGCATTTATTCTACTATAGTATTTATTCTACTATAGTATTTATTCTACTACAGGACTTATTCTACTACAGTATTTATTCTACTACAGTATTTATTCTACTACAGAGCTTATTCTACTACAGAACTTATTCTACTACAGTATTTATTCTACTACAGTATTTATTCTATTACAGCATTTATTCTATTACAGCATTTATTCTACTACAGTATTTATTCTACTACAGAACTTATTCTACTACAGAATTTATTCAACTACAGTATTTATTCTACTACAGTATTTATTCTACTACAGGACTTATTCTACTATAGTATTTATTCAACTACAGAACTTATTCTACTACAGTATTTATTCTACTACAGAATTTATTCTACTACAGGACTTATTCTACTACAGGACTTATTCTACTACAGATTTTATTCTACTACAGTATTTATTCTACTACAGAACTTATTCTACTACAGAATTTATTCTACTATAGTATTTATTCTGCTACGGAATTTATTCTACTATAGTATTTATTCTACTACAGAACTTATTCTACTACAGCATTTATTCTACTACAGAACTTATTCTACTACAGTATTTATTCTACTACAGAACTTATTCTACTACAGAACCTATTCTGCTACAGAACTTATTCTACTACAGTATTTATTCTACTACAGAACTTATTCTACTACAGGACTTATTCTACTACAGTATTTATTCTACTACAGGACTTATTCTACTACAGGACTTATTCTACTACAGATTTTATTCTACTACAGTATTTATTCTACTACAGAACTTATTCTACTACAGAATTTATTCTACTACAGAACTTATTCTACTACAGATTTTATTCTACTACAGATTTTATTCTACTACAGTATTTATTCTACTACAGAACTTATTCTACTACAGATTTTATTCTACTACAGATTTTATTCTACTACAGTATTTATTCTACTACAGTATTTATTCTACTACAGAACTTATCCTACTACAGAACTTATTCTACTACAGAATTTATTCTACTACAGTATTTATTCTACTACAGAACTTATTCTACTTCAGTATTTATTCTACTACAGAACCTATTCTGCTACAGAACTTATTCTACTACAGTATTTATTCTACTACAGAACTTATTCTACTACAGTATTTATTCTACTACAGTATTTATTCTACTACAGTATTTATTCTACTACAGGACTTATTCTACTACAGGACTTATTCTACTACAGATTTTATTCTACTACAGTATTTACTCTACTACAGTATTTATTCTACTACAGAACTTATTCTACTACAGAATTTATTCTACTACAGATTTTATTCTACTACAGTATTTATTCTACTACAGTATTTATTCTACTACAGGACTTATTCTACTACAGTATTTATTCTACTACAGTATTTATTCTACTACAGGACTTATTCTACTACAGTATTTATTCTGCTACAGAACTTATTCTACTACAGTATTTATTCTACTACAGTATTTATTCTACTACAGAACTTATTCTACTACAGTATTTATTCTACTACAGAACTTATTCTACTACAGAACCTATTCTGCTACAGAACTTATTCTACTACAGTATTTATTCTACTACAGAACTTATTCTACTACAGTATTTATTCTACTATAGGACCTATTCTGCTACAGAACTTATTCTACTACAGTATTTATTCTACTACAGAACTTATTCTACTACAGTATTTATTCTACTACAGGACTTATTCTACTACAGGACCTATTCTACTACAGGACTTATTCCACTACAGGACTTATTCTACTACAGATTTTATTCTACTACAGTATTTATTCTACTACAGGACTTATTCTACTACAGTATTTATTCTACTACAGTATTTATTCTACTACAGGACTTATTCTACTACAGTATTTATTCTACTACAGAACTTATTCTACTACAGTATTTATTCTACTACAGTATTTATTCTGCTACAGAACTTATTCTACTACAGTATTTATTCTACTACAGAACTTATTCTACTACTATATTTATTCTACTACAGAACCTATTCTGCTACAGAACTTATTCTACTACAGTATTTATTCTACTACAGAACTTATTCTACTACAGTATTTATTCTACTACAGGACTTATTATACTACAGGACTTATTCTACTACAGGACTTATTCTACTACAGGACTTATTCTACTACAGATTTTATTCTACTACAGTATTTATTCTACTACAGTATTTATTCTACTACAGAACTTATTCTACTACAGAATTTATTCTACTATAGTATTTATTCTGCTACGGAATTTATTCTACTACAGTATTTATTCTGCTACAGAATTTATTCTATTACAGATTTTATTCTACTATAGTATTTATTCTGCTACGGAATTTATTCTACTACAGTATTTATTCTACTACAGAACTTAATCTGCTACAGAACTTATTCTACTACAGTATTTATTCTACTACAGTATTTATTCTACTACAGAACGTATTCTACTACAGTATTTATTCTACTACAGTATTTATTCTACTACAGTATTTATTCTACTACAGAACTTATTCTACTACAGAATTTATTCTACTACAGAACTTATTCTACTACAGATTTTATTCTACTACAGTATTTATTCTACTACAGTATTTATTCTACTATAGTATTTATTCTGCTACGGAATTTATTCTACTACAGTATTTATTCTGCTACAGAATTTATTCTGCCACAGAAGTGATTGTACTACAGAAGTGTTATTTGCGTTAGATTTGTTTCGGATGTCCTACCTTGCAGCCGTTTCCCTGCAGCTTCCTGTCTCCTAAGCACAAACCAGCCGTGCACGGGGCCTTGTGTGGCCTGGAAATCTGGGGAAGCCCTTGGGAAATGGTGCATTGTTTACTTCTTATTTTTCGCCCTTCACTGCCTTAAAATCAGAATTGTTCTCTGTATTCCGCTGGGGTAAAAATTTTATCGTTATATCAGGCTGTAGAATAACATTCATCCTACTGAATAAAAATATTGTGGTTACTTTAAAAATTCTTTGCATGCCTTGAGCAGGAAAATATTGAGTGAGAGTATACTTTTAAGCTTTTTCTTTCCTTGTGAAATGTATCATTTGATTGTGGGATTACTGCGCCAGCCTTTCCACTCTGTGTCTAAAGTGTGTCTTAGATGCAAAATTATGTCACCAAAGATTTAGGAGAGAAAATAAGCAGTGAATGATTCAGGCTACTTTTTAGTCATCTGTGGGGAAAGACCACTCCTTTTTGTGAGTTGTTGAGTCAGGAGAAACATTGAAAACCTTATGAAACATTATTTGTTACAAATTCTTAATTCTTAATTCCAGATGCATAATACATATAGGGAAGACGGAATGAATTTAATCAGGTATTATGTGTATTTATTTGGTGAAATGCAAGTTGTGTGAAAGATGCTGTCTTCACTTGGACACTATTTTTATATTTATTTTCAGAGGAGTACAGAAGACTGATACAGAACTTCAGCACATGGTGCAACAACCAATCACGTGAAGCTAAACCAATGTTCTGAGTGAAGGTGTTGAATGAGGGCCAGAAAAGTGTATGAATATGAATATGTCACAGTGATTCTGATGTTGGAACACTTACATCCCTTCATCTTTTCATACTATCTGACATTTATGTAATATTTTTTTCAAATTAGGTCTGAATTCTTGAGTAATGGCCAAAATTGTGTTTTGTGAGGTCACAGTGACTTTGACCACCAAATTCTAATGAGATCAACAAGGGAGGATGTTGGTGCCAAGGTTGAAGTTACTTACTCCAGGCGTTCTAGAGATATCACGTTCACAAGAATTGAATGGATGGGTGGAAACGTGAAAACATAACACCTCTGACCAGAGTGGAGGCATTAAAACAAGCAACCCTTTACACTGTGCTGACATGGCCAAAAGTAAGTATACGGACACCCCAACATTTCACCCACATGTGATTTTTGAACATGTCATTTCAAAACCATAGGTATTAGCCTGTTGCTATAACAGCTTGGCTGCAAGAAAGTAACATCACTGAGCATGTTGGTCAATAAGGCCTGGCTCAGCATTTCAGTTCATCACAAAGAAGGTAATGTGTTCACTCATTTGTTGACTGGTTGGTTTGTTTGTGAGCTGGATGGAGCATGTTCCAGGAAAAAAACATTAAATGTTGGTGTGGATCCAGGAAAATTTTTTCTACTTTCTTAAACAATGCTAGGTCATTTACAACATTCAGTTTTCATCCTATGGGAACGACACAGAGCTTACAGAGCGTAAACCCCCACAAAGCCAGCTCAATTTCCCCATTATCTCATTGCACCTAACAGTCCCCTGATAGGCTGAGCCTCATCATTTGACTCCTGGACCATGACAACCTGCCCCTAGAATCTGGATCACATTGGTAGCAGCCCTATAAATGTAAACATTCTGGATCACCAGATCTGGACTATGACTTGGATCCAGATCAGCCTGTGGTGTGTGCTACATCTTATGGTGATGTCATCGTGTCATTTTTGTCCAAACATTGAAGACATTATCCATGAAATGAGAAGCATTGTGTGTGTGTGTGTGTGTGCGTGTGTGTGTGTGTGTGTGTGTGTGTGTGTGTGTGTGTGTGTGTGTGTGTGTGTGTGTGTGTGTGTGTGTGTGTGTGTGTGTGTGTGTGTGTGTGTGTGTGTGTCAGACCACCAGAGCGATGATGCTAGTACCAGGATGTCATGAAGTTTATTCAGTCCAGATGTTAGAAATAAAGCGAAAACAGTCCAGAAACAAAGACACTATTATTCTCTGCATCTCCCTCCATCTATATTGTTCATCCTCTCACCCATCTGGCCTGTTGTATTTGGTAGCAACTAACAGTCAGCCTGAGCAATAAAACCGGTCTGCTCCAGAAAAGTGTCTGACGTGTGGAGAAGATGCAATGTCATTTCCAAAGAGCAGTTACCGACACATACTACCACCAGCGCTAACAGTTATTCTGCAGAATGTCTTGGTGCTACTTATAATTTCCAGTTTGTTCAAGCAGAATGGGACCTAACAGACAATCTAAGCTCTATGTTTTATATTGAGATTAAAGTCCATTTAGCATGTTTTCTGGCCGCTCGGTGGATATCAGCTGTAATATTGTGATATTGTGCTGATATTCCAAACTTTTTATTCAAACTTTTTTCATTAACAGATACGGATCAACATTATATGTATGCTCACATTACCGGGATAAAGTGACTCAATTCCATTTTTCTTACTTAATGTGACACGTCACAAAAACGTTTTCAAATCAGATATGAGTCAGCTTCACATGTGATCCTAGACCAGATACATATGTGATCCGTGGCCAGGCGACATGAATGAAGAACAATCATTTAGGAATTCATGTGGCTTATTTTGCAGCGTGGTAATATGAAACCACTAGAGAGAGGAGAGATAACTTCAACACAATGTTAGGGTGAGTACAAAAAGCAGACAAGTAAGAGCAGGCAAAGACAGAAGGGCAGCTCAATTATTTAATAAACCAAAAATCCAATTTACAGGAAAAGGGAAAGGGAGTGAACTGGAACTAAAAACATAGACGACTAAAACACAGACAGAGGAACCAAAAGTGTAAAACAGATCATAAGAAAAGACGACACGGACAACTAAACTTACAAAATAGAAAACAGAGCCATGACATGCAGACACAGCTGTTCACCTTCTGCTGGTGATGATGAAGTTTTTACCAACAGAATGTCATGCATACATTCACTACTAGTGCATCCAGCTCAGTTTGAACACCATGAGACATTTTTATCGTTGTTGATGAAGATGACTCCATGATGAGACCATGTGAACATGCCTGCTGTTTGGGAAGACAGATGCGTTCACATTAGAGCAGATACAGGCCACTAGTTATAAATGTGAACCATCAATATAACCAAATCTGATCTGAGCAAATAATCAGAACTGAACAATCAGGCTGTGAACGCAGCCTGTTATTTATCTGGAGTCACATTTAAGTCCAATATTCACTGTCTTTTAGCTGCAAAATTATCCACTATGTTCATGTTGAGCTGACATGCTGAGAGGAGTGAACTAAAACATTACATTTACAGGACGTGAAACCAAAACAATGAGCTGAAAGATGCTACAACACCTCGTACAGCTGAGGGGATCTTTACTGAATCTTTGCTGTTTCAGTTCATTTTGCTGCTCTTATTGGCATCATTTCCAGCTCAGCAGACAGCAGCTCCACTTTATTCCTCTTACCTATTGCCCTAAGGCACCGTTCAGCGTACGTTTCAATCATATTACAAATGAAAAGAGTCCAAAACACAAACATAGACAAGAACATGGCATCAACAGTGTGCTGCCAACAAGCCTCCCTGGCTGTGTTGACTGCGATAATTAATGTTTATTTAAACGCCTCATATCATTTATCATTGTTCATTCTTCTGAGGGAAAGCATAGCATGAGTCATTATGAAGAAATCATGGCTTTTAGCTCCAACTGAGTTAACACAGAATCAATTAATTAACATCTTCTTGTCGTAGTGCCGTCTAACACAGATTCAGACAGGAAAATGTCTCATAGCAGACAGACAGAAAAAGAGACCAAAACCAAACTGAAGGAGTGAATATTGGAGTGACATGGATACAAACATGACTCCAAACGAATGCTAATCCTGCTCCATGCCTGCTGTATCAGATCAGATCAGATCAGATTCATTCAGATCAGATTGTCATTGATCATAGTACAAGTTCAGTACAGTGACAACAAAATGCAGTAATGCAGTGTATGTGTAAATGGGAAACAGAATGCTAACAGGCTTAGCCAAAGGCGATACCATGAAATCATGTACGAGGTGTTCTGACACTAAACGGGTTAATGCTGTTTTATGTTTTCACCTTTTTGCTGGTTGGTTGGTTTTTCAGCAGGATTACAAACAATCTGCAGAACAGATTTCTATTAAACTTGGTGGGAGGATGGGTCTTGGGCCAGAAGAGACCCCATGATAGTGGATCCGGATAAAGGTGT
>CM075196.1:25915053-26012553 GCA_037577475.1 Chaunax sp. Z400 | reverse complement strand
AACCAAACAACCATCCAAACAACCAAACAACCATTCAAACAACCAAACAACCACCCAAACAACCAACCAACCAACCAAACAACCATCCAAACAACTAAACAACCACCCAAACAACCAATCAACCAACCAAACAACCAACCAATCATCCACCCAAACAACCAACCACCCAAACAACCAACCAACCGATCAACCAACCATCAAACCAAACAACCAACCACCCAACCAAACAACCAACCAAACAACCACCAAAACGACCAAACAACCAAGCAACCAACCAACCAACCAACCATCCACCCAAACAATCACCCAAACAACCAAACAACCACCCAAACAACCAACCAAACAACTAACCAACCAACCAATCATCCACCCAAACAACCAACCAACCGATCAACCAACCATCAAACCAAACAACCAACCACCCAACCAACCAAACAACCACCAAAATGACCAAACAACCAAGCAACCAACCAACCAACCAACCATCCACCCAAACAATCACCCAAACAACCAAACAACCACCCAAACAACCAACCAAACGACCAAACAACCACCCAAACAACCAACCAAACAACCAACCAACCAACCAATCATCCACCCAAACAACCAACCACCCAAACAACCAACCATCCAGCCAAACAACCAACCAGACAACCAAACAACAAAACAACCAACCAAATGACCAAACAACCACCCAAACAACCAAACAACCAAACAACCAACCAATCATCCACCCAACCAACCAAACAACCAACCAACAAAGCCACCAAACAACCAACCAACTAACCAACCATCCACCCAAACAACCACCCAAACAACCAACCAAACAACTAACCAACCAACCAATCATCCACCCAAACAACCAACCAACCGATCAACCAACCATCAAACCAAACAACCAACCAACCAAACAACCACCAAAATGACCAAACAACCAAGCAACCAACCAACCAACCAACCATCCACCCAAACAATCACCCAAACAACCAAACAACCACCCAAACAACCAACCAAACGACCAAACAACCACCCAAACAACCAACCAAACAACCAACCAACCAACCAATCATCCACCCAAACAACCAACCACCCAAACAACCAACCATCCAGCCAAACAACCAACCAGACAACCAAACAACAAAACAACCAAACAACCAACCAAATGACCAAACAACCAAGCAACCAACCAACCAACCAACCATCCACCCAAACAATCACCCAAACAACCAAACAACCACCCAAACAACCAACCAAACGACCAAACAACCACCCAAACAACCAACCAAACAACCAACCAACCAACCAATCATCCACCCAAACAACCAACCACCCAAACAACCAACCATCCAGCCAAACAACCAACCAGACAACCAAACAACAAAACAACCAAACAACCAACCAAATGACCAAACAACCACCCAAACAACCAAACAACCAAACAACCAACCAATCATCCACCCAACCAACCAAACAACCAACCAACAAAGCCACCAAACAACCAACCAACTAACCAACCATCCACCCAAACAACCAACCAACCAACCAATCATCCACCCAAACAGCCAACCACCCAACCAAACACCCAAACAACCAAGCCACCAAACGACCAACCAACCATCCACCCAAACAACCAATCAAACGACCAAACAACCACCCAAAAAACCAAACAACCAACGAACCAACCAACCAATCATCCTCCCAAACCACCAACCATCCAACCAAACAACCAACCAACCAAGCCACCAAACAACCAACCAACCAACCATCCACCCACCCAAACAACCAACCAACCAACCAACCAATCATCCAACCAATCATCCACCCAAACACCCAACCACCCAACCAAACAACCAACCAAACAACCACTCAAACAACCAAACAACCACCCAAACAAACAACCAAACAACCAACCAACCAACCAAACAAAGGACCAAACAACCACCCAAACAACCATCCACCCAAACAACCAACCAACCAACCAACCATCTACCCAAACAACCAACCAACCAACCATCCACCCAAACAACCAACCACCCAAACACCAACCATCCACCCAAACATCCAAAGAAACAACCAAACAACCATCCAAACAACCACCCAAACAACCAAAGAAACAACCCAACCACCCAACCAACAAACCAATCAACCAACCATCAAACCAAACAACCAACCACCCAACCAAACAACCAACCAAACAACCAAATAACCAAACAACCACCAAAACGACCAACCAACATCCAAACAACCAAACAACCATCCACCCAAACAATCATCCAAACAACCAAACAACCACCCAAACAACCAACCAAACGACCAAACAACCACCCAAACAACCAAACAACCAACCAACCAACCAACCAATCATCCACCCAAACAACCAACCACCCAACCAACCAACCATCCAGCCAAACAACCAAACAACAAAACAACCAAACAACCAACCAATCATCCACCCAAACAACCAACCAACCAAACAACCAACCATCCACCCAAACAACCAACCACCCAAACAGCCAACCATCCACCCAAACATCCAAAGAAACAACCAAACAACCAACCATCCACCCAAAAATCCAAAGAAACAACCAAACAACCATCCAAACAACCAAAGAAACAACCAAACAACCATCCAAACAACCAACCAACATACCAACCAATCAACCAACCATCAAACCAAACAAACAACCAAACAACCCAACCAAACAACCAACCAAACAACCACCAAAACGACCAAACAACCACCCAAACAACCAAACAGCCAACCACCCAACCAAGCCACCAAACAACCAACCAAACGACCAAACAACCACCCAAAAAACCAAACAACCACCCAAACAACCAATCAAACGACCAAACAACCACCCAAAAAACCAAACAACCAACGAACCAACCAACCAATCATCCACCCAAACAACCAACCACCCAACCAAACAACCAACCAACCAAGCCACCAAACAACCAACCAACCAACCATCAACCCAAACAACCAACCAACCAAGCCACCAAACAACCAACCAACCAACCATCAACCCAAACAACCAACCAACCAAGCCACCAAACAACCAACCAACCAACCATCAACACAAACAACCAACCAACCAAACAACCAATCATCCACCCAAACACCCAACCACCTAACCAAACAACCAAACAACAAACCAAGCCACCAATCAAACAAACAAACAAACAAACACTCAAACGAACAAATAAACAATCAACCAAGCCACCAAACAAACAATCATCAGAGGACACAGGTGACAACATAAACTGCTTTAGAGAGAAATAAAAAAAAAAGGAGTACATTCTCCTACACTCATTAATAGTTATTTTCCTTTGGCCAGTTCTAATTCGACAAACTGTAAACACAACACTGACATAATATTTACCACATAAAATGTATGCAGTGAATGCCTCAGCAGACAATGGCAGCAGACATGGAGCAGAGTTAGGATTCATTTGGAGTTGTGTTTATGGCTACCTGGGAAATGTCCAACCTTTACTCTGTTTTTCAGCCTGTTTCAGTTTCCAGCAGCTCCTGAGGGAAATATGTGGCTCAGTTCCAGCTCCTAATTGCTCCACTATGCTCCACACTGGCACTGACTGAAACGAAAAGAGTTCGAAACCAAAGCTGCACATTCATAATGACAGATGAATGAAAGATACTAGGAGTTGGGTAAGCGCTGGGTTAGTCCTTGTGGGTTCAGCTCAGCATGTGGAGGTATTCTCCACTACTGAAGCTGTAAGAGACTCCTAACATCTGGAAAAACCTCACACACTGTATGTCGTTAGTGGACTATTACTCATGCGTAGTAATTCCAGCCCCCTGTGGCCGGTTTTGTTGAGCAACTGGGCTGACAGGGCTCTGCAGGGGAGCTGGGTAGAGCAACCCCACCCCCCTCTGTTAAATCATAAACACAACACAACAAAAGGCCTTATTCTCCATTCAAAATGATGCCTTTAAGCTTCCAATCATTACATGTGGAAATTCATAATGTTAAGCTAACTCCATTCCTGCAGCACCCAGACCGCCCTGCTCCAACGCATCACCTGGAGCAACATGTTCTGGTCCCAGCTCCTCACATACTGATGCTTTGTCCTGCCCTGCTCTTTGGCCCTGCTGCCACAAAGCCGTTCTAACATGTGCTCAACATGAAACAGCACATGGGTGAAGTTTAGGCACAAAAACTATGTAGTTAGGTTCAAGAAGAAGCTTTATTTATTTGTCTCACACAATTATACACAGTACAATGTAGCGAAATTCTTTCTCTGCATTTCAGCCATCCCTGAGGAGCAGTGGGCAGCCAGTACAGTGCCCAGCCAGTACAGTGCCCAGCCAGTACAGTGCCCAGCCAGTACAGTGCCCAGGGAGCTTGGGGTTCAGTATCTTGCTCAAGGATACTTCGACATGTAGCGTGGGGGAACTGAGGATCGAACCACCGACCTTCTGATAAGTGGACAACGGCTCTTACCCCCTAGGCCACAGCCGCCCAGGTTTGTTTTCACGCAGGGAGCAAAACTACAGTCCCCAGGATGATGGTGGTGTGTGTGATCCACCACTCAACCCCAACCTCTGCAGCTTTGTAAAATATGTGTTTCCATGGAGGTACATTAATGGCCGGTGTGTATCATTCAGATGCAACGGTTCGAGGGTACGGCAGTATTTTGATGCCCTGGAAATGCTCTAGAGCTGTTGTTCCAACTACATATGGTGCTTCTTCATTGTTGTGTGCACATATCCATTAGTATATAAGTCTAGTTGAGACCGATGTTCCTCCTTAGCTCTCCTGCTTCACGATCATCTCACCAAACCCAGATCTAACCAGACAGCGTTGATCAAGTATGAACCAATTCTGTCCAAACCAATTCTGTTACAACATGTTTATCATCTAAAACGTTTTCAGAAACATATGTTGGTGCTTTTAGCTGTATGCATACATCATGTATGTCAGTGCAATGCTTAGCTGTAAGCATCAGCAGGCTGCCATGCTGCTCCAGAACACATGAGCCGTATACATCAGTCTGTCATAAACAGCTACTTTACTGAATGTCCAGCGTGTTTCTTTACTCCTGTCTGTCTTTATTTGTTCATCTGTCCCAGGTCACCTGACTGTAAACTCATTACATCACTGCTGTAAAGCAGAACTGCTTTCTCTAACCTTTTATTACAAGCAGAGAGACATAGAAACAGATCCTCTTCCTACGCTATATTATTCTATATTATTAGAAATTATATTAGCTCAGGTCCCACAGTTTACCATCTTTTCGTTTACTGCCCTTCACTCTTTAGAGAAGTAAAGTAATTTGCTTGTTTTTTCAGTTTGGTCCCAGACTCACTTGGTTTCATCCAAAAGGGGACGTGGTGGTGACATATGGCTGCTCTGCAACAGCTCAGACCACTGAGCAGGACACAAAGGGGGACACACAAAACCTTGAAAAAGGTATCTGTTGGTGAATTATTTCAAAATGAAGATGAATTCTATTAAATTAACGTTTTTAATTACATTTTAAAAAATAATTTATTGGGGAACATCTTCATCCTGGGATCTGTACCCATGACTGTTTGGACAAAATAGACCAATTATGAAGAATGTGTCAGAAGAATGAAGGACACCAAACAGATGAACTACACACACTCAGAAGAAAACGCACTACACAAACACACAAGAGCAAATTGGTGGTTGACGTGAACACAAATCCACAGTGGAATTTGATTTTTTTCTAAAATGCATGTCAAAATCCATATAGTTGTATTACTTATATGTGAATAACTCAAAACTGGTTGAGACCCCATCTGTTGTCTTATTTAACATTAGACACACTTTTTCATGTGGTAGTCCTCATAATGGTCCCCTGGTGTGACATCGTGACAATAGTGACCAGATTAGATTCACTATCATATCATTCTCTTACTAAATGATGGACACATCTGGACTTTTCATAAAAGTTTAGGTTTTATTCATCATAATTAGAATCAAACCTGATGGAACTAAAACTCTTTCACTGTTTCAATCTCTCTCAGTGATGATATTACTCGTTTCAGGACGAGAACTGAAGGCATGTGCTGACCAGCTCACTGGAGTGTTCACACACATCTTCAACCTGTCACTACAAGCCTCTGTCCCCACCTGTCTGAAAGCTGCCACCATAATCCCCGTACCCAGAACCTCAGCCATCACCAGCATGAATGATTACCAGCCGGCTGCTCTCACCCCGGTGGTTATGAAATGCTTTGAGAGACTGGTACTGCCCCACATTAAAGCATGCATCCCCCCTGACCTCGACCAACATCAGTTCACATACAGGACCAACAGATCCACAGACGACAACATCTCCATCGCACTGCACCTCAAACACCTGGAAAACCCCAACAGCTACGTCAGGATGCCATTTGTGGATCATAGCTCTGCATTCATCAACCCAATAGAACTGGTCAACATTATCTGCCTGGATCTAAGACCTTCTGCCTGGATCTCAAACTAAATTAAACATTCATTTATTTATTCATTCATTCATTCATCCCCAATTAATCCAGGAAGTTCTCACTGAGACACAAGATCTCTTCTTTCAGAGAGTTCTGGTCAAGATGGAAGCATTGATAGTTTTAAAGATTAAAAAACAACAACAGGCAATTGAACATCATAAAACCAAAACAAGATAAATAAGGTGCACAAACAGACCAGAGATATCCAGAACTCTGTTCCCAGGTCACCATAGTAGGAATCTTTGACTCCAGTGCTGAAAGGAAAATCTACATAAACCACTACAGTATGAGACAATCTGCTGTTATAGACGTATCTATTTAAGTCAAACAGGCATTTATCTGGGCCTTATTTATGTCCTACGTCCACTAGTGTGACGACCATTTCCACCAGTGTGACACTGGTTTCATGTCACACTATAGGACAGTGATGTCACACAGGTGGACATTTTCAGTCAAATGATCAGTTTACAGCCTACCTGTGAACCAGAGAGTCTTCAGTCCAATGTTACAGAATAAGGTTTACATTATTTAAGAAGTCAACTAATATAAATGTATGAAATGTTTCATATCAACACTTTAACACTTTAATGATGTCACACTTTAATGATGTCACAATTTAATGATGTCACACTTAAATGATGTCACACTTTAATGATGTCACAATTTAATGATGTCACAATTTAATGATGTCACAATTTAATGATGTCACACTTAAATGATGTCACACCAAAGGATGATGTAATTGGTCTCATTTCTAACAGTGGACAGAAATATCAATACTCTGATCAATATCTGACCAAAACTCACCTGATGTTCAGTCCATGAGCTCCAGTGATGTGATCTGTAGCTCCTGGATGAAGGAGGACCTTCTCAGTGATGTCATCTGTAGCTCCTGGATGAAGGAGGACCTTCTCAGTGATGTCATCTGTAGGTCCTGGATAAAGGAGGACCTTCTCAGTGATGTCATCTGTAGCTCCTGGATGAAGGAGGACCTTCTCAGTGATGTCATCTGTAGCTCCTGGATGAAGGAGGACCTTCTCAGTGATGTCATCTGTAGCTCCTGGATGAAGGAGGACCTTCTCAGTGATGTCATCTGTAGCTCCTGGATAAAGGAGGACATTCTCAGTGATGTCATCTGTAGCTCCTGGATGAAGGAGGACCTTCTCAGTGATGTCATCTGTAGCTCCTGGATAAAGGAGGACCTTCTCAGTGATGTCATCTGTAGCTCCTGGATGAAGGAGGACCTTCTCAGTAATGTCATCTGTAGCTCCTGGATGAAGGAGGACCTTCTCAGTGATGTCATCTGTATCTCCTGGATGAAGGAGGACCTTCTCAGTGTTGTCACCTGTAGCTCCTGGATGAAGGAGGACCTTCTCAGTGATGTCATCTGTAGCTCCTGGCTGAAGGAGGACCTTCTCAGTGATGTCATCAAGGAGGACCTTCTCAGTGATGTCATCTGTAGCTCCTGGATGAAGGAGGACCTTCTCAATGATGTCATCTGTAGCTCCTGGATGAAGGAGGACCTTCTCAGTGTTGTCACTTGTAGCTCCTGGATGAAGGAGGACCTTGTCAGTGATGTCATCTGTAGCTCCTGGATGAAGGAGGACCTTCTCAGTGATGTCATCTGTAGCTCCTGGATGAAGGAGGACCTTCTCAGTGATGTAATCAAGGAGGACCTTCTCAGTGATGTCATCTGTAGCTCCTGGATGAAGGAGGACCTTCTCAGTGATGGGTTTAATACCAGTTTAATGTTCCCAGAACGGTGTCTCACAGGTGGACATCAGTTTAAGGACCAAATGTAATGAGTCATAATCATCTGGAGGGAACATGAAGACTTACAACATATACTGTCATAAAGTAAACATTGGTATATAGATACAATCTTATTTAATTTAATTACAGTAGCTTGAAGATCTGCAATGTTACTCCGGACAGTCACACCATGTTTCAAACCAAATATTAAAATAGCTGAATAATAACACTCATGAATTACAGATGGGTTTGTTTTTGAAAATCAAGTTGTTAACAAAAATAGAGATTTTAAGAGAACATGACCAATTTTCTTTTATATTTGTCATCGTGAACACAAAAATGGAATCATGTCAACCCAAATTTCAAACACACTATCCACAAGTTATCTTATTTATCTTCCTCCACACTTTTTGTTTAATTGTTCTTTTATTCTTAGTTCTACATGCTGCTACCTTTCCTTGTATGGGGGATCAATAAAGGTACATCAATAAAGGTACATCTTGTCTTGTCTTCTTACACAGGTAGGGAACAAACACACACAGAGGCAGAGAGAAGAGGCTGAATATCTTAATCCAACACATGTGGAACTAGAATGACACTCTGCGCACATACCTCCACCATGGCTGAACAATCCTATGCGTGTGTTTAGCTGCCCTGATCCATACCCCACCCCTCCACAGTGTAGTAGTGGTGCAGTAGTTTTTGTTTGATTAGGGAAAGTGTCAATAAATGCCCTATTTCTCAGTGTTAATGTAAATGGAAAATAATTTCGGTATCTACACCAAAATGTAACCATGCCCTATCCTTCTACCAAGTTTTTTGAAAATCCATCCAGTAGATTTTGTGTAATTCTGCTAACAAACCAACCAACCAACCGACATGAATGAACACATGACCTCCTTAGTGTTGAGCCACTGGAGAGAGAGAGATCCCAGGATGACTGATGATCCAGAACAGAGGGTCCTACAGGGAGGATGAGGAGCAGATACCAGGGAGTTGCTCTTGTTTATAGTAAAAATTAAATTAATGGTAGGAGGAGAGAAAGAGAGAAAGAGATAAGCACACAGCTATGCAGGAGGACATTTGTTCAAAGAGCTAAACCAGAGGTAAAAGGACAATGAGAACTGGGTTAAATGGGTTAAGTGTTACCACACATTCATCGTGTGTATTGTAACACTCCCACGTATCTTCAGAGCTACTTGCATCATGGGTCTTTATACCTGAGAGATTTAGTATTGTTTTTCCATAAAGTTGGGAAAGAGGCAGATTAAAAAAGATGAAGCAGCTGAAATGTGTTGGATGCTTGTTTGTGATGCATGTCTTTCATTTCGATCCCATAAAGGCCTGATAAATATACATATTGTTATGTTTTAACAAGATTAGGACCCAAAATGCAGAAATCAGATGCTGGGGCAAGAGAAGAAGATTCAAGGTGGATTTATTGTAACAAACTGAACAAAGAGTGAAAAAATGTGCAACTGAGTCTCTTGACTGACGAGGGCTGAGAGCAGGCAGACTGAGGCAGACTGATGGTTGACTCAGAGGCTGGACTGACATTCCAAGGCCTGGTCGATGCAGGTAGAGTGTAGAGTGTAGAGTGAGTCTGAAGCAGAGCGAAAACAGGAAAACAGTCAAACATGTTACCACAATGGTGAACTGACAAAAAGATGAATTCTGGATGAGGAGCCTGGTCTTAAATCCAGCTGGTAACAGGTGGAGATGATGAGCCGATTGACTGCAGGTGAGCAGAGCAGGAGGAGGAGGGAGTGTGAATGGGAGTAATCCAGCCGGCCACGCCTTGGAGACACACAACCAGACTGACGCACATACCAACTGACAGGGAGAGACCAGCAGAGACACTGGGATGAGGAAAACAAAGGAAAACCATAGGAACAAGGGAGAGGAAAGAGATCCTGACACATATCTGTCAAACTCTACACCCAGTCTGTCATTGAGAAACCCTGTTCAAAATATCCAGCCCAAACCCAGATAACCCTGATGACATCATACACTACATTTCATTTATTTGAAACTGTCTTTAATGTTGAAGCTGGTGAATTGGAGCTGACTATGTAAAAACAGAAAGCAGTAAGTTACAAATAAACCGTTGTACAAAGTGTTCCTGAGTCCATGTAGTGATACCTTTATATAATCGCTCTATCCTTGCATGTGAATGAAGGAAACCTTTCATACTCAGTCATGATGCTATCACCTGCAACCAGTTACACTTTTACCTGTGAAACAGTCCAATCAGCTGTTTTTGGAGTATTCCACAACTCTCCCAGTCTGCTGCTGCTTATTTGAAATGTGTTGCTGGTATCAGTTTCATGATGAGCATTTATTTACAATAATCAATGAAGTTGATGAGATAAAACTTTTAATATATTAGGCTCCATGTTTTAATATTGCAAAGCGGCCTAAAGCAGAGCCGCTACATGTTTTGTTTTTGCTATTTGAGGCTACGTTAGACCTTAAGACTGTTTACTGTAGACGGTTTCACAACATATGTACCTCTAAGTTTATCAGGACACTTTCCTCCAAACCATTTCACTGTGTGAACCTGGACTGTGTGTGACCTGTAGGACGTTTATTAGATCCTGTCAAGGTGTCTGGAGAAGTTAAGCTGGTGTCCCTTGTGTGTTAATGCTTATCGCTGTAGATGATGTCATTGACATTTTCTTCATTATTAATGATGCATTACTTCACTCATCTGCATCCCATCTGCTATTAATCAGAATGAGGAGCTTAGGCTTCGTTCACACTGCAGGAAAAATGTTCCCAGGTCTGATTGTTTGCTCATATGTGACTTTTTCATGGCAGTGTGAACAAACACAAACCACATGGAATCTAGACCACTTCCATATGTGGAATAATTATTGTTCATTATTATTGTGATGCTTTAAATAATGCAGGTGTAAACATTGCAGTATTGCAGTATAACACTGAGCTGATTACGTCTAGTTTACAAATGAAAAATGATAAGATGGATTATGTCATGTGGTTTTACCAGAACTGATGATCGACCCCCCGCAGAAGGACTGAATGCATCCTTTGTGATTGAAGTAATTAGTGTGATTTTCTTCAGGATCAATGACAGAATATGACTCATTGACCACCAGCAGACTGGGGGAAACCCTCCCACCTCGTTCAGAAACATGAATGACCTCCATGAGGTCATGGAGGACATGGAGCACGGCCTTGAAAAATTATCGTGCATTCGAGCAAACAGAGGACTTTTCAATGCCAAACAAGTTAGCTGACACACACCTGTTGTCAGTCAATACAACCCAGTACCACCCAACTGCTGCATGATTTTTCAGGGAGATTGGTCTCCTGAGCCGAGTCTGACGTCGTGCTGACATCTCTGTTATTGTTCTTTTGTGCATGATCAGTTCAGGGCAGTGAACTGATCATACTGGAGTCTGATATAGGAACACAACACAGAAGAGAGGAGGTTACCTGGACATGGCCACAGCGACTGGGAAGTGAATGAACCTGAAGCACAGAAGATGCAGTTCGGAACAGAGCAGCAGGTTCAAAAAGAAGCAAGAGTCAGAATACCAGGAGCGTCGACGGACGATCCGACAGGGTGGAGTGAAGAGCCAGGGCTTATATGCTGCAGGAGTCAGGTGATGAGACAGATAGAGCTCAGGTGTGCTTGACTGAGTGACAAGATGCCTCAGGTGGGGGGGTGTGTGTGTGTGTGTGGGGGGGGGGGGGGGGGGGTGATGGGTAGCCACGCCCTGGTAAACACAACACAGACAGACACAGACACAAGAAAGGGATCATGTGCCAAAAATTGAATTATTGGATATTGGAGTAGATCCACTAAAAGGAGTGGATCTCTTTTTTCACATACTATGTTTCATTTACAACATATTTCAACATAATTCTAGCACTCTTCTCATCATATATTTAGAGTAGTGAGATGGAGGAGGATGGTAGGAGGATGAAGAAGGAGAAGCAGCTGTGATGTACACAGTGAATAGTATAGTAATAGTAATAATAATATAATGTAGTAGTGAACCCCTGAGACCTAATGTAATATATTACTAAATGTCTATAATTCACCACCCAGAAGACGTGCCTACATATCAATTACTGACACACAACAAGAGTTACTGTGATAACACTACGGAATTAAATTGCACATGAGAGGAAGTGTGTGAGTAAAGATGGCAGGAATGAAAGAGAGATAAAGAAAGAACATGATGAAGACGGAAATGTTTCGTCTGCACTCTTTATACCATGGACCTTCTTGGCACTTCAGAGGTTTTCAGCTAGATGCCAAATCACATGGATCCTTCACCTCAAATCAATGTTATTCCAATAAATGGGGATGAAATAACGAACACTCCAAACCTTCTATGTCTTACTTTAACAGAACCCTTTGGCCAGCCATTTGATGGCACTTATGTCTTGTTGGAATTTGGATGAGGGTTTAATTTAATGAAAAGAGATTGTTGCTGATAGTGTCATGTGGTTCACGACTCCCCAACACTGAGAATGAGACTTAGAATGCAGCAATAGTCTGAATCTTTAGCCCCAGCTGTGTGTATCCCAGAGGTCTAAACAGAGAGTGAAACAGAACCAAGCAAGATGTTAATGTAAATATCCTGGTGAAAGGATACTGACCCCACAGTGAGGGGTTGGGTAAGACTCGTGTTGGCTGGCAGCAGCAGTCGGTCCTCCCTATATAAAGGCAGCAGCAGCAGCTCAGAGCCAGAGCACAGAGCTGCTGATCTGAGAGCTGCTGCACACCAACTGCTGTAGGATGCACATCATTGCTCTCCTGCTGACACTCAGCGTCCTGCTGAAGGAGGCGCAGGCATGGGGCTACATACGTGGAATATTTCATAATTCAATATGGCTGGGTAAATAACAGTTTACTTGTTGTCATGGTCGTTTGTAGCTAGAAAGAATGTCTGATTGTGATGAAGTTTGAAACCTGAATGGAATATAAAGAGTCCAGTAAAGACATATGTTTATAATGTGTGTCATATACCTTTCATAGTGAGATCACCTTTCACCTGTGTTGGGAGTGAAATATATGTAATTAAATCAGAGGTTTAACAACATTTGCTGTAACTGCTTGGTTGCTCTGCTACATTCACATTTGCATAGTTTAAAAGCAGTTCAATTTCTTTTTCTGCAACTTTTGTGTAGTTAACCAGAGAAATTACAAACCAGTTTGGACCATAAAAGGAAACATCTTATTTTTTAGATGAATGCTGAAGTTGGTCAAACGGGTCTAAATGGTTAAATATATACTGTATATCTTTATACTGTTTTAGTTATAGATCATGTTTACAGGGATGTAACATTCATTGCATGTTTCCCTTGTGAAACTCTTAGATGAGGCTCAGGACAGGTAAAAGTCTCAGGTGTTCCAGAAAGCTGGACTGTCAGCTCGCCTGTGATAGAGAGATTGTTTTGTTTTGAATCTGAATTTGTAAAATGTAACACATACATTAAATATTGATTATTGTTGTTTTGGTGCACCAGCGCCACATTTACTTTCTGTCTGATATTACGGCACCTTCCCAGGAATAGTGGGTGATTTTAATTCTTTGGTTTCTGTACAACCTGTGAGAAAGTGGTCACTTTATGCAGGAAACTTAATCGTGGGACATTTTTTGCTGTCATGTGACTATTTTTATTTTTATTATTTTGTTATTATTTCATATTGCATGATTGTCATTTTGACTTCTTCTAAGTATAGCTTTAGTTAACCAAACTACATTTCTCTTTAGGCTTTGCTGTACTTCTTGCAGTGTGATTTGTAGTTTGCAGAGCTATGATTTTAAGTAGCCTCCCAAAAACTGGTAGCAGCACATTTCTTTTTATTCACTAGTAATCATTTAATTACAACTGAGCTGCTTTGTGAGGAGTAACAGGCGATGCATCAGCAGCTCTCCCTTGTCCAGACTGTAAGTTTATGGTCTGAGTGCTGCAGGCTGGAGAACTTTGGAGGGGCTTCAAAATGCAAACACATGAGAGTCATTAGAGAAGATCATTCAATTAATTCCTGTTTCCTTTGGGGATAGAATGGCTTTCTCATATATGAGCTGCTGACACGAAGCTCTGTTTAACTTCATGAACAGAACAGGATCTCACAGACCTAATGGGTTTACCTTACCTGAATCACATCCACATCATTCTCATCTCCATCATGACTTCATGCAGCATCTGTCCTCTGCTGTGGTTAAGCTGCATGGATTCTCAACTGTTTCTCTGCTCTTTGGAGAAGCTGGTTGCTGTTGCAGAAAGTTTCTGCTGTGATCATGACTTTCAGAGGTGAAAACATTCATCAAACAGGTTAAAAAAGATCACACTATCAACACCAGGCTCATTTCTGTGGGATTCCTGCTGCTTTAGTTTTGCAGTCATGCATTAAGTCAAAATGGGATCAGCAGAGGACTCCTCAGTGAGTGTTGGTGAACATCCAAGATGGGGGAAATGTCACACAGTTTCTTGTTCCTGTCTGTTTAGCTCAATTTAAGCTTCACCCTCTCACTGAAAACAGTTGCAGCCCTGTGGATGTTGTAGACATTGAAACACTAAACTAATGTAATAAACTAATGTCTCTCTGGACTGTAAACATTTGTAGTATCTTCTTTATGTCATCTCTCCTCTACAGAACAAGCAGCTGGAGTTTACCACCGGGAATCACGCAATGGGAGATACCAGCTGACATACAAAGAGGCCATAGCTGTCTGCAAATACGAGGGAGGAAACGTTGCCACCTATTCACAGCTGGAGGCGGCTCGTCAGATAGGTCTGCAGCAGCTTACACACAATTGACAATGCATGGATCATAATTCATCATGTAACAGTGGTGTTACATCTCTCAAACCACTGGAATGCTTTTAACATGTAACAGAAGAGGCTCATGGGGTAAAGGTCACTACGAAGCAGTGAGTGGAACATCTTTCCACCAGTGCTCTGCTGCTGCATGACTCTGTGGTGGATTTTAAACAGGATTGTAAAAGGCTGTTAACACCCTCTAGGGTGGATAACATCACTGTTACTTTGGCACAAAGATTGAATCCAGCCACTCGCTCTGGGATCCTGATCCTCCTCCCTGTCAGCTGTGAGTCTCTGTAGGAGGTTATCTGTTATCTGGCTGCAGTCTGCTGATTGTAACTCTAAACTTAACTCTGAGGGCCCTCTTTGAGCTGTGGTTCCCAAGGGCCCCTAACCTGTCACAGATTAGACTACAGACCCCCATTTGATTTGTCCCAGGGTCCCCCATCTGTTAATCATTTTGCTTTTAGAAGTTTTATTACAGCAAGTCCAAGAACCCCATGACTAAAAGAGTTCTACGTTTTGTCCCTGTGTGATTTATGGATGGAATTATAGTGCTCGAATCCCACTTTGAAAACCACTGACCTAAAAGCGCATAGTTTAAATTCCATGGCTAATGTGCAATTAGTTCATGTCCAAGTTAAACAGTACATATCCTGGACATGGCGTTAAACCAGTCAGAATTCCACCTACAACTCCTTTTAAATGCCAGGTGTGCCTTCATGCTGAGGGACACCTACATAGACAGTGGACCCTCTGCCTCCACCGTCTCCCAATCCTCTGTCCCATCAACAACTCCATCTGACAGCATATGAGCAAAGTCAGCATATTTAACTGAGGAGGAGGAGGAGGAGGAGGAGGAGGACTGTCTGCAAATTGGTCTGACCAGGTCCTATAAATGATCTCATTAACAGCTGATGGACTGAGGTTGGGTGAAATAATCCGTCATTAACGAGAAACTAGATAAATGCATTACCTGGGGGCACAGATGGTGCAGTGGTTTAGGCGGGCGGCACACATTTAGAGGCTGCAGTCCTCCCGTGGTGGCTGTGGGCTTGATTCCCGCTCACAGCCCTTTGCTGCAGGTCTACCCCCTCACTCTCTCTCCCCATTTCCTGTCACCAATATCTTCAGCTGTCCTGTCTAAATAAAGAGTAAATACATTACCTGCATGTGTGTCTCAGCCATCTGTGCCATTTATGCTCGAGGCACAACAGCTTAACTTGATTAATGATTTAATGAAGTGATGTTAATTAATGTCATGCGTTCCTCTAAATATCCAACATGGACAGACTGTCCAGTGACACTGGACTAGAGCAGCCATCCAGCTGATGTATAAGGACCAGAAGATTCAGTGATCATTTTGTTTTTGATTTATTCAGGTGAAACAATGACATCAGTCCATCATGCATCATATACAGGTTCTAAACGGGCCTATGGAGAAATAACAGTGATATATATATAAAAACTGCACCATTGACAGGTTTGTGTTGGTTCAATCACTTTCTGCTGCCTCAAGATAGAAATGCTCCATGATGCTCCTGACTCACACTTCATTTAAACTCCAACACTCCAATGGACGCACACATGAGTTCTTAATGAACATGACAACTCCTTGGTTAGACACTGGCTCCACCAAAAAACAACAAAATCCTGTAGTGATATTTCTTTTGAGGCTGTCGGCGGAGTTGAAAGAAAGACTTTCTGTGGTTTGAGGAACACAGCAGTTGATTTTCACTAAATGTTTCTACTCTTGTTCAGGTTTCCATGTGTGTGCAGCCGGATGGTTCGGCAAAGGACGCGTCGGCTACCCCATCAACAAAGCTGGCTCCAGATGTGGTCTTGGGAAGATCGGCATCGTGGACTACGGATACAGGCTGAACAAAAGTGAACGATGGGATGTGTACTGCTACAACCCAAAGTGTGAGTACACGTTTTATACATTGAAGTAAATGGTGGCTTGAGGTCAGTACATGAAGCTGTACTGATCAATAGTTTTATGAATGAGTGAAGTGTCTGCAGGTTCAGCTCTTTGGAGCTTCCTGTTGGTTGTTGGCTTTTGGTTGGTTCACTCCCTGCACCAACCAGCAGACAGACACAGAGACCAGCTGGTGAAGAGGGTGGAGCAGCTAGAGGCACATGTTTCCATCCCTCCTGATGAACAGCTTTATGTTAATGTCAGATCTAATGTTGCTGTATATTAGCTATATAAACAAATCAAGGTAGGCCTTTATAAAACCTGACTTATACAACTACAGTATTGAATCTCCGTGTCATGTGTCTGACATCTGTCACCTTTATTGTGTCATTTTGTGTGTCATCATTCATGTGTCTAATGTGATGTAAATAAGTCGCTGTAGTAAAGCAGAACCATATAATATAATATGTGTGAAGTATTAACATTAAAATACCCTCAGCTCCAAGCAGAGGAGACATACTGTCAAAGCAAACAGGTGTCTAATGGTAGGGTAATGTTTCACCGTCACAAAGACTGTTTATAACTGACACGTTTCATTTACTAAATAACTTCATGGAAATGCTAAAATGGCAGATCCCCCATTATGACCTTGTCATCCTCTGTGTAGATGGTCTGATGCCACAGATCTGTTCTTCACTCTTTGGGGAAGTAAAGAAAATCACAAACTGCTTTTATTATTTGATGTGTCACCTGCATGGCGCCCACAACTTTGCATTGCTATCTTTCCTCCGTGGAGATGTGGTCCTGGCATATTTGTGCTCTGCAACCGCAGGATACATGAGAGGACATAAACTAATGTATTTAAAAATAAGTTATTAGGGGACTAGTCCCCTCTGTCCCCCCCAAAGATCTGCACCCATGTCTTGTGTAAATAAACACCTTCATAAGGTGACCATAGATCAGTCTTGTCTGCACAGCTGCAGATTTGTAGACTGATTACAAACCATGATAGACATATCAGAAAGTAAAATGAGAACTTTTTAATCACCTGTTTCCACATCCAACAGTTGGTGAGTTTGTTGAGAACAATTAAATTATTAATTATTGATTTTAATGCTCTTACATCTGAATGAGAAACATGTTGAGGAAACTTTTAATGCAAGGATTTACTTGTAGTATATTTGTGGTACTGATACTGTCAGTAAAGTCAAAGATGTCGCTGGCTTTAAAGACTCTTTGTGGTTTAAAGAGTCAGGGATGACTGACTGTTGGAAACCTGGACCCTGAAGGTTAAGAATAGTCATGAAGTCTGATGTTTCACAGACTCACTCCAGATGATGTCATAAGAGGTGTGATTTAGATCTCAGGCCCCCCTGTGAGGTATCCTGCTCAGACTAAGAATAAACCTGGATCTTATCAGTCCAGATAAGATGTCAGTGGAGCAACTGAGTGAGTGACGACTAACACTCAGGATGACCCATCAGTGGTAAACAGCTCTGAACTGTGCCTCCAATGAGTCAAAACCATCAGCTCAGCATCTTTATTGTACTTTATTGTACACAAAAAACTCTCAGTACACATAAATGAAGACCAACCTGAATACAAACAATAATATACTAGAAGTAGCTATATGGCAAATACATGCAGGTTATGTCAAGTCTGCCTGTTTACATTGTTTACAGTGGACTACATAGAACATGAGGATATTCACTATCCTCCATTATTCCTAATGAAACCGATGAGTTGAAGACAACACACACCACTGGTTTGGTCTTGTTTGTGGTGCAGCCAATCAAATTCCTCAAAAATCAATTTGCACACACTTTTCACACACTCTGTATTCATTTATTAAAAAGGCTGATGCTGCAGACTTTGTTCTTTTGAATGTTGTTGAAGATAATGTCACAGTCATTTCAGGCAGCTGTCTGTGACGATCAGCCAAGACATGAAAAGTCTCCTACAAATCAATTTACAGCACTGGAAAGTAAATATATAATGGTGTGGAAATGTAAAGGTTCAAGCTTCATTTGTTGGTGATTATACAACATGTTTGCACAATGAAATGCAGAGTGTGGTAGTACAGCAGTGATACTCCTGTATGGTGGTAGTAATACTCCTGTATGGTGGTAGTACAGCAGTGATACTCCTGTATGGTGGTAGTAATACTCCTGTATGGTGGTAGTACAGCAGTGATACTCCTGTATGGTGTTAGTAATACTCCTGTATGGTGGTAGTACAGCAGTGATACTCCTGTATGTCGGTAGTACAGCAGTGATACTCCTGTATGGTGGTAGTAATACTCGTGTATGGTGGTAGTAATACTCCTGTATGGTGGTAGTACAGCAGTGATACTCCTGTATGGTGGTAGTACAGCAGTGATACTCCTGTATGGTGGTAGTACAGCAGTAATACTCCTGTATGGTGGTAGCACAGCAGTGATACTCCTGTATGGTGGTAGTAATACTCCTGTATGGTGGTAGTACAGCAGTGATACTCCTGTATGGTGGTAGTACAGCGGTAAAACTCCTGTATGGTGGTAGTACAGCAGTAATACTCCTGTATGGTGGGGGTACAGCAGTAATACTCCTGTATGGTGGTAGTAATACTCCTGTATGGTGGTAGTACAGCAGTGATACTCTTGTATGGTGGTAGTAATACTCCTGTATGGTGGTAGTAATGGTAGTACAGCAGTGATACTCCTGTATGGTGGTAATACAGCAGTGATACTCCTGTATGGTGGTAGTACAGCAGTAATATTCCTGTATGGTGGTAGTAATACTCCTGTATGGTGGTAGTACAGCAGTGATACTCCTGTATGATGGTAGTAAAGCAGTAATACTCCTGTATGGTGGTAGCACAGCAGTGATACTCCTGTATGGTGGTAGTAATACTCCTGAATGGTGGTAGTAAAGCAGTAATACTCCTGTATGGTGAGAGTAATACTCCTGTATGGTGGTAGTACAGCAGTGATACTCCTGTATGGTGGTAGTACAGCAGTAATACTCCTGTATGGTGGTAGTAATACTCCTGTATGGTGGTAGTAATACTCCTGTATGATGGTAGTACAGCAGTGATACTCCTGTATGGTGGTAGTACAGCAGTAATACTCCTGTATGGTGGTAGTAATACTCCTGTATGGTGGTAGTAATACTCCTGTATGGTGGTAGTAATACTCCTGTATGGTGGTAGTAATACTCCTGTATGTTGGTAGTAATACTCCTGTATGGTGATAGTACAGCAGTGATACTCCTGTATGGTGGTAGCAATACTCCTGTATGGTGGTAGTAATACTCCTGTATGGTGGTAGTAATACTCCTGTATGGTGGTAGTAATACTCCTGTATGGTGGTAGTAGAGCAGTGATACTCCTGTATGGTGGTAGTAATACTCCTGTATGGTGGTAGTAATACTCCTGTATGGTGGTAGTAATACTCCTGTATGGTGGTAGTAATACTCCTATATGGTGGTAGTACAGCAGTGATACTCCTGTATGGTGGTAGTAATACTCCTGTATGGTGGTAGCGCAGCAGTGATACTCCTGTATGGTGGTAGTAATACTCCTGTATTGTGGTAGTACAGCAGTGATACTCCTGTATGGTGGTAGTACAGCAGTGATACTCCTGTATGGTGGTAGTACAGCAGTAATATTCCTGTATGGTGGTAGTAATACTCCTGTATGGTGGTAGTACAGCAGTGATACTCCTGTTTGATGGTAGTACAGCAGTAATACTCCTGTATGGTGGTAGCACAGCAGTGATACTCCTGTATGGTGGTAGTAATGGTAGTACAGCAGTGATACTCCTGTATGGTGGTAATACAGCAGTGATACTCCTGTATGGTGGTAGTACAGCAGTAATATTCCTGTATGGTGGTAGTAATACTCCTGTATGGTGGTAGTACAGCAGTGATACTCCTGTATGATGGTAGTAAAGCAGTAATACTCCTGTATGGTGGTAGCACAGCAGTGATACTCCTGTATGGTGGTAGTAATACTCCTGTATGGTGGTAGTAAAGCAGTAATACTCCTGTATGGTGGGAGTAATACTCCTGTATGGTGGTAGTACAGCAGTGATACTCCTGTATGTTGGTAGTAATACTCCTGTATGGTGGTAGTAATACTCCTGTATGATGGTAGTACAGCAGTAATACTCCTGTATGGTGGTAGCAATACTCCTGTATGGTGGTAGTAATACTCCTGTATGGTGGTAGTAATACTCCTGTATGGTGGTAGTAATACTCCTGTATGGTGGTAGTAGAGCAGTGATACTCCTGTATGGTGGTAGTAATACTCCTGTATGGTGGTAGTAATACTCCTGTATGGTGGTAGTAATACTCCTGTATGGTGGTAGTAATACTCCTGTATGGTGGTAGTAATACTCCTGTATGGTGGTAGTAATACTCCTGTATGGTGGTAGTAATACTCTTGTATGGTGGTAGTACAGCAGTGATACTCCTGTATGGTGGTAGTAATACTCCTGTATGGTGGTAGTAGAGCATTGATACTCCTGTATGGTGGTAGTAATACTCCTGTATGGTGGTAGTAATACTCCTGTATGGATGTAGTAATACTCCTGTATGGTGGTAGTAATACTCCTGTATGGTGGTAGTAATACTCCTGTATGGTGGTAGTAATACTCCTGTATGGTGGTAGTAATACTCCTGTATGGTGGTAGTAATACTCCTGTATGGTGGTAGTAATACTCTTGTATGGTGGTAGTACAGCAGTGATACTCCTGTATGGTGGTAGTAATACTCCTGTATGGTGGTAGTACAGCAGTGATACTCCTGTATGGTGGTAGTAATACTCCTGTATGGTGGTAGTACAGCAGTGATACTCCTGTAAGGTGGTAGTAATACTCCTGTATGGTGGTAGTACAGCAGTGATACTCCTGTATGGTGGTAGTACAGCAGTGATACTCCTGTATGGTGGTAGTACAGCAGTGATACTCCTGTATGGTGGTAGTAATATACCTGTATGGTGGTAGTACAGCAGTGATACTCCTGTATGGTGGTAGTAATATACCTGTATGGTGGTAGTACAGCAGTGATACTCCTGTATGGTGGTAGTAATACTCCTGTATGGTGGTAGTACAGCAGTGATACTCCTGTATGGTGGTAGTAATACTCCTGTATGGTGGTTGTACAGCAGTGATACTCCTGTATGGTGGTAGTAATACTCCTGTATGGTGGTAGTACAGCAGTGATACTCCTGTATGGTGGTAGTACAGCAGTGATACTCCTGTATGGTGGTAGTAATACTTCTGTATGGTGGTAGTACAGCAGTGATACTCCTGTATGGTGGTAGTAATACTCCTGTATGGTGGTAGTACAGCAGTGATACTCCTGTATGGTGGTAGTACAGCAGTGATACTCCTGTATGGTGGTAGTACAGCAGTGATACTCCTGTATGGTGGTAGTAATACACCTGTATGGTGGTAGTACAGCAGTGATACTCCTGTATGGTGGTAGTAATACACCTGTATGGTGGTAGTACAGCAGTGATACTCCTGTATGGTGGTAGTACAGCAGTGGCACTCCTGTATGGTGGTACTACAGCAGTAATACTCCTGTATGGTGGTAGTAATACTCCTGTATGGTGGTAGTACAGCAGTGACACTCCTGTATGGTGGTAGTAATACTCCTGTATGGTGGTAGTACAGCAGTGATACTCCTGTATGTTGGTAGTACAGCAGTGATACTCCTGTATGGTGGTAGTAATACTCCTGTATGGTGGTAGTACAGCAGTGATACTCCTGTATGGTGGTAGTAATACTCCTGTATGGTGGTAGTACAGTAGTGACACTCCTGTATGGTGGTAGTAATACTCCTGTATGGTGGTAGTACAGTAGTGACACTCCTGTATGGTGGTAGTAATACTCCTGTATGGTGGTAGTACAGCAGTGATACTCCTGTATGGTGGTATTAATACTCCTGTATGGTGGTAGTACAGCAGTGATACTCCTGTATGGTGGTAGTACAGCAGTGATACTCCTGTATGATGGTAGTACAGCAGTGATACTCCTGTATGGTGGTAGTAATATACCTGTATGGTGGTAGTACAGCAGTGATACTCCTGTATGGTGGTAGTAATACTCCTGTATGGTGGTAGTACAGCAGTGATACTCCTGTATGGTGGTAGTACAGCAGTAATACTCCTGTATGGTGGTAGTAATACTCCTGTATGGTGGTAGTACAGCAGTAATACTCCTGTATGGTGGTAGTAATACTCCTGTATGGTGGTAGCACAGCAGTGATACTCCTGTATAGTGGTAGTACAGCAGTAATACTCCTGTATGGTGGTAGCACAGCAGTGACACTCCTGTATGGTGGTAGTAATATACCTGTATGGTGGTAGTAAAGCAGTAATACTCCTGTATGGTGGTAGTACAGCAGTAATACTCCTGTATGGTGGTAGTACAGCAGTAATACTCCTGTATGGTGGTAGTAATACTCCCGTATGGTGGTAGTACAGTAGTAATACTCCTGTATGGTGGTAGCACAGCAGTGATACTCCTGTATGGTGGTAGTACAGCAGTAATACTCCTGTATGGTGGTAGCCCAGCAGTGATACTCCTGTATGGTGGTAGTAATACTCTTGTATGGTGGTAGTACAGCAGTGATACTCCTGTACGGTGGTAGTACAGCAGTGGTACTCCTGTATGGTGGTAGTAATACTCTTGTATGGTGGTAGTACAGCAGTGATACTCCTGTATGGTGGTAGTAATACTCCTGTATGGTGGTAGTACAGCAGTGATACTCCTGTATGGTGGTAGTAATACTCCTGTATGGTGGTAGTACAGCAGTGATACTCCTGTATGGTGGTAGTACAGCAGTGATACTCCTGTAAGGTGGTAGTAATACTCCTGTATGGTGGTAGTACAGCAGTGATACTCCTGTATGGTGGTAGTAATACTCCTGTATTGTGGTAGTACAGCAGTGATACTCCTGTATGGTGGTAGTACAGCAGTGATACTCCTGTATGGTGGTAGTAATATACCTGTATGGTGGTAGTACAGCAGTGATACTCCTGTATGGTGGTAGTACAGCAGTGATACTCCTGTATGGTGGTAGTAATATACCTGTATGGTGGTAGTACAGCAGTGATACTCCTGTATGGTGGTAGTAATACTCCTGTATGGT
The DNA here is from genome assembly GCA_037577475.1 of Chaunax sp. Z400. Lineage (NCBI taxonomy): Eukaryota > Metazoa > Chordata > Actinopteri > Lophiiformes > Chaunacidae > Chaunax > Chaunax sp. Z400. The sequence continues at coordinate 25,988,456 of CM075196.1, read as the reverse complement.
GGTAGTACAGCAGTGATACTCCTGTATGGTGGTAGTACAGCAGTAATACTCCTGTATGGTGGTAGTAATACTCCTGTATGGTGGTAGTACAGCAGTAATACTCCTGTATGGTGGTAGTAATACTCCTGTATGGTGGTAGCACAGCAGTGATACTCCTGTATAGTGGTAGTACAGCAGTAATACTCCTGTATGGTGGTAGCACAGCAGTGACACTCCTGTATGGTGGTAGTAATATACCTGTATGGTGGTAGTAAAGCAGTAATACTCCTGTATGGTGGTAGTACAGCAGTAATACTCCTGTATGGTGGTAGTACAGCAGTAATACTCCTGTATGGTGGTAGTAATACTCCCGTATGGTGGTAGTACAGTAGTAATACTCCTGTATGGTGGTAGCACAGCAGTGATACTCCTGTATGGTGGTAGTACAGCAGTAATACTCCTGTATGGTGGTAGCCCAGCAGTGATACTCCTGTATGGTGGTAGTAATACTCTTGTATGGTGGTAGTACAGCAGTGATACTCCTGTACGGTGGTAGTACAGCAGTGGTACTCCTGTATGGTGGTAGTAATACTCTTGTATGGTGGTAGTACAGCAGTGATACTCCTGTATGGTGGTAGTAATACTCCTGTATGGTGGTAGTACAGCAGTGATACTCCTGTATGGTGGTAGTAATACTCCTGTATGGTGGTAGTACAGCAGTGATACTCCTGTATGGTGGTAGTACAGCAGTGATACTCCTGTAAGGTGGTAGTAATACTCCTGTATGGTGGTAGTACAGCAGTGATACTCCTGTATGGTGGTAGTAATACTCCTGTATTGTGGTAGTACAGCAGTGATACTCCTGTATGGTGGTAGTACAGCAGTGATACTCCTGTATGGTGGTAGTAATATACCTGTATGGTGGTAGTACAGCAGTGATACTCCTGTATGGTGGTAGTAATACTCCTGTATGGTGGTAGTACAGCATTGATACTCCTGTATGGTGATGTAATACTCCTGTATGGGGGTAGTACAGCAGTGATACTCCTGTATGGTGGTAGTAATACTCCTGTATGGTGGTAGTAATACTCCTGTATGGTGGTAGTAATACTCCTGTATGGTGGTAGTAGAGCAGTGATACTCCTGTATGGTGGTAGTAATACTCCTGTATGGTGGTAGTAATACTCCTGTATGGTGGTAGTAATACTCCTATATGGTGGTAGTACAGCAGTGATACTCCTGTATGGTGGTAGTAATACTCCTGTATGGTGGTAGCGCAGCAGTGATACTCCTGTATGGTGGTAGTAATACTCCTGTATTGTGGTAGTACAGCAGTGATACTCCTGTATGGTGGTAGTACAGCAGTGATACTCCTGTATGGTGGTAGTACAGCAGTAATATTCCTGTATGGTGGTAGTAATACTCCTGTATGGTGGTAGTACAGCAGTGATACTCCTGTTTGATGGTAGTACAGCAGTAATACTCCTGTATGGTGGTAGCACAGCAGTGATACTCCTGTATGGTGGTAGTAATGGTAGTACAGCAGTGATACTCCTGTATGGTGGTAATACAGCAGTGATACTCCTGTATGGTGGTAGTAATACTCCTGTATTGTGGTAGTACAGCAGTGATACTCCTGTATGGTGGTAGTACAGCAGTGATACTCCTGTATGGTGGTAGTACAGCAGTAATATTCCTGTATGGTGGTAGTAATACTCCTGTATGGTGGTAGTACAGCAGTGATACTCCTGTTTGATGGTAGTACAGCAGTAATACTCCTGTATGGTGGTAGCACAGCAGTGATACTCCTGTATGGTGGTAGTAATGGTAGTACAGCAGTGATACTCCTGTATGGTGGTAATACAGCAGTGATACTCCTGTATGGTGGTAGTACAGCAGTAATATTCCTGTATGGTGGTAGTAATACTCCTGTATGGTGGTAGTACAGCAGTGATACTCCTGTATGATGGTAGTAAAGCAGTAATACTCCTGTATGGTGGTAGCACAGCAGTGATACTCCTGTATGGTGGTAGTAATACTCCTGTATGGTGGTAGTAAAGCAGTAATACTCCTGTATGGTGGGAGTAATACTCCTGTATGGTGGTAGTACAGCAGTGATACTCCTGTATGTTGGTAGTAATACTCCTGTATGGTGGTAGTAATACTCCTGTATGATGGTAGTACAGCAGTAATACTCCTGTATGGTGGTAGCAATACTCCTGTATGGTGGTAGTAATACTCCTGTATGGTGGTAGTAATACTCCTGTATGGTGGTAGTAATACTCCTGTATGGTGGTAGTAGAGCAGTGATACTCCTGTATGGTGGTAGTAATACTCCTGTATGGTGGTAGTAATACTCCTGTATGGTGGTAGTAATACTCCTGTATGGTGGTAGTAATACTCCTGTATGGTGGTAGTAATACTCCTGTATGGTGGTAGTAATACTCCTGTATGGTGGTAGTAATACTCTTGTATGGTGGTAGTACAGCAGTGATACTCCTGTATGGTGGTAGTAATACTCCTGTATGGTGGTAGTAGAGCATTGATACTCCTGTATGGTGGTAGTAATACTCCTGTATGGTGGTAGTAATACTCCTGTATGGATGTAGTAATACTCCTGTATGGTGGTAGTAATACTCCTGTATGGTGGTAGTAATACTCCTGTATGGTGGTAGTAATACTCCTGTATGGTGGTAGTAATACTCCTGTATGGTGGTAGTAATACTCCTGTATGGTGGTAGTAATACTCTTGTATGGTGGTAGTACAGCAGTGATACTCCTGTATGGTGGTAGTAATACTCCTGTATGGTGGTAGTACAGCAGTGATACTCCTGTATGGTGGTAGTAATACTCCTGTATGGTGGTAGTACAGCAGTGATACTCCTGTAAGGTGGTAGTAATACTCCTGTATGGTGGTAGTACAGCAGTGATACTCCTGTATGGTGGTAGTACAGCAGTGATACTCCTGTATGGTGGTAGTACAGCAGTGATACTCCTGTATGGTGGTAGTAATATACCTGTATGGTGGTAGTACAGCAGTGATACTCCTGTATGGTGGTAGTAATATACCTGTATGGTGGTAGTACAGCAGTGATACTCCTGTATGGTGGTAGTAATACTCCTGTATGGTGGTAGTACAGCAGTGATACTCCTGTATGGTGGTAGTAATACTCCTGTATGGTGGTTGTACAGCAGTGATACTCCTGTATGGTGGTAGTAATACTCCTGTATGGTGGTAGTACAGCAGTGATACTCCTGTATGGTGGTAGTACAGCAGTGATACTCCTGTATGGTGGTAGTAATACTTCTGTATGGTGGTAGTACAGCAGTGATACTCCTGTATGGTGGTAGTAATACTCCTGTATGGTGGTAGTACAGCAGTGATACTCCTGTATGGTGGTAGTACAGCAGTGATACTCCTGTATGGTGGTAGTACAGCAGTGATACTCCTGTATGGTGGTAGTAATACACCTGTATGGTGGTAGTACAGCAGTGATACTCCTGTATGGTGGTAGTAATACACCTGTATGGTGGTAGTACAGCAGTGATACTCCTGTATGGTGGTAGTACAGCAGTGGCACTCCTGTATGGTGGTACTACAGCAGTAATACTCCTGTATGGTGGTAGTAATACTCCTGTATGGTGGTAGTACAGCAGTGACACTCCTGTATGGTGGTAGTAATACTCCTGTATGGTGGTAGTACAGCAGTGATACTCCTGTATGTTGGTAGTACAGCAGTGATACTCCTGTATGGTGGTAGTAATACTCCTGTATGGTGGTAGTACAGCAGTGATACTCCTGTATGGTGGTAGTAATACTCCTGTATGGTGGTAGTACAGTAGTGACACTCCTGTATGGTGGTAGTAATACTCCTGTATGGTGGTAGTACAGTAGTGACACTCCTGTATGGTGGTAGTAATACTCCTGTATGGTGGTAGTACAGCAGTGATACTCCTGTATGGTGGTATTAATACTCCTGTATGGTGGTAGTACAGCAGTGATACTCCTGTATGGTGGTAGTACAGCAGTGATACTCCTGTATGATGGTAGTACAGCAGTGATACTCCTGTATGGTGGTAGTAATATACCTGTATGGTGGTAGTACAGCAGTGATACTCCTGTATGGTGGTAGTAATACTCCTGTATGGTGGTAGTACAGCAGTGATACTCCTGTATGGTGGTAGTACAGCAGTAATACTCCTGTATGGTGGTAGTAATACTCCTGTATGGTGGTAGTACAGCAGTAATACTCCTGTATGGTGGTAGTAATACTCCTGTATGGTGGTAGCACAGCAGTGATACTCCTGTATAGTGGTAGTACAGCAGTAATACTCCTGTATGGTGGTAGCACAGCAGTGACACTCCTGTATGGTGGTAGTAATATACCTGTATGGTGGTAGTAAAGCAGTAATACTCCTGTATGGTGGTAGTACAGCAGTAATACTCCTGTATGGTGGTAGTACAGCAGTAATACTCCTGTATGGTGGTAGTAATACTCCCGTATGGTGGTAGTACAGTAGTAATACTCCTGTATGGTGGTAGCACAGCAGTGATACTCCTGTATGGTGGTAGTACAGCAGTAATACTCCTGTATGGTGGTAGCCCAGCAGTGATACTCCTGTATGGTGGTAGTAATACTCTTGTATGGTGGTAGTACAGCAGTGATACTCCTGTACGGTGGTAGTACAGCAGTGGTACTCCTGTATGGTGGTAGTAATACTCTTGTATGGTGGTAGTACAGCAGTGATACTCCTGTATGGTGGTAGTAATACTCCTGTATGGTGGTAGTACAGCAGTGATACTCCTGTATGGTGGTAGTAATACTCCTGTATGGTGGTAGTACAGCAGTGATACTCCTGTATGGTGGTAGTACAGCAGTGATACTCCTGTAAGGTGGTAGTAATACTCCTGTATGGTGGTAGTACAGCAGTGATACTCCTGTATGGTGGTAGTAATACTCCTGTATGGTGGTAGTACAGCAGTGATACTCCTGTATGGTGGTAGTACAGCAGTGATACTCCTGTAAGGTGGTAGTAATACTCCTGTATGGTGGTAGTACAGCAGTGATACTCCTGTATGGTGGTAGTAATACTCCTGTATTGTGGTAGTACAGCAGTGATACTCCTGTATGGTGGTAGTACAGCAGTGATACTCCTGTATGGTGGTAGTAATATACCTGTATGGTGGTAGTACAGCAGTGATACTCCTGTATGGTGGTAGTACAGCAGTGATACTCCTGTATGGTGGTAGTAATATACCTGTATGGTGGTAGTACAGCAGTGATACTCCTGTATGGTGGTAGTAATACTCCTGTATGGTGGTAGTACAGCAGTGATACTCCTGTATGGTGGTAGTACAGCAGTAATACTCCTGTATGGTGGTAGTAATACTCCTGTATGGTGGTAGTACAGCAGTAATACTCCTGTATGGTGGTAGTAATACTCCTGTATGGTGGTAGCACAGCAGTGATACTCCTGTATAGTGGTAGTACAGCAGTAATACTCCTGTATGGTGGTAGCACAGCAGTGACACTCCTGTATGGTGGTAGTAATATACCTGTATGGTGGTAGTAAAGCAGTAATACTCCTGTATGGTGGTAGTACAGCAGTAATACTCCTGTATGGTGGTAGTACAGCAGTAATACTCCTGTATGGTGGTAGTAATACTCCCGTATGGTGGTAGTACAGTAGTAATACTCCTGTATGGTGGTAGCACAGCAGTGATACTCCTGTATGGTGGTAGTACAGCAGTAATACTCCTGTATGGTGGTAGCCCAGCAGTGATACTCCTGTATGGTGGTAGTAATACTCTTGTATGGTGGTAGTACAGCAGTGATACTCCTGTACGGTGGTAGTACAGCAGTGGTACTCCTGTATGGTGGTAGTAATACTCTTGTATGGTGGTAGTACAGCAGTGATACTCCTGTATGGTGGTAGTAATACTCCTGTATGGTGGTAGTACAGCAGTGATACTCCTGTATGGTGGTAGTAATACTCCTGTATGGTGGTAGTACAGCAGTGATACTCCTGTATGGTGGTAGTACAGCAGTGATACTCCTGTAAGGTGGTAGTAATACTCCTGTATGGTGGTAGTACAGCAGTGATACTCCTGTATGGTGGTAGTAATACTCCTGTATTGTGGTAGTACAGCAGTGATACTCCTGTATGGTGGTAGTACAGCAGTGATACTCCTGTATGGTGGTAGTAATATACCTGTATGGTGGTAGTACAGCAGTGATACTCCTGTATGGTGGTAGTAATACTCCTGTATGGTGGTAGTACAGCATTGATACTCCTGTATGGTGATGTAATACTCCTGTATGGGGGTAGTACAGCAGTGATACTCCTGTATGGTGGTAGTAATACTCCTGTATGGTGGTAGTAATACTCCTGTATGGTGGTAGTAATACTCCTGTATGGTGGTAGTAGAGCAGTGATACTCCTGTATGGTGGTAGTAATACTCCTGTATGGTGGTAGTAATACTCCTGTATGGTGGTAGTAATACTCCTATATGGTGGTAGTACAGCAGTGATACTCCTGTATGGTGGTAGTAATACTCCTGTATGGTGGTAGCGCAGCAGTGATACTCCTGTATGGTGGTAGTAATACTCCTGTATTGTGGTAGTACAGCAGTGATACTCCTGTATGGTGGTAGTACAGCAGTGATACTCCTGTATGGTGGTAGTACAGCAGTAATATTCCTGTATGGTGGTAGTAATACTCCTGTATGGTGGTAGTACAGCAGTGATACTCCTGTTTGATGGTAGTACAGCAGTAATACTCCTGTATGGTGGTAGCACAGCAGTGATACTCCTGTATGGTGGTAGTAATGGTAGTACAGCAGTGATACTCCTGTATGGTGGTAATACAGCAGTGATACTCCTGTATGGTGGTAGTACAGCAGTAATATTCCTGTATGGTGGTAGTAATACTCCTGTATGGTGGTAGTACAGCAGTGATACTCCTGTATGATGGTAGTAAAGCAGTAATACTCCTGTATGGTGGTAGCACAGCAGTGATACTCCTGTATGGTGGTAGTAATACTCCTGTATGGTGGTAGTAAAGCAGTAATACTCCTGTATGGTGGGAGTAATACTCCTGTATGGTGGTAGTACAGCAGTGATACTCCTGTATGTTGGTAGTAATACTCCTGTATGGTGGTAGTAATACTCCTGTATGATGGTAGTACAGCAGTAATACTCCTGTATGGTGGTAGTACAGCAGTGATACTCCTGTATGGTGGTAGTAATACTCCTGTATGGTGGTAGTACAGCAGTGATACTCCTGTATGTTGGTAGTACAGCAGTGATACTCCTGTATGGTGGTAGTAATACTCCTGTATTTTGGTAGTACAGCAGTGATACTCCTGTATGGTGGTAGTAATACTCCTGTATGGTGGTAGTACAGTAGTGACACTCCTGTATGGTGGTAGTAATACTCCTGTATGGTGGTAGTACAGTAGTGACACTCCTGTATGGTGGTAGTAATACTCCTGTATGGTGGTAGTACAGCAGTGATACTCCTGTATGGTGGTATTAATACTCCTGTATGGTGGTAGTACAGCAGTGATACTCCTGTATGGTGGTAGTACAGCAGTGATACTCCTGTATGATGGTAGTACAGCAGTGATACTCCTGTATGGTGGTAGTAATATACCTGTATGGTGGTAGTACAGCAGTGATACTCCTGTATGGTGGTAGTAATACTCCTGTATGGTGGTAGCGCAGCAGTGATACTCCTGTATGGTGGTAGTAATACTCCTGTATTGTGGTAGTACAGCAGTGATACTCCTGTATGGTGGTAGTACAGCAGTGATACTCCTGTATGGTGGTAGTACAGCAGTAATATTCCTGTATGGTGGTAGTAATACTCCTGTATGGTGGTAGTACAGCAGTGATACTCCTGTTTGATGGTAGTACAGCAGTAATACTCCTGTATGGTGGTAGCACAGCAGTGATACTCCTGTATGGTGGTAGTAATGGTAGTACAGCAGTGATACTCCTGTATGGTGGTAATACAGCAGTGATACTCCTGTATGGTGGTAGTACAGCAGTAATATTCCTGTATGGTGGTAGTAATACTCCTGTATGGTGGTAGTACAGCAGTGATACTCCTGTATGATGGTAGTAAAGCAGTAATACTCCTGTATGGTGGTAGCACAGCAGTGATACTCCTGTATGGTGGTAGTAATACTCCTGTATGGTGGTAGTAAAGCAGTAATACTCCTGTATGGTGGGAGTAATACTCCTGTATGGTGGTAGTACAGCAGTGATACTCCTGTATGTTGGTAGTAATACTCCTGTATGGTGGTAGAAATACTCCTGTATGATGGTAGTACAGCAGTAATACTCCTGTATGGTGGTAGTACAGCAGTGATACTCCTGTATGGTGGTAGTAATACTCCTGTATGGTGGTAGTACAGCAGTGATACTCCTGTATGTTGGTAGTACAGCAGTGATACTCCTGTATGGTGGTAGTAATACTCCTGTATTTTGGTAGTACAGCAGTGATACTCCTGTATGGTGGTAGTAATACTCCTGTATGGTGGTAGTACAGTAGTGACACTCCTGTATGGTGGTAGTAATACTCCTGTATGGTGGTAGTACAGTAGTGACACTCCTGTATGGTGGTAGTAATACTCCTGTATGGTGGTAGTACAGCAGTGATACTCCTGTATGGTGGTATTAATACTCCTGTATGGTGGTAGTACAGCAGTGATACTCCTGTATGGTGGTAGTACAGCAGTGATACTCCTGTATGATGGTAGTACAGCAGTGATACTCCTGTATGGTGGTAGTAATATACCTGTATGGTGGTAGTACAGCAGTGATACTCCTGTATGGTGGTAGTAATACTCCTGTATGGTGGTAGTACAGCAGTGATACTCCTGTATGGTGGTAGTACAGCAGTAATACTCCTGTATGGTGGTAGTAATACTCCTGTATGGTGGTAGTACAGCAGTAATACTCCTGTATGGTGGTAGCACAGCAGTGATACTCCTGTATGGTGGTAGTAATGGTAGTACAGCAGTGATACTCCTGTATGGTGGTAATACAGCAGTGATACTCCTGTATGGTGGTAGTAATACTCCTGTATTGTGGTAGTACAGCAGTGATACTCCTGTATGGTGGTAGTACAGCAGTGATACTCCTGTATGGTGGTAGTACAGCAGTAATATTCCTGTATGGTGGTAGTAATACTCCTGTATGGTGGTAGTACAGCAGTGATACTCCTGTTTGATGGTAGTACAGCAGTAATACTCCTGTATGGTGGTAGCACAGCAGTGATACTCCTGTATGGTGGTAGTAATGGTAGTACAGCAGTGATACTCCTGTATGGTGGTAATACAGCAGTGATACTCCTGTATGGTGGTAGTACAGCAGTAATATTCCTGTATGGTGGTAGTAATACTCCTGTATGGTGGTAGTACAGCAGTGATACTCCTGTATGATGGTAGTAAAGCAGTAATACTCCTGTATGGTGGTAGCACAGCAGTGATACTCCTGTATGGTGGTAGTAATACTCCTGTATGGTGGTAGTAAAGCAGTAATACTCCTGTAGGGTGGGAGTAATACTCCTGTATGGTGGTAGTACAGCAGTGATACTCCTGTATGTTGGTAGTAATACTCCTGTATGGTGGTAGTAATACTCCTGTATGATGGTAGTACAGCAGTAATACTCCTGTATGGTGGTAGCAATACTCCTGTATGGTGGTAGTAATACTCCTGTATGGTGGTAGTAATACTCCTGTATGGTGGTAGTAATACTCCTGTATGGTGGTAGTAGAGCAGTGATACTCCTGTATGGTGGTAGTAATACTCCTGTATGGTGGTAGTAATACTCCTGTATGGTGGTAGTAATACTCCTGTATGGTGGTAGTAATACTCCTGTATGGTGGTAGTAATACTCCTGTATGGTGGTAGTAATACTCCTGTATGGTGGTAGTAATACTCTTGTATGGTGGTAGTACAGCAGTGATACTCCTGTATGGTGGTAGTAATACTCCTGTATGGTGGTAGTAGAGCATTGATACTCCTGTATGGTGGTAGTAATACTCCTGTATGGTGGTAGTAATACTCCTGTATGGATGTAGTAATACTCCTGTATGGTGGTAGTAATACTCCTGTATGGTGGTAGTAATACTCCTGTATGGTGGTAGTAATACTCCTGTATGGTGGTAGTAATACTCCTGTATGGTGGTAGTAATACTCCTGTATGGTGGTAGTAATACTCTTGTATGGTGGTAGTACAGCAGTGATACTCCTGTATGGTGGTAGTAATACTCCTGTATGGTGGTAGTACAGCAGTGATACTCCTGTATGGTGGTAGTAATACTCCTGTATGGTGGTAGTACAGCAGTGATACTCCTGTAAGGTGGTAGTAATACTCCTGTATGGTGGTAGTACAGCAGTGATACTCCTGTATGGTGGTAGTACAGCAGTGATACTCCTGTATGGTGGTAGTACAGCAGTGATACTCCTGTATGGTGGTAGTAATATACCTGTATGGTGGTAGTACAGCAGTGATACTCCTGTATGGTGGTAGTAATATACCTGTATGGTGGTAGTACAGCAGTGATACTCCTGTATGGTGGTAGTAATACTCCTGTATGGTGGTAGTACAGCAGTGATACTCCTGTATGGTGGTAGTAATACTCCTGTATGGTGGTTGTACAGCAGTGATACTCCTGTATGGTGGTAGTAATACTCCTGTATGGTGGTAGTACAGCAGTGATACTCCTGTATGGTGGTAGTACAGCAGTGATACTCCTGTATGGTGGTAGTAATACTTCTGTATGGTGGTAGTACAGCAGTGATACTCCTGTATGGTGGTAGTAATACTCCTGTATGGTGGTAGTACAGCAGTGATACTCCTGTATGGTGGTAGTACAGCAGTGATACTCCTGTATGGTGGTAGTACAGCAGTGATACTCCTGTATGGTGGTAGTAATACACCTGTATGGTGGTAGTACAGCAGTGATACTCCTGTATGGTGGTAGTAATACACCTGTATGGTGGTAGTACAGCAGTGATACTCCTGTATGGTGGTAGTACAGCAGTGGCACTCCTGTATGGTGGTACTACAGCAGTAATACTCCTGTATGGTGGTAGTAATACTCCTGTATGGTGGTAGTACAGCAGTGACACTCCTGTATGGTGGTAGTAATACTCCTGTATGGTGGTAGTACAGCAGTGATACTCCTGTATGTTGGTAGTACAGCAGTGATACTCCTGTATGGTGGTAGTAATACTCCTGTATGGTGGTAGTACAGCAGTGATACTCCTGTATGGTGGTAGTAATACTCCTGTATGGTGGTAGTACAGTAGTGACACTCCTGTATGGTGGTAGTAATACTCCTGTATGGTGGTAGTACAGTAGTGACACTCCTGTATGGTGGTAGTAATACTCCTGTATGGTGGTAGTACAGCAGTGATACTCCTGTATGGTGGTATTAATACTCCTGTATGGTGGTAGTACAGCAGTGATACTCCTGTATGGTGGTAGTACAGCAGTGATACTCCTGTATGATGGTAGTACAGCAGTGATACTCCTGTATGGTGGTAGTAATATACCTGTATGGTGGTAGTACAGCAGTGATACTCCTGTATGGTGGTAGTAATACTCCTGTATGGTGGTAGTACAGCAGTGATACTCCTGTATGGTGGTAGTACAGCAGTAATACTCCTGTATGGTGGTAGTAATACTCCTGTATGGTGGTAGTACAGCAGTAATACTCCTGTATGGTGGTAGTAATACTCCTGTATGGTGGTAGCACAGCAGTGATACTCCTGTATAGTGGTAGTACAGCAGTAATACTCCTGTATGGTGGTAGCACAGCAGTGACACTCCTGTATGGTGGTAGTAATATACCTGTATGGTGGTAGTAAAGCAGTAATACTCCTGTATGGTGGTAGTACAGCAGTAATACTCCTGTATGGTGGTAGTACAGCAGTAATACTCCTGTATGGTGGTAGTAATACTCCCGTATGGTGGTAGTACAGTAGTAATACTCCTGTATGGTGGTAGCACAGCAGTGATACTCCTGTATGGTGGTAGTACAGCAGTAATACTCCTGTATGGTGGTAGCCCAGCAGTGATACTCCTGTATGGTGGTAGTAATACTCTTGTATGGTGGTAGTACAGCAGTGATACTCCTGTACGGTGGTAGTACAGCAGTGGTACTCCTGTATGGTGGTAGTAATACTCTTGTATGGTGGTAGTACAGCAGTGATACTCCTGTATGGTGGTAGTAATACTCCTGTATGGTGGTAGTACAGCAGTGATACTCCTGTATGGTGGTAGTAATACTCCTGTATGGTGGTAGTACAGCAGTGATACTCCTGTATGGTGGTAGTACAGCAGTGATACTCCTGTAAGGTGGTAGTAATACTCCTGTATGGTGGTAGTACAGCAGTGATACTCCTGTATGGTGGTAGTAATACTCCTGTATTGTGGTAGTACAGCAGTGATACTCCTGTATGGTGGTAGTACAGCAGTGATACTCCTGTATGGTGGTAGTAATATACCTGTATGGTGGTAGTACAGCAGTGATACTCCTGTATGGTGGTAGTACAGCAGTGATACTCCTGTATGGTGGTAGTAATATACCTGTATGGTGGTAGTACAGCAGTGATACTCCTGTATGGTGGTAGTAATACTCCTGTATGGTGGTAGTACAGCAGTGATACTCCTGTATGGTGGTAGTACAGCAGTAATACTCCTGTATGGTGGTAGTAATACTCCTGTATGGTGGTAGTACAGCAGTAATACTCCTGTATGGTGGTAGTAATACTCCTGTATGGTGGTAGCACAGCAGTGATACTCCTGTATAGTGGTAGTACAGCAGTAATACTCCTGTATGGTGGTAGCACAGCAGTGACACTCCTGTATGGTGGTAGTAATATACCTGTATGGTGGTAGTAAAGCAGTAATACTCCTGTATGGTGGTAGTACAGCAGTAATACTCCTGTATGGTGGTAGTACAGCAGTAATACTCCTGTATGGTGGTAGTAATACTCCCGTATGGTGGTAGTACAGTAGTAATACTCCTGTATGGTGGTAGCACAGCAGTGATACTCCTGTATGGTGGTAGTACAGCAGTAATACTCCTGTATGGTGGTAGCCCAGCAGTGATACTCCTGTATGGTGGTAGTAATACTCTTGTATGGTGGTAGTACAGCAGTGATACTCCTGTACGGTGGTAGTACAGCAGTGGTACTCCTGTATGGTGGTAGTAATACTCTTGTATGGTGGTAGTACAGCAGTGATACTCCTGTATGGTGGTAGTAATACTCCTGTATGGTGGTAGTACAGCAGTGATACTCCTGTATGGTGGTAGTAATACTCCTGTATGGTGGTAGTACAGCAGTGATACTCCTGTATGGTGGTAGTACAGCAGTGATACTCCTGTAAGGTGGTAGTAATACTCCTGTATGGTGGTAGTACAGCAGTGATACTCCTGTATGGTGGTAGTAATACTCCTGTATTGTGGTAGTACAGCAGTGATACTCCTGTATGGTGGTAGTACAGCAGTGATACTCCTGTATGGTGGTAGTAATATACCTGTATGGTGGTAGTACAGCAGTGATACTCCTGTATGGTGGTAGTAATACTCCTGTATGGTGGTAGTACAGCATTGATACTCCTGTATGGTGATGTAATACTCCTGTATGGGGGTAGTACAGCAGTGATACTCCTGTATGGTGGTAGTAATACTCCTGTATGGTGGTAGTAATACTCCTGTATGGTGGTAGTAATACTCCTGTATGGTGGTAGTAGAGCAGTGATACTCCTGTATGGTGGTAGTAATACTCCTGTATGGTGGTAGTAATACTCCTGTATGGTGGTAGTAATACTCCTATATGGTGGTAGTACAGCAGTGATACTCCTGTATGGTGGTAGTAATACTCCTGTATGGTGGTAGCGCAGCAGTGATACTCCTGTATGGTGGTAGTAATACTCCTGTATTGTGGTAGTACAGCAGTGATACTCCTGTATGGTGGTAGTACAGCAGTGATACTCCTGTATGGTGGTAGTACAGCAGTAATATTCCTGTATGGTGGTAGTAATACTCCTGTATGGTGGTAGTACAGCAGTGATACTCCTGTTTGATGGTAGTACAGCAGTAATACTCCTGTATGGTGGTAGCACAGCAGTGATACTCCTGTATGGTGGTAGTAATGGTAGTACAGCAGTGATACTCCTGTATGGTGGTAATACAGCAGTGATACTCCTGTATGGTGGTAGTACAGCAGTAATATTCCTGTATGGTGGTAGTAATACTCCTGTATGGTGGTAGTACAGCAGTGATACTCCTGTATGATGGTAGTAAAGCAGTAATACTCCTGTATGGTGGTAGCACAGCAGTGATACTCCTGTATGGTGGTAGTAATACTCCTGTATGGTGGTAGTAAAGCAGTAATACTCCTGTATGGTGGGAGTAATACTCCTGTATGGTGGTAGTACAGCAGTGATACTCCTGTATGTTGGTAGTAATACTCCTGTATGGTGGTAGTAATACTCCTGTATGATGGTAGTACAGCAGTAATACTCCTGTATGGTGGTAGTACAGCAGTGATACTCCTGTATGGTGGTAGTAATACTCCTGTATGGTGGTAGTACAGCAGTGATACTCCTGTATGTTGGTAGTACAGCAGTGATACTCCTGTATGGTGGTAGTAATACTCCTGTATTTTGGTAGTACAGCAGTGATACTCCTGTATGGTGGTAGTAATACTCCTGTATGGTGGTAGTACAGTAGTGACACTCCTGTATGGTGGTAGTAATACTCCTGTATGGTGGTAGTACAGTAGTGACACTCCTGTATGGTGGTAGTAATACTCCTGTATGGTGGTAGTACAGCAGTGATACTCCTGTATGGTGGTATTAATACTCCTGTATGGTGGTAGTACAGCAGTGATACTCCTGTATGGTGGTAGTACAGCAGTGATACTCCTGTATGATGGTAGTACAGCAGTGATACTCCTGTATGGTGGTAGTAATATACCTGTATGGTGGTAGTACAGCAGTGATACTCCTGTATGGTGGTAGTAATACTCCTGTATGGTGGTAGCGCAGCAGTGATACTCCTGTATGGTGGTAGTAATACTCCTGTATTGTGGTAGTACAGCAGTGATACTCCTGTATGGTGGTAGTACAGCAGTGATACTCCTGTATGGTGGTAGTACAGCAGTAATATTCCTGTATGGTGGTAGTAATACTCCTGTATGGTGGTAGTACAGCAGTGATACTCCTGTTTGATGGTAGTACAGCAGTAATACTCCTGTATGGTGGTAGCACAGCAGTGATACTCCTGTATGGTGGTAGTAATGGTAGTACAGCAGTGATACTCCTGTATGGTGGTAATACAGCAGTGATACTCCTGTATGGTGGTAGTACAGCAGTAATATTCCTGTATGGTGGTAGTAATACTCCTGTATGGTGGTAGTACAGCAGTGATACTCCTGTATGATGGTAGTAAAGCAGTAATACTCCTGTATGGTGGTAGCACAGCAGTGATACTCCTGTATGGTGGTAGTAATACTCCTGTATGGTGGTAGTAAAGCAGTAATACTCCTGTATGGTGGGAGTAATACTCCTGTATGGTGGTAGTACAGCAGTGATACTCCTGTATGTTGGTAGTAATACTCCTGTATGGTGGTAGAAATACTCCTGTATGATGGTAGTACAGCAGTAATACTCCTGTATGGTGGTAGTACAGCAGTGATACTCCTGTATGGTGGTAGTAATACTCCTGTATGGTGGTAGTACAGCAGTGATACTCCTGTATGTTGGTAGTACAGCAGTGATACTCCTGTATGGTGGTAGTAATACTCCTGTATTTTGGTAGTACAGCAGTGATACTCCTGTATGGTGGTAGTAATACTCCTGTATGGTGGTAGTACAGTAGTGACACTCCTGTATGGTGGTAGTAATACTCCTGTATGGTGGTAGTACAGTAGTGACACTCCTGTATGGTGGTAGTAATACTCCTGTATGGTGGTAGTACAGCAGTGATACTCCTGTATGGTGGTATTAATACTCCTGTATGGTGGTAGTACAGCAGTGATACTCCTGTATGGTGGTAGTACAGCAGTGATACTCCTGTATGATGGTAGTACAGCAGTGATACTCCTGTATGGTGGTAGTAATATACCTGTATGGTGGTAGTACAGCAGTGATACTCCTGTATGGTGGTAGTAATACTCCTGTATGGTGGTAGTACAGCAGTGATACTCCTGTATGGTGGTAGTACAGCAGTAATACTCCTGTATGGTGGTAGTAATACTCCTGTATGGTGGTAGTACAGCAGTAATACTCCTGTATGGTGGTAGTAATACTCCTGTATGGTGGTAGCACAGCAGTGATACTCCTGTATAGTGGTAGTACAGCAGTAATACTCCTGTATGGTGGTAGCACAGCAGTGACACTCCTGTATGGTGGTAGTAATATACCTGTATGGTGGTAGTAAAGCAGTAATACTCCTGTATGGTGGTAGTACAGCAGTAATACTCCTGTATGGTGGTAGTACAGCAGTAATACTCCTGTATGGTGGTAGTAATACTCCCGTATGGTGGTAGTACAGTAGTAATACTCCTGTATGGTGGTAGCACAGCAGTGATACTCCTGTATGGTGGTAGTACAGCAGTAATACTCCTGTATGGTGGTAGCCCAGCAGTGATACTCCTGTATGGTGGTAGTAATACTCTTGTATGGTGGTAGTACAGCAGTGATACTCCTGTACGGTGGTAGTACAGCAGTGGTACTCCTGTATGGTGGTAGTAATACTCTTGTATGGTGGTAGTACAGCAGTGATACTCCTGTATGGTGGTAGTAATACTCCTGTATGGTGGTAGTACAGCAGTGATACTCCTGTATGGTGGTAGTAATACTCCTGTATGGTGGTAGTACAGCAGTGATACTCCTGTATGGTGGTAGTACAGCAGTGATACTCCTGTAAGGTGGTAGTAATACTCCTGTATGGTGGTAGTACAGCAGTGATACTCCTGTATGGTGGTAGTAATACTCCTGTATTGTGGTAGTACAGCAGTGATACTTCTGTATGGTGGTAGTACAGCAGTGATACTCCTGTATGGTGGTAGTAATATACCTGTATGGTGGTAGTACAGCAGTGATACTCCTGTATGGTGGTAGTAATACTCCTGTATGGTGGTAGTACAGCATTGATACTCCTGTATGGTGGTAGTAATACTCCTGTATGGTGGTAGTACAGCAGTGATACTCCTGTATGGTGGTAGTAATACTCCTGTATGGTGGTAGTAATACTCCTGTATGGTGGTAGTAATACTCCTGTATGGTGGTAGTAGAGCAGCGATACTCCTGTATGGTGGTAGTAATACTCCTGTATGGTGGTAGTAATACTCCTGTATGGTGGTAGTAATACTCCTATATGGTGGTAGTACAGCAGTGATACTCCTGTATGGTGGTAGTAATACTCCTGTATGGTGGTAGCGCAGCAGTGATACTCCTGTATGGTGGTAGTAATACTCCTGTATTGTGGTAGTACAGCAGTGATACTCCTGTATGGTGGTAGTACAGCAGTGATACTCCTGTATGGTGGTAGTACAGCAGTAATATTCCTGTATGGTGGTAGTAATACTCCTGTATGGTGGTAGTACAGCAGTGATACTCCTGTTTGATGGTAGTACAGCAGTAATACTCCTGTATGGTGGTAGCACAGCAGTGATACTCCTGTATGGTGGTAGTAATGGTAGTACAGCAGTGATACTCCTGTATGGTGGTAATACAGCAGTGATACTCCTGTATGGTGGTAGTACAGCAGTAATATTCCTGTATGGTGGTAGTAATACTCCTGTATGGTGGTAGTACAGCCGTGATACTCCTGTATGATGGTAGTAAAGCAGTAATACTCCTGTATGGTGGTAGCACAGCAGTGATACTCCTGTATGGTGGTAGTAATACTCCTGTATGGTGGTAGTAAAGCAGTAATACTCCTGTATGGTGGGAGTAATACTCCTGTATGGTGGTAGTACAGCAGTGATACTCCTGTATGTTGGTAGTAATACTCCTGTATGGTGGTAGTAATACTCCTGTATGATGGTAGTACAGCAGTGATACTCCTGTATGGTGGTAGTACAGCAGTAATACTCCTGTATGGTGGTAGCAATACTCCTGTATGGTGGTAGTAATACTCCTGTATGGTGGTAGTAATACTCCTGTATGGTGGTAGTAATACTCCTGTATGGTAGTAGTAGAGCAGTGATACTCCTGTATGGTGGTAGTAATACTCCTGTATGGTGGTAGTAATACTCCTGTATGGTGGTAGTAATACTCCTGTATGGTGGTAGTAATACTCCTGTATGGTGGTAGTAATACTCCTGTATGGTGGTAGTACAGCAGTGATACTCCTGTATGGTGGTAGTAATACTCTTGTATGGTGGTAGTACAGCAGTGATACTCCTGTATGGTGGTAGTAATACTCCTGTATGGTGGTAGTACAGCAGTGATACTCCTGTATGGTGGTAGTAATACTCCTGTATGGTGGTAGTACAGCAGTAATACTCCTGTATGGTGGTAGTACAGCAGTGATACTCCTGTAAGGTGGTAGTAATACTCCTGTATGGTGGTAGTACAGCAGTGATACTCCTGTATGGTGGTAGTACAGCAGTGATACTCCTGTATGGTGGTAGTAATATACCTGTATGGTGGTAGTACAGCAGTGATACTCCTGTATGGTGGTAGTAATATACCTGTATGGTGGTAGTACAGCAGTGATACTCCTGTATGGTGGTAGTAATACTCCTGTATGGTGGTAGTACAGCAGTGATACTCCTGTATGGTGGTAGTAATACTCCTGTATGGTGGTTGTACAGCAGTGATACTCCTGTATGGTGGTAGTAATACTCCTGTATGGTGGTAGTACAGCAGTGATACTCCTGTATGGTGGTAGTACAGCAGTGATACTCCTGTATGGTGGTAGTAATACTTCTGTATGGTGGTAGTACAGCAGTGATACTCCTGTATGGTGGTAGTAATACTCCTGTATGGTGGTAGTACAGCAGTGATACTCCTGTATGGTGGTAGTACAGCAGTGATACTCCTGTATGGTGGTAGTAATACACCTGTATGGTGGTAGTAATACTCCTGTATGGTGGTAGTAATACTCCTGTATGGTGGTAGTAATACTCCTGTATGGTGGTAGTAATACTCCTGTATGGTGGTAGTACAGCAGTGATACTCCTGTATGGTGGTAGTAATACACCTGTATGGTGGTAGTACAGCAGTGATACTCCTGTATGGTGGTAGTAATACACCTGTATGGTGGTAGTACAGCAGTGATACTCCTGTATGGTGGTAGTAATACACCTGTATGGTGGTAGTACAGCAGTGATACTCCTGTATGGTGGTAGTACAGCAGTGACACTCCTGTATGGTGGTACTACAGCAGTAATACTCCTGTATGGTGGTAGTAATACTCCTGTATGGTGGTAGTACAGCAGTGACACTCCTGTATGGTGGTAGTAATACTCCTGTATGGTGGTAGTACAGCAGTGATACTCCTGTATGGTGGTAGTACAGCACTGATACTCCTGTATGGTGGTAGTAATACTCCTGTATGGTGGTAGTACAGCAGTGATACTCCTGTATGGTGGTAGTAATACTCCTGTATGGTGGTAGTACAGTAGTGACACTCCTGTATGGTGGTAGTAATACTCCTGTATGGTGGTAGTACAGTAGTGACACTCCTGTATGGTGGTAGTAATACTCCTGTATGGTGGTAGTACAGCAGTGATACTCCTGTATGGTGGTATTAATACTCCTGTATGGTGGTAGTACAGCAGTGATACTCCTGTATGGTGGTAGTACAGCAGTGATACTCCTGTATGATGGTAGTACAGCAGTGATACTCCTGTATGGTGGTAGTAATATACCTGTATGGTGGTAGTACAGCAGTGATACTCCTGTATGGTGGTAGTAATACTCCTGTATGGTGGTAGTACAGCAGTGATACTCCTGTATGGTGGTAGTACAGCAGTAATACTCCTGTATGGTGGTAGTAATACTCCTGTATGGTGGTAGTACAGCAGTAATACTCCTGTATGGTGGTAGTAATACTCCTGTATGGTGGTAGCACAGCAGTGATACTCCTGTATAGTGGTAGTACAGCAGTAATACTCCTGTATGGTGGTAGTAATACTCCCGTATGGTGGTAGCACAGCAGTGACACTCCTGTATGGTGGTAGTAATACTCCTGTATGGTGGTAGCACAGCAGTGATACTCCTGTATAGTGGTAGTACAGCAGTAATACTCCTGTATGGTGGTAGTAATACTCCCGTATGGTGGTAGCACAGCAGTGACACTCCTGTATGGTGGTAGTAATATACCTGTATGGTGGTAGTAAAGCAGTAATACTCCTGTATGGTGGTAGTAATACTCCTGTATGGTGGTAGTACAGCAGTAATACTCCTGTATGGTGGTAGTACAGCAGTAATACTCCTGTATGGTGGTAGTAATACTCCCGTATGGTGGTAGCACAGCAGTGACACTCCTGTATGGTGGTAGTAATATACCTGTATGGTGGTAGTAAAGCAGTAATACTCCTGTATGGTGGTAGTAATACTCCTGTATGGTGGTAGTACAGCAGTAATACTCCTGTATGGTGGTAGTACAGCAGTAATACTCCTGTATGGTGGTAGTAATACTCCCGTATGGTGGTAGTACAGCAGTAATACTCCTGTATGGTGGTAGCACAGCAGTGATACTCCTGTATGGTGGTAGTACAGCAGTAATACTCCTGTATGGTGGTAGTAATATACCTGTATGGTGGTAGTAAAGCAGTAATACTCCTGTATGGTGGTAGTACAGCAGTAATACTCCTGTATGGTGGTAGTACAGCAGTAATACTCCTGTATGGTGGTAGTAATACTCCCGTATGGTGGTAGTACAGCAGTAATACTCCTGTATGGTGGTAGCCCAGCAGTGATACTCCTGTATGGTGGTAGTAATACTCTTGTATGGTGGTAGTACAGCAGTGATACTCCTGTACGGTGGTAGTACAGCAGTGGTACTCCTGTATGGTGGTAGTAATACTCTTGTATGGTGGTAGTACAGCAGTGATACTCCTGTATGGTGGTAGTAATACTCCTGTATGGTGGTAGTACAGCAGTGATACTCCTGTATGGTGGTAGTAATACTACTGTATGGTGGTAGTACAGCAGTGATACTCCTGTATGGTGGTAGTACAGCAGTGATACTCCTGTAAGGTGGTAGTAATACTCCTGTATGGTGGTAGTACAGCAGTGATACTCCTGTATGGTGGTAGTAATACTCCTGTATTGTGGTAGTACAGCAGTGATACTCCTGTATGGTGGTAGTACAGCAGTGATACTCCTGTATGGTGGTAGTAATATACCTGTATGGTGGTAGTACAGCAGTGATACTCCTGTATGGTGGTAGTAATACTCCTGTATGGTGGTAGTACAGCAGTGATACTCCTGTATGGTGGTAGTAATACTCCTGTATGGTGGTAGTACAGCAGTGATACTCCTGTATGGTGGTAGTAATACTCCTGTATGGTGGTAGTACAGCAGTGATACTCCTGTATGGTGGTAGTACAGCAGTGATACTCCTGTATGGTGGTAGTACAGCAGTGATACTCCTGTATGGTGGTAGTACAGCAGTGATACTCCTGTATGGTGGTAGTACAGCAGTGATACTCCTGTATGGTGGTAGTACAGCAGTGATACTCCTGTATGGTGGTAGTACAGCAGTGACACTCCTGTATGGTGGTAGTACAGCAGTGATACTCCTATATGGTGGTAGTACAGCAGTGATACTCCTGTATGGTGGTAGTACAGCAGTGATACTCCTGTATGGTGGTAGTACAGCAGTGATACTCCTGTATGGTGGTAGTAATACACCTGTATGGTGGTAGTACAGCAGTGATACTCCTGTATGGTGGTAGTACAGCAGTGACACTCCTGTATGGTGGTACTACAGCAGTAATACTCCTGTATGGTGGTAGTAATACTCCTGTATGGTGGTAGTACAGCAGTGACACTCCTGTATGGTGGTAGTAATACTCCTGTATGGTGGTAGTACAGCAGTGATACTCCTGTATGGTGGTAGTAATACTCCTGTATGGTGGTAGTACAGCAGTGATACTCCTGTATGGTGGTAGTAATACTCCTGTATGGTGGTAGTACAGCAGTGATACTCCTGTATGGTGGTAGTACAGCAGTGATACTCCTGTATGGTGGTAGTACAGCAGTGATACTCCTGTATGGTGGTAGTACAGCAGTGATACTCCTGTATCACCTGTCAGACAGCAGCAGAGAGAACAGGCTGAGGCAGGGCTCGTCCTCTGTGCAGACTCAACTTATCTTAGATGGGTACCAACGGTTTTGGTGACCCGCTGTAAAGCCATCCTGTGTCTTGCAGCTGATTGGTGCTGACCAGGTAGTGTATGGTGGATTTTCATTGTAAACACCTGCTGCAGCTGAAAACAACACTGTGAGAGCGATGAGACGGAACCAACTCTGTGAAGGTTGGGCTTTAAAAGGCGAAACAATAAGCTGATAGATGCTGCACACATGCTAAAGTCTAAAGTCACAAAGTACGTTTACTCAAGTACTGTACTAAAGTGCAATTTCGAGGTACTTGTACTTAAATACTTTAGTATTTCCTTTTTTTTTTGCTGCTTCATGATTCTACTCCACTATATTTACTTACTGCTTACTCTGTAGATTTTGTTTAATAATACAAAGTATAATCAAAGAATAATCAACTAATATTTAGATTTTATTATTATGATATAAAATTATAGATTAAGATAAAACTTTATTGATCCGTGAGTGGAAACCCAGTAAATAAATATATAGTAGTTAACCATTTTACCAGCTTCAACATGAAAGTGATCACATTAATTCATCAAGAATTATAACCCAACAATCTCTGAATATTATTACCTTCTACTTTAAGTATAATTTAATGTTATTACTTAAGGAAATGAAATCACTTTTATGTGCTCATTGAAAAATGAATGTGTTGGTGCCCTCTGCTGGACGAACTATAGAATTGCAACACTGCCTCTGTTATTTCTAATAACTGATCGGTTAACATGTTCAGTGTATAGATACAGAATTACCAGTGATATAACAGTATATGCATTTAATTTTGGCCCAGTTGATTGACTGGTCCAGTTATATGTAAAAGGTTTTTCATGTCCTTCAAGTCGGGTCTAATCTCTGATGGAATTATTTATAAACATAATTTCTCTCATATGCCAAGAAGTAGAAATTAATTCAAATACATTCATTCATTCATTTTCTGGAACCTCTTATCCTGTGTAGGGTCACAGGGGGGCTGGAGCCTATCCCAGCTGACTTTGGGCAGGAGGCAGGGTTCACCCTGGACAAGTCACCAGTTCATCACACAGACAGACAAACAACCATTCAGACTCACATTCACACCTACAGTCAGTTTAGAGTCACCAGTTCATCTACTGCATGTTTTTGGTGGGAGGAAGCTGGAGAACCTGGAGGGAACCCACACAGACATGAGGAGAACCTGGAGGGAACCCACACAGACACGGGGAGAACATGGAGACTAAACACAGAACAGTCCCAGGTCCTCAGGTGGATTTGAACCCAGGACCTTCTTGTTGTGAGGCAACAGCACTACTGCACCATGCTACAGCACTGTGCTGCAGATTTAAAATTAAATGATGTAGATGAAAATGTGTATTAAATAGAGGTGGACTCCACTCCTCTAAATCACACACAGCTCCTTCTAATGGTTATGTTAAGAGCAGGCATCACGACCATGTTGTGTAAAAGTGTGCACCGAACTGAAAAAACTAGCAGCACCATTTGAGAAATTTAAAAAAATTAATTTTTGGTTCAGATCCAGGAATTTTTTTTGGAACATTGTGATATATATAATTTTATTATTGTGAGATACATTTAAATTTTTTATAACATTGTGAGATATTTTTTTATTATTGTTAAATATTTTTCCATAACATTGTGAGATATTTCACCTAATTTCTGTGGAGATTTTCAACAAAATGTTCCACATGACCTCGGGTTTAGTCCTGTTTAGTACATGCTGTTGGTCCAGCCCAAACCAATTCAAAGAAGAGAAAAATAGTTTGTGTCCGTCTCATGCTACAACTTTGAAAATTAAGCCTGTAGTTTTTCTGTAATCCAGCTGACAAACAGACAAAAAACATCACTTCATTGGTGGAGGTAACAATGTGTACAGAAATGTTGATACCGTCCTCCTTTGTTGCTTTGTTGAGAACAGATGACATCATCATTCATCCAGAAACAGCTGTCAGTGAGCACATTAACAAACGTAAAGTAGAGAGCAAAGTGAAAAAGTGATCTAGAATCAGCTGCCATACCCAGATCTGCCTCAAAATGTACTCTTCCTTGGCCAGGATCCACCCCAGCACAAACCTTCATCCAAACCTGTTGTCAGCTGTTTGAGATAATGACATATATGATCACATGACCTCCTGCGTCTCTTGTTGGTGGAGGTCATATGTTGTAGAGCTGGCTCTAAATCAGAGGTCTAGAATCAGGCTATGAGGATGGAAAGTCGTGAAGTTTGAGTATTCCATTCTTTTATATTGTCTGGTGCATTAAGGATGGCCCAGATGTGAACTATATTTGTCAGAATCAGAATCAGATATTTATGTTCCTATACACCTCTATGACACCTGAACCCCTATTTAAGCATTTAAACACTGATTTGACTGACCTCAATGTATCATTCTTGTGTCTGACAGCTAAGGAGTGTGGTGGGGTGCTCACAGAGCAGAAGAGGATCATTCAGTCTCCTGGCTTCCCTCAGGAGTATCAGGACGAACAGATCTGCTACTGGCACATCCGTGTGCGCCTGGGCCAGAGGATTCGCCTGCACTTCCTGGAGTTTGACGTTGAGGATGACACAGCATGTCTAGCAGATTACCTGGAAGTGTACGATAGTTACGATGACGTCTCAGGCTTTGCTGGGAGGTGAGCATCTTTTAGAGGAAACGTGGGAAATCCAAAACAAAACCTTTTAGAACGGACACAGCCATTTATAAGCATTGAACTGATAATGCTTATGTAATGCTAATGTATGCTCAGCTGATCAAACAAAAATATATATTCAGAGGACAGTTCACCCAAAAATGCAAATTCAGTCGTTATGTTTTCACCTCCATGATGATGGAGAGTCAGGTGGAGTTTCTTAGTCCACAAAACATTTGTGCAGCTTCACAGAAAAACAGCCCTGCAGCGTTCTGCTGAACAACTGAGGAAGATGGGAACTAGTTTTAAAACATCCAAAACAATCCAAAACAAACATGAAATCACTCCATACAGTGTAATACCAGCCTCCACCAACCCGGACATCCCAAATTTTGTGTGTGTGTGTATATATACTGTATATAAAAGGTACATGTTGTCCTGGACAAAATCAATCAGGACTCACATAAAAAAAGCATTGTTAGAGAGGACAGAGGAACTCTGTTGAGTGTGACAGGTAACAGGTAAACACTGAGGTAACAGGTAAACACTGAGCTGCATTTTGTGTTGATCGACTAAATGATTGTTATTGTGTTCACACTGAATGCCATTAGTGATCAAACAGCACCAGGATTTAAGGGACGGTTCACACATATTTTTCCTCTTACTTGTAGTCCTATGAGTTGTTGAGTTTTACAGATATAGGCTGTAGAGATGTTGGTCTTCTCTTCATTATAATGGAACTAGATGGACTTACAAGCCTCTCATCCATGACTAGATGCACATTTCCTTCTCTGTGGTGATACAGAAAGAAAACAGTTCCTACATGAAACTACTCACAACAAGGTCCATGGATCATCTTGAATAACCTGGTAATGATTCCTGGAGATTCCTTTTTTGTATGTTTTTGGCACCAATGAAGTGCTGGTTCTATTTTATTCCAGAGAAGACTGACATCTGTGCAGACGGCTGTGGTGTTGGGTTGGGCCTGACAGGCCTCAGCCCACCCACTTGTACAATGGAGCCATCCTAATTGGTGGGAGAGCATATATTCTTAACTTTTATTTTGGATTATTAAACTTAACACTTAAACACACAATAAAGACACATTCACATTCCAAAACAGTAAAATATTACATTCATCTTGCTAGTATTATGTGTGAAGTCTGGACCAATTACAATAGGCCATTTCAAACTGGCCACCATCAGAGGTTGTTCAGCATGTATCATGTAGCAGGTGTGTCTTACTGTGAGTCTACAGAAGGACCTACTGGAGATGTTTGGAAAAACTTTCCAATATTGTAGACCACAACTAAATTAATTAATCATTATAATAGGTATTGATTTATAAATACTTAAAAGAACGAGTCACCAGAATGACATCAGTTTTAATCTGTAGAATTTACCAGCAGTTAGCTGTTATACGTATGTTATATTAAAATACACACACACACACGCTCCCTGAAAGCCAGACAGATCAACAAATTAAGATGACATGTCCTTACATGAATTAAAGTGTCAGTGTTCTAAATGACAGGCTGTGTTGATCTACACATTAAACAGCAGAAAATCTACATGATGGATAGGATACTACACATTAATTCATAAACACTTACTGTCACAGTCAGATAATCTGGACATTAAACATGTCATCATCACCCAGACACAAAGGTCCAATCCACAACAGAAGGCAAACCGAAGGCCCAGCCAAAGCTAAAATCCTGGAGCTGAGATCTCCAAACCTCTTAAATCACACCAAAATAATCTGGACGGATAATTAGCACCACAGCTAACAGAAAAATATGTATGTTTGATTTTGTGGTGAACTGTCCCTTTAAAGTATGTTATACAGAAATGTAGAAATGTCCTGCCCTCTGCATGTGTTTGAACTAAAGACTTTCTTTTACAGATTCTGTGGGGATTATTTACCTGATGACATCATCAGTACAGGTGAGATGACCTCATAATGCCATATAAGAAACAAGGAAACATTATTTGGCTCTGATTACCTGGATTTCCAAAAATCACATTTACTTCTTTGTTATATAGGAAACGTGATGACGCTAAAGTTCCTCTCTGATGCTTCAGTCACCGCCGGAGGCTTCCAGTTACAATACACTGCCTTTAATGCATCGCTTTATGTTCACTGACCAATGGTTTGATACACTGATGTAATCCTGTTGCTGTATTTATGTTATTATTTACCTCATGTACTGTTGGTAATAAATATGTTTTTATAGCTGATGAACTTAATAATACAGGTCAAATAAACAAGGTCATTAAATGGTGTTTGTGTGTCTGACAGAAAAACAATTATGTTCACCTGAGTTTATAGAGAAGAAATCTGGTCTCTGCTTATTCCAGTTATATTTAATAGACATTCCTACTGCATTATTACTGAGTAGTTGGTTTACCAAGGTTACTTCGTTGTTTGGTAATGTGATCACTAGTGTTTGTTTGTTTGTTTCTTTATCTTAAAAAGTTGTCAACTGATTTTGATTTCATTTGATGTAGCGGTGGGAAAAAAAGAGTAGAACAGAGAAGAAAAGAAAAGAAGAATAAAGAAAAGAAAGATATGTGAGGCTAATCTGGGTTTGGATCTGGATTCTGGATTTTTAAACATGTATGATCAAAAATAATAAGAGGCCAATCAAAATAAAAAATAACTCATGTTCCACCTCTATGGACGACTGGGTTCACATCTGGATCATAATTCAGATCTGGGAGATTAAAATATTTGGATTGGGTCACACAACAGTAACAGAGATACACTTTAAACATCACATTTCATCTTTATGTTTTCTAGGCATAGACGTGGTTAAACTTATCCAAAGAGGTGGTTAAGAGAGGTGGTGATGTCAATCTTCTCAGGAAAAGGAAAGAAGCATTTTGGATTTTTTACTTCAAAAGCTTATTTCCAGGGGGAATGAATGAGGTCTTTATAATTAACGAGTTTTTTATAGTGGGTCTTAAACACCTCATTTATATGGTCTTATAATGGTTTTTACAATGTATTTTATGTATTTTTAAAATGATCTATTTCTTATATTGTATTTTTTCATTCCTCTTACTCTTTGTTTACTCTCTTTATACTGTACATATAAAGTGTGTTGAACTGGGCACATTTTGGGTTTAAGGCCCCATCTGATCAAACTCAGATGCTCCTGAGCTGCACTTCTCCAGGTTATCGACCATATATGGTGCTATCCTTGTCCCTTATTAGACACGCCCCTGGCCCCAGCCTGAGACAATGATTGGCTTAAAAACCATATGACCATCCTCCCACCTTGTAGGTGCTTCATTGGCTGATATCTGTGCAAACATACATGATTGCTTGTCTTTCATTTATTTATATTTTTTCTGCTTCATACCCTTTTTAAATGCAGTTTGCAGAGTGTGTGATGATAACCCTGATGAAGGCCACAAGCCGAAACGCGTTGCTCTAATAATAAAGTTGTTCCTGATACTAAGTGTTGCTGGAGTTTTTGCCTTTTTGGATACATGACACTGACACCAATATGTAGCTGAGATCATGCAGATTCAGTCATTCTAACAGATATCATGTATCTGTGGAAAAAGAAGAAGTTATAAGTAGATGAACAATAGATTCACTGTAATGGAAAATCATATTTTTGACTCTGATGATGAACACATTATTCCAAACAGCAGTAGGTTTACAGGGTCAATGAATTAGGTGGTATTATTTAATTTGGCATGAGGCAGATCAGAGTAAAGTGACATCATCATGGTGACATCACCATATTGTGTGCAATGATACAACAATTGATGATCTCCTCAAAAGTGTAACAGCATGTATCACTGGAACATTTTTTTGTGTCTCCTTTCATTTAAAGTCAGATTCTTTTGTAAGTTGACCTGACCAGAGAATCTGTGAGGAAAATGTCTCCAGACTTGACTTTGCTGTGTATTTTTGTGTGTTCATTTGCTTAAATATACTTCAGCTGCTGTGCAGCTGCAACAATTTGTTAAAATTTGCATATCATACATTTTCTTTTTCCTGATTATTTTAGATTTAATTTTAGATACTCTGTGAGGAGAAGCTTGTACACACAGGAACATGCATTCAATGAGGCAGTTTGTTCAGGGCTGTTGTGGCCTGGGGGATAAAACCCCTGCTGAAGATCGTTTCTCCTTTTTAAGGTTCTAAGTATTAATTGGGGACGTAATCAGTGTCATCTGCTGTTGTGTTAGGTGTATGATTGCTGGTGGTTCATGTACAACCTTTATTCCAAAAAAGTCGGCACGCTCCGTAGAGCATGATTAAAACAGAATCCTT
Organism: Chaunax sp. Z400; assembly: GCA_037577475.1. Lineage (NCBI taxonomy): Eukaryota > Metazoa > Chordata > Actinopteri > Lophiiformes > Chaunacidae > Chaunax > Chaunax sp. Z400. The sequence continues at coordinate 25,959,180 of CM075196.1, read as the reverse complement.
TTTGACATTCAGTTTGAATGAAAACAGTACAAAGGCAATAAATATAAAGTTGTATCACTGTAATTAGCCTATATCATTAAACTCTCTCTAAAAGGTTGGGACAAAGTCAACAAAAGACTGGGAAAGTTGTGAAATGCTCAAAAACACCTGATTGGTCCATTCCACAGGTAAAGAGGTTGATTGTTAACAGGTGATAGGATCATGGTTGAGTGTGAAAGGAGCATCCTCCAAAGGGTCAGTCATTCACAAACAAAGATGGGGAGAGGTTCACCACTCTGTGAGAATCTGCAACTAGTCTGACAGTTTAAGAATGTTTCTCAATGAGCAGTTGGAATGAATTTGAGGATTTCAGCATCTACAGACCATAATATCATCAAAAGATACAGAAAATCTGTAGAAATCTCTGCTCATAAGGGAAAAGAATGAAAACCAACAGTGAATGTCTGTGACCTTTGACCCCTCAGACAACACTGCATTACAAACCAACATGATTCAGAGATCAACCGGTCAAGGCAGAGGGCCGCCCACCTTGAGTCTCGGATCTGCTCGACTGTCGCCGAGTGCTTGCTCATGGTGGATTGTTAAGATGGACCTGAGATGGACCTGATCTCATCTGAGATGGACCCGATGTCTTATGAGATGGACCTGATCTCATCTGAGATGGACCTGATCTCTTATGAGATGGACCTGATCTCATCTGAGATGGACCTGATGTCTTATGAGATGGACCTGATGTCTTATGAGATGGACCTGATCTCATCTGAGATGGACCTGATCTCTTATGAGATGGACCTGATCTCATCTGAGATGGACCTGATCTCTTAGACTGACACAAAGTGTCAGATTTTAGGAAATCATGGACGTTGTGTCCTCCGAGCTTAAGAGGAAAAGGATCATCCAGATTTATACCAGCTCAAAGTTCAACAGTAGCGTCTCTGATGGTATGGGGTGTGTTAGTGCCCATGAGTAACCTGTACATCTGTGATGGTGTGGGGGGTGTTAGACAACATAATCACTGCTGGGTTATGGCAACACTAAAAAAAGGGTACATTAATTAACATTAGCAGGCCTCTCCTTAATTAAGACATTACCTAACAACAGTAAATAGTTGATATAAGATTTTATTGGATTGTATAAAAAAGAAAAGTCATTCTCTACTCTTACTGTACCTGTGATGGTAAACTGGACCAGAGAGAAATACCTGCTCAGCATCCTGCAAGGATACATTCTGCAGCACAGACAGGCCAAATATGATGGCCTCAGAGAAAATGTTTAATTTTTTAACAATCTTATTTCAATATACCAATACAGAGTCTATATAGTCTATACAATACATGACATAATCTAACACACGGTAACACACTGAGCATGCTTGAGGAATAAACCTACACAGTATCTGACAATTAAAAATTCTATACGTTTCATCCAACATTACAAAAGGTTCAAACGAAGAGAATGTCTGATAACATGTACTGTGGAGTAAACAGGAAGTCAACACAGCTTCATTAAGAATCTTTAAAACTATTTTACAAGAAAAACAACTATTAAACAGCCTTCACTGCAGACTGTAGGCTTCTGCTGATTTAATGTGGCTGACAGACACACATCATTTCACCATTATTTTCTATCAACTTTGTGCATTTAATTAATGTGGTGTCTTGAATTAATGATCACAGCCTTATGCTGATTCTGATGCTCATTAATGTAGCTTCTATTTTCTAATGTAAATGTGTATAATATATAAGTATGAAAAAGTTTTTAAAAAATTGAATTTTATAAAAATATTTAAGTATGAAAAAGTTTTTTTTAAATAAAGTTTTTATAATAATATATAAGTATGAATTTTTTTTAATAGAATTTTTATAATAATATATAAGTATGAAAAGCATGCCCCATACGCATAGTGTATGACGTCCATAACCCAGTGAGACAAGCACTGTTTGGACAGAGCACAACCTCTCCTAGAACCACCATGACACAGAAAGAGCTGGTCTGACTTGCGTATGCTTGCAGTACCAAGCACGTAGGCTTTCAAGGCCTGCACAGGGCATAACAGCCTCGACTCATCGTTCCTTTCATCTGCTGGTGGGTTAAACTGTGCCAGCTGGATAGGCTGATTGAGGTGCGACCTCACCAAGACCTTGGGCAGGAAAGCAGTATTTGGCCATAAGGTCACCCCTGAGCCGTCTGAGTTCCACCTCAGACATGACTCACACATTGGCAAAGCATGAAGCTCCCCAACTCGCTTTGCAGAGACAATGGCAAAGAGGAAGGCAGTCTTTACTGACAGCCAATGCAGGTCTACCTGTTCCAGAGGCTCAAGGGAGGCAAGCATAGAGCATCCAGCACCAAGAGCAAGTCCCATGCTGGGAACCTCAGGGTCCGTGTGGGACGAAATCTCAGAGCCCCTTTCAAAAAGACAGACACCAGCCTGTGGCACCCTATCATGGTGTTGACAACTCGAACGTGTCAAGATGAAATGGTGGCTACATACACCTTCAGGTAGAAGATGCTCGACTGCTTTGTAGGAGAGATTGTAAGAACTCCAGAATGGTAGGCACAGAGCAGTGCACAGGGTCGTTATTCCTGTTTGAGCATCAACCAGAGAATAGCTACCACCAATTCTCATACTGCACCCGAGTAGATGGTGCCCTGGCGTGCAGGATAGTAGTATGGGCCGAATCTATGCATTCGCTCAGCAGCGGGTCAGGCCCTGCAGAGGCCAAACCCACAGTTGAAGGCGGCAAAGGTCGGGAAGCCAGACCTGACCCCCTAGCTGAGACAGGAGGTCTTTCCTGTCTGGGAGGCGCCATGGCGGGCTGCGACAGAGCCTGTGCAGCAGAGGAAACCATGTCCTCCCTGGCCAGAAAGGGGCCACCAGAAGTAGCCTGTGGCCCTCTTGAAGAACCCTCTGAAGTGTCGCCATAATCAGAGGGACCAGTGGAAAGGCATGTAGGAGACTGTCCGGCCATTCTTGTGCGAGGGCATCCTGTCCCAGAGAGCTGGTCTCCTCGATCCAGGAGAACCAGAGGGGGCAATAGGTTGTTTCCTCCGAGGCAAAAAGATCCACCTCTGCCCTGCCGAAGAGGTCCCAGATGCTGAGAACTACCTCCGGATGAAGCCGTCACCCCCCTGGATGAAGTTTGCAACAGGATAGGAAGTCTGCAATCCTGTTCCACTCTACGGGTAAATGCATAGCTCTCAGGCTGGCTAGGTGGGGGGCTGCCCAAGTCAGAAGGTCCCGGATCACACGCAGCATCCGCGCAGACCTGGTGCCCCCTTGGTGATTTATGTGGTGTGACTGTCGAGATGTTGTCCGACCGGACCAAGACATGTCTCCCTTTCAAGTATGGAATAAAGTGCTTGAGTGCCAAGTGCACAGCCTGCAGCTCCAACATATTCACACAGCTCGTGCAGACCACTCTGAAGTGACGTCATCAGGATGAGACGTGTCTGTCTCTACCAGAGTTATTCAAGTGTAAAAAACTAAAGATTTTTACAGAAAAATGGGAATAGGAATAGAACAGTTTCGTATTAAAATCGGCTGCTTCACTGCCGTACAGTGCTGGATTCTGACCAAAATGTGCTGCAGGACCGGATAAGCAAACGGAGGAAGGAAGAGTTACACGTGGAGCAACTAAACAACTCTATCTATCCTCAGGAAACGAGCTCAAGTCCTCCAAAACTGCAGACCCGGTCTACCAAGTGATCCAGGAGCTAACGCGTAAGCTTGACGATGTTGTACAGTCAAACAAAGATATACATAGCAAGTTGGCAATATCACGGAGCAGTTGCATGATGATGAGTCACGTTATGAATGTCTGGCTAGTGATAACATGAAACTGAGAGAGTATCTGCATAAATTTGAAGACTAGATTGATCATCTGAAAAAACCAAAGCAATGCTCCAATGTGATATTTTATGGCGTGCCGAAGATAAAACAAAATGAAACTTGGGATGACTGTGAATCTGCCGTAAAGGATGTGATTATCAATAAATTAGAACTGGATGAGAAGAGGATATGTATCAGTCAAGCACATCGCGTGATGCGTGGTAAAGCTATTGTTGCACTGATACCAGACGATCATGACTGGCGAGCTATATTTTCATCTGCCAAGAAACTGAAGGGATCTGATGTGGATTGGAGAGGATTTTTCAAAGACAGTACGAGAGAAGAGGAGGAAGTTGAAACCTATGATGGTGGAAGCTAGACAGTGAGAGGAACGAGCCTTTCTTCGCTTTGACAAACGTTTTATTGGTGATCATGTTTACACCTATGATCTAGCCATTGATGAAGTTGTCGTTCTCAAGAATGATCATACAAAATTTACAAACAGACAGGATTCGATGACACGAAACGACAAAAGCAAGGACAGATAGGAAGCCGGCCTGGTCCAAATCGACTCTGAAAGGGACAAAAGGTTTGACCATTCTTTGTTATCATTCCTATGCTGGAACATAAATGGACTGAAATACAAGTTACACTGTGAAGACTTTGTTAAATTTTTTTACAAATTATGATAATTTTGCTTTTGTGGAAGTTTGGAACAACTGTCATGAAGATGAGATAAAAGATGTATTTCCAGGTTGTGAGGTTTATACTAGCTACCGTGATTTCAATGACAGAGGAGGTGTGGCTGTACGTGTCCATCCATCATATACTCAGGGCATCAAAATCAGCATAACAAAATACTCGAGTTCTCGAGATGAGGTGGTGAATAAATATGGCAAAGAGCTGATTGATTTATGTTGCTCTTTTGGCATACACATTGTAAATGGGAGATTCCCAGGCGATAAAGATGGATCTTTTACATGTTTTAAACAAAATGGTGCTAGTTTGGTAGTTATGTCTTCTGTTTGTGAAGTATTTTCAACCAAATTGTAAACTTTACAGTGTGCACACGGTGTGAGATCATTTTCCACTTTCATTAACATTACATGGTTGGAATGGAAAACTCACAAATATTCAGGGTGACACTAAAGTATCCGACATTTCTGTATACACATGGAATGATAACTCCAGGGACGCTTTTAGAGAACAACTACTGGTAGCTCTGTCGAATCTGAGATTGGATTAATTTTACCACACTGTTTTGAAAAACATCAATAATGATGAGGACATGATAGTTGGAAAAGGATATCTATGTTCTGAATTTTTGTGAATAAAGTCTGCTGAGCGAAGCTGCAAGGAAGAGAAGCACTTGTCGCCTGTCCCACTTCTTTCTGTTTTTACAGAAACCTTATCTGTATATGGGCACTCTGTCTGAGACCTGTAACACAAATCTTATCAAACTGCTAAGAAAGTGAAAGCATGTTTTTCCTAAAATGTTCTATTATATCAGCTCATGGCTCAGTGGTTGTTTTTCGTACATAAATTTACATTACAAACATTTGATAAAGAGTACTTCAAATTTATACGAATTTTGACCAAAATATACAGTGACAGTCACATTTCAATTTAAGCTACCCCCACTGAGGATGAACAATCCTACACGTCTGTATAACTTTGCTGGCCCATGCTCCACCCCTCCACAAAGTTGAATGGAAATTCATTCAGTTGTTTTTGCATTATTCGCCAAAATGGTGGGGGTCCCTTGGGCCCCCCTTTGCCCTGTGTCCCTGGTGGGGCTGCTGGCTGGAGGGCGTTGGGGTGGCACACCCACAAGTCTCCTATAAAGTCTACCACAAGCAAAGATGCCATCAGGATAGTGTAACACGGTAAACAACACAGGAATGGAATTGACAACGAGCAGGACTAGGAGCACCGTACCTGAGACGACATCTGCACTAGGACCTCTCTCTCTCTCTCCCAACCTTTCTCTCTCTCTCTATCTCTCTCACCCCAACCGGTCAAAGCAGAAGGCTGCCCACCATGAGTCTCGGATCTGCTCGACGTTTCGTTTTTCGTCGCCACTGTCGCCAAGTGCTTGCTCATGGTGGATTGTAGGGTTTAAACCTGCTCTTTTTGTTTTTTTTTCCTTTTCCTTTTTGGTTAATGCCTTGACATAACTTTAGTTGTGATTTGGTGCAATATAAATAAATTGAATTTATTAACATAAAATGTCTTTGATTATAATATGAATAATATATGTTATGCATTGTTTAAAGTGTTCATTATTCTTAATGTTATTGTTAACATTTGTTATGTTCTTTTAATTTTTAGCTTAAATTTCTGGATGTAATGTTGAATTAAGATTTAATCCAGTAGATTGGTGTTATTTTTCTGTAAATGATGAATATAAAATAAAATAATAAATATAAATAAAATATATAAAAATCTAAAAAATAAAATAAATAAATGATATGATGAATAAATGATGATAAAGGTACAATGTAGCCTGGATCCATTCAGCCATTGCTGACTCAGGTCATGTTTCCTCTTTTACGTTACCTGGTTTAAACCATATCACATGAGCTGAACTTGGACTGAGGTGAGATGTAAATGATGAAGGCCAGCACCAACGACTACTACTGTTACCGTTAGTCAAAACATTGTTATTTATGCACATTATGATAGAGAAATGAAAGTTATATGGATATAGAACATATAGCAGTGAGTTATTTACTGCCTCACATGCTGTCCAACTTAGAAATGTCTCACAACAGTAACCTGATCTGCACCACCTGAATGCATGACTGCTTATTTTAAATTGTGCAGCAGTACAGTTGTACAGCATCATTCAGTGAATGAAACTAACCATGTGAATACCACAACTACAACATTTAGTGCAGTTTTTTTAAACAAAGGTTTGATGTTTTTCCCTTGGTGCCTGAATCTCCTCATCTAACACCTTCTGTCACTCATCTGTGACAATATTTACCAAAAAGTGGCGAAAAATTTCAAAGCTTACATTGAAACGATTTTGATCTTGGTTGGAAGCAAGTCTAAAATAAAGCAGGAGCCTCAATTATAAAGGTTGCTGCATACAAAAAAGTATCGTAAACAGGGTGAAATGTGTGTAAACATCTTTCACCCCAAACGTTGGTATTTATAGAGAATTTCTCATCAGAAAAAGGTTCAGATTTCTACGTCTACTTTCATCCTGCTGTAGAGTCAGAGTCAGAGACACTCGATGGTTTTATCACTAAATAAAGTTCAGTCAGAAGTAAAAACACAGATGAATGTAAAACACACATCAGCACATATATATGTCATAATGTATAGGCCTGCCTCTGATGGTGGATATAGTCTATATTTATTTGTTAGAGCCTAAATACATAAATATGTAAATGTAATTTAATGTCATTATATTGTTTGATGCAGATATGGTTGAATTATTTGTTCCATCTTTAATTGAATGTCAGCATAGTGTCAGTCAGGAGGTGAGACTTTTCCTCTGTGTGTCAAACAGTTTCTGACTGGAGTCAAAATGTTGTTTTTAAAGGCTAAAAATCAACAAATATGGACAGAAGCAGAATATTTGGTTGATAAAAACATGTTCTGAATCTTTTTTAATACTTTTTGACTCTAAAACTCTGAAAATGTTTAGTTCATAGGAATCAGAAACAAAACAGTCTCCACTGAAATCTGATCCTAAATCAGGCCTTTTATTTTCTCCACTCATATCTTATAAGGTTTAAGGCTGAACAACTAAAACAAACTGATTGACCAATCATGATGTTGAAATTACCTTTAAGCCAATCTGGTGGCTATAAATAGTGATCATGTTCACTCGTACTCATCATCATCATCATCATCATCATCACTGATCGTCCAACAAAGGCTCCTTTAAAACGTACACTGGGAGGAGTAGTGGGACGACACTGGGAGGAGTAGTGGGACAACAATGGGAGGAGTAGTGGGAGGACACTGGGAGGAGTAGTGGGAGGACACTGGGAGGAGTAGTGGGACGACAATGAGAGGAGTAGTGGTGACACTGGGAGGAGTAGTGGTGACACTGGGAGGAGTACTGGGACGACAATGTGAGGAGTAGTGGTGACACTGGGAGGAGTAGTGGGAGGACACTGGGAGGAGTAGTGGGAGGACACTGGGAGGAGTAGTGGTGACACTGGGAGGAGTAGTGATGATACTGGGAGGAGTAGTGGTGATACTGGGAGGAGTAGTGATGATACTGGGAGGAGTAGTGATGATATTGGGAGGAGTAGTGATGATACTGGGAGTAGTAGTGATGATACTGGGAGGAGTAGTGATGATACTGGGAGGAGTAGTGATGATATTGGGAGGAGTAGTGATGATACTGGGAGGAGTAGTGATGACACTGGGAGGAGTAGTGGTGACACTGGGAGGAGTAGTGATGATACTGGGAGGAGTAGTGATGATACTGGGAGGAGTAGTGATGATACTGGGAGGAGTAGTGATGATACTGGGAGGAGTAGTGTTCAGGTCTGCACGGTTTTATAGATGTGAATATTTCCTTGCGTAAGAACATTCTGAGGTCTGTGAGAACAAAATGTTTTAGGATGGAATCTATGTTTTATAAATGAGGACCTACTGTCTACACTAACATCCTATTAGAGCTCAGGACCTACTGTCTACACTAACATCCTATTAGAGCTCAGGACCTACTGTCTACACTAACATCCTATTAGAGCTCAGGACCTACTGTCTACACTAACATCCTATTAGAGCTCAGGACCTACTGTCTACACTAACGTCCTATTAGAGCTCAGGACCTACTGTCTACACTAACACCATATTAGAGCTCAGGACCTACTGTCTACACTAACATCCTATTAGAGCTCAGGACCTACTGTCTACACTAACACCATATTAGAGCTCAGGACCTACTGTCTACACTAACACCATATTAGAGCTCAGGACCTACTGTCTACACTAACACCATATTAGAGCTCAGGACCTACTGTCTACACTAACACCATATTAGAGCTCAGGACCTACTGTCTACACTAACATCCTATTAGAGCTCAGGACCTACTGTCTACACTAACACCATATTAGAGCTCAGGACCTACTGTCTACACTAACATCCTATTAGAGCTCAGGACCTACTGTCTACACTAACACCATATTAGAGCTCAGGACCTACTGTCTACACTAACATCCTATTAGAGCTCAGGACCTACTGTCTACACTAACATCCTATTAGAGCTCAGGACCTACTGTCTACACTAACATCCTATTAGAGCTCAGGACCTACTGTCTACACTAACACCATATTAGAGCTCAGGACCTACTGTCTACACTAACATCCTATTAGAGCTCAGGACCTACTGTCTACACTAACACCATATTAGAGCTCAGGACCTACTGTCTACACTAACATCCTATTAGAGCTCAGGACCTACTGTCTACACTAACATCCTATTAGAGCTCAGGACCTACTGTCTACACTAACATCCTATTAGAGCTCAGGACCTACTGTCTACACTAACATCCTATTAGAGCTCAGGACCTACTGTCTACACTAACACCATATTAGAGCTCAGGACCTACTGTCTACACTAACATCCTATTAGAGCTCAGGACCTACTGTCTACACTAACACCATATTAGAGCTCAGGACCTACTGTCTACACTAACACCATATTAGAGCTCAGGACCTACTGTCTACACTGACATCCTATTAGAGCTCAGGACCTACTGTCTACACTAACATCCTATTAGAGCTCAGGACCTACTGTCTACACTAACATCCTATTAGAGCTCAGGACCTACTGTCTACACTAACATCCTATTAGAGCTCAGGACCTACTGTCTACACTAACACCATATTAGAGCTCAGGACCTACTGTCTACACTAACATCCTATTAGAGCTCAGGACCTACTGTCTACACTAACACCATATTAGAGCTCAGGACCTACTGTCTACACTAACATCCTATTAGAGCTCAGGACCTACTGTCTACACTAACATCCTATTAGAGCTCAGGACCTACTGTCTACACTAACATCCTATTAGAGCTCAGGACCTACTGTCTACACTAACATCCTATTAGAGCTCAGGACCTACTGTCTACACTAACATCCTATTAGAGCTCAGGACCTACTGTCTACACTAACACCATATTAGAGCTCAGGACCTACTGTCTACACTAACATCCTATTAGAGCTCAGGACCTACTGTCTACACTAACACCATATTAGAGCTCAGGACCTACTGTCTACACTAACATCCTATTAGAGCTCAATCTAATTCATCAAACAAGACTGTGAAGTCAAGCGGCTCCCATTTATTGACCAAAAAAACCCAAAATGATTTCAACTCCATTCATACATAATACACAAACAAAGCTGTTGCACATACAACTTTTTGCAGTTGTACCACTTGTGAAATATTTAAACAATTTCCTTTAAAACTAATATAAAACTGAAGCTTTCAAACTTTAACTGAAGATCCAACAAAATCCTACACTCAATGAAAAACACTGATTTTACTTCAAACACATTGCCGCTGGCTGTAATAATGTTTTACAACAACCTTTCCCCACTTTATTTTCTCTTAGGTTCACTTCTTTCCCCTCATTTGAAAAGGTTGTGTTCTAAAGAAAAAACTACAGGGGTTGTGATGCTCTTCTAACATACATTCCAGTCTCTTGTAACAACAGGGTTTCCTCATAACTGCGTGGCACTGGCAGGCCTGGTCAGAAGCTCGGAGGTCATCTCCATGATGGTCTTGAGGGGCAGGCCGCAGAGAGGGCCCTGGTGCTGGGCCGTCATCATCATCAGAGCATCCACAATCCTCTGCCTTCCAACGTCCGGGTGGCGCTGCGTCAGCTCTGCCATCAGGGTATCAAAGCTGCCCATGGTGCCATAGTGTTGGGGCAAAAAGGTTCCCTTCGCGTTGGGGGAGAGGCAGACCACCTTCCTCGTCTTGATGCAGGGGCTGAGTGGGGGCTCAGTTACCAGCTAGAGTACAGACAGCATTTTGAGACCAAAGAGGAAATAAATCAATCCCAACACAAAGAATACAGCTGCAGAGATCTGCAGGATGATGTGAAATTAAACTCATCTACAGGGCCATTATGTCTGTGACTAAAAACTGGATCCACAACAGAATTCAACAGGGTCCTGTCCTGCACATGCCCAGTTATTCCACCATGTTTTATGGGAATCTGCTCTGTATGTATGTGATGAACAATGCTGAGAAATGTTGTCTCGCAATGTTGAAGAAAATAATTTTCAAAAAATGGTGCCAGATCTACAACAAAAGGTAACAGTTTTATTCCCGGCTCCAACCCAACCCTCCAAAAAGCCTCTCTTTTATAACGTTTCTAGTAATCCTGCTGACAAACCAACCAGCAGTCAGGTAGGGTTGTAACAGTAAAACATTTAACCTTTTTTTATTCAACACTGGTTAACTGAACAGACTACTACTACTGTCTTAACTAAAAAAAGTTAATTTTACAGAAGTAAATCAAAATAAACATTCTCTCAAATAAATAAAAATAAAGTATATATCCATATAGGTGCAGCATGTAAAAAAGGAACTGTACTTAAACTGGACTGTTATTGTGTTCAAATTAGCAGCTTTCAGTTTTACATCAGGACTGAGCAACATAAACATGGCTGTATCTACCATTGTGTACCGAACCAAAAATGCACCGTTACACCCCCTCTGCAGGGGTAACTAGACCGGCTGCAGCTACTGATATTAGTCCACTTTTAGTGATAAATCAAATGATCCTTTTGTTTACAAAATGTCAACACAGTAACCTGAAGACCCAGAGCAGCAGAGAACGTTTGGACAAAAATCTGCACCTACTTTCAATTTTTCAATTGAATTTTGTTGTTCTATTCATGAACTGTATTCATGAGTGTTTCCTCAGTTTGCTTTACAGTCAAACCTGGATTTTAATTGAACTTTGTCCATTTGATTTTTGACAGTCTTTCCTTTTTTTAAAAATCCAAACAACCTAAAAACGTTTGGTTCATGTTTTATACATGACAAAGCTAAGGCTGACATCTGATAGGATGAGATCGGGGTATTTTTGCTTAAGGGATGAACAGATGTAATGAACCTTGTTATACTTTTCTTTCTCATACTCTCACCTTTCTTTCAGGACTGCTGGTTCCAGTCTTGGAGGTCTGTGGTGTTAGGCCAGTGTCCTGTGAAGACTCAGGCCTGCTGATGGATGCTGAGGCCTGACTGATGCTCCCACCAACGGCTCCGGTGATGTGCTCCACATGCAAAGTACTGCCTTGCATGTTGCAGTGATGCAGCTCTCTCACTGCAGCCTTGGTAGATTGGACTCCACTTATTGTCACTATGGCAACTCTGGAGAGTAGCAGCAAGTGAGACAGGCAGTAGTTGCACTGACATTAATGAGTCCATTAGGGAAGCAGTTTACTGTTTGACATTACAAAACTGCCTGAAGAGTTTGACTTTGCTGAGTGACACTGATGTATCAGAACTTGAGACGTAACAAACCTTATATAATATACATATACATATAATGTATAATTATTATTATAATCTGAGACTGCTAGATGCAACAACACATGAATCTAATGCATGTACAGACCAAAAGTAATGTGTGATATTATATAGCTCACTTCAAACCGTTCCTTGAAGCAGAGATGCTGACGTCAGAGACATGGTATTTATCAAACCACAGCTTCACGTCCCTCTGCCAAAGAGAAAGCTTGAGTCAAAGTCTGGACTGCCACTAGCTGGCCATAAGGGTACTGTACAGGTCCATAAAGGTAACTATACCTAAGTCTGGATTGCTATGCAACATTTCCAACATATACTATACAAATACTAACATACCATATAGTGTGAGAGGCCAGCTTACCTCTGTGACATCATTAGGTAGGTTGGAAACACACAGTATGGAGCTCTGGGCCTCCTCACTGCTTGGTTCTATAGTTACAACAATTTAACCTGTGAGGACTTGACCCAAAATCTATTTAAAATCTCTACATTTGCTGCTACAGCCAATAATTACACTGCAGTCATTTTCATATGACTTCATAACCAGGGTGGAAAACTCAAATTCTGGGATAACATCATACTACTGTGTTCAAGGCTGCAAGTTTTATCAGTGTATAAAATCCGACAAATCATACATACCACTTCCAAATTGATAAACAACTGTAAAGGCAAGGAGGGATAGTGACAATCCAGAGGTAACGCTTATCTCACGTTAGACAGCTACACTTTGCTTCAACCACTTCCTAGTGAACAAACCATTTGATAGTGTTAAGCCAAGCTTCTAGTAGGAGTTTAAAATCCTAACCCATTTTAAAATTGGGTTGCAACATACACAGGGAGAAACTTCAGATCATTTTCTTCCAAAGTTCAAAACAAGCACATAGAGATTTAAAAATCTGCTAAATTTAATGTAGTAATGTTTTACAGTGAGAAAAACAAAAGCAGAAGAGGTGAGAGGAGAAAATAGTTGGGTGAGGCAGTCATGACGGACTACCATTTATCAGAGAGAACTGGAGCTGAGATTCAGTTCCTGTCAAAGCAGTGCGCTAGCTAACGTTAGCTTCAAACTGTTCCGGGATGTCCCTCACTGGCTACTGTGGTCCCGCCCTGAAAGCACTGACGTAATCATCCAGATTTTATAACCTAAATTGTTTAATTTAGATGATATTATCAGGGCGACCCTGATGAGTCTGTGAACAGATCAGGAGGTCTAAGACTGGATCTGTAAACGCCTACCAGTATCATATAATCTGGGTCAACCAAGGACCCAGACCAGATTTCTCTTCTGGTTGTCAGGGGGAGCAAATCAGGATTACATCAGCCCAAAACTCCTGTAGTCTGAACCCAACATCCCACAACATAGGAAAGAAGAACAGATGAACTCATTGAAATAGCCGCACACATCTTCAACACATTTCTTGAAGCCTGGAAGTTAAACGTACTGGATGATAGCAAGGCATATTTCTCCAGCCTGTTCATGACACACAGAACTCACTACTAAAGCATTTGAACACACTTTTCTGTTGGATGTAATCTGTATGAACATTTGACAGATATGTGCTCCAGTGAGCATAAGGTCAGGTAACGTTACAGAGTGAACCAGGACAGTTCTGAGGTCAGCTGAAGAGTTAATGTTACATTACAAGCCTGATAACATCCCGTGTTTTTACTTCCAAATTCATCTAAACTCTTCCTGTCATGTACCACTATCAAACATGCTAGCTAGGAGGTGGTTGAGTACTAATGTTAACTATTGTCCACTAGTAGACAACAGGTAATCACATATGTGACATATGTTGATTGGTCACTAAGTGGGCAAACTTTCTGTGATTCCCTACATATACTGAGCAACAGTGGAAATGCATAGTTTTAAAAACCCTGTAATTTCTATTCACTAGTCCTAATCTAATGAAACAAACAAACATGTGATTCACTAAATAGACTTTTTTAAGTGCCCACAACCAAAACATATTAAATCATGAATAACCATCATTTAGTCATAACATAGAAATAACAGTCATTGGTCCATTTCAGAGTAAATGATGATGTTGGTGAGATTTTTTTCTGCATGATTGAAAAGACCTGGTCAAGGTGATAATTTACCAGGTCTAATTAATGTCCTACTGAAACAACTGATGATGTCACGGCTTCCACAAAACTTACGTGAACAGACAGTTGGGATGCTGATGATGCTGATGGTCTGAACTCTGCAGACACGTGTAGCACAGATGTTACAGATGTTATGGCTCATTGCACAGTGGAGGCAGATCACATTTAGTGACAAGCCCAGATTTAGCTTGTACACAGCTGATGGTTGTAGGCATTTGTATCGTTGCCGTGGGGAACGCTATCCTGCAGCATACATCCAGGAAGTGAATCGTTTTGGTGGTGGTCTCATGATGTGGGGGGGCACTGCTAATGGATGGTGGTCAGAACTTGTCCACATCCACGGTACACTGACAGCTATCTGTTACCGAGATACAATCCTAGGTCCACATGTCATTCCCAGGATACAGCAATCAGGATCACCTTCATGCATGACAATGCCAGACCACATGTGGCTCATGTCTGTCAGGAGTAGCCTACCTGGACCAGAACTATGTCACTGTCCTTCCTTGACCAGCATATTCACCAGATCTCAACCCAGTAGAGCATCTGTGGGATGTTCAGGATCACCAGGTGAGAGAGAGAGATCCTGATCCAGCAACACATGAACAACTTGTCACAGCTCTGCAGGAAGAATGACGTCATCCTACAAGTCCAGAATAACATCTTATCCATTCAGGAGGTGTAAAGTAGTGATAAGTGCTGGAGGTAGACACGCACGGTAGTGACTGTTGTTGTTCTCTGTCTCACCATCCACACTTTCTGACTTGTAAACACTAAGACAAAAACCACTAATCTGCACAAAAATGATTTTTCTGTTTGGCTAAAGGGTGAATAAAGATGTGAACCATAATTTACCTTTGATATTTAATATGAACAGGATGGCAGGACATAAAAAAATATGCGTTTCTACTGTTGGTCAGTATATATATGACTTGAAGCCTTGGACACAGCAGTATTTGAGCTTCTCATCCTGAGCATGACATCAGCAGAAAATGGCTGCTGAGTGAATATAGTACATTGTCCTTCAGTTACGTTCACTGAAAACCTACCAGTAGTCGTATCTTTTCTCATCAGCAGTGGATTTTGCCCTGCCTCGGTAGCTTCTGCGGGTCCTGAAGGCTCCAGGTCCTCTTCAGCATCATACCATGCCTCACTTGTGCTGATCTCTTTACATGCAGCTGATGTCCACAAAAAAATGGTACAACTTTGACTTAATCAACTGTGTCCCAGGTAATTACTTAAAAATGTTAGAAATATTCATTTCTTACATTTCTGATTTTCTTCTTGCTTTGCATTATGGGTAACATCTCTGTCCAGGGGGATAGAAGTGACGGCTCTCCTTACTTTGTTCTTGGTCTTAATCTCCTTTCCAGGACTGTTCTGAGAAAGCAATGAGACAAACAATGAAGCTGTTCAATCTGATGAGGACTACATGACGACACTCTTCTGTGACGTCTCAGGGTGGAAGGATACCTGACGTTTGCTGCTTTCACTGTCAGGACTTCTATCCTCTTCACCTGAGGCATTATGTGGTTCTTCAGAGCTGTTTGGGATCAGAAAATCATAATGCATGAATCCAATGCTTAGTCTGCCTAACCATTAGGCATGAATACATGTGTGTGTTTACGTACCAAGATGGAGCATAACCCAGCGTGACCTAAACAGAGATGCTGTTACAGCTGTGGTTCAGACATGAAATCACCCACAGTGTGAAGCATTTAGATGTTATTGTCTTACCTGTTCAGGGATGTAGCTAGCTCCTGGAGTTATTGTGTCAGAGTCAACAGACAGAGGCTTCAGCTGCTCAAGAGGAACTCCTGCCAGGATCTGATGCCTCATCTTATTATACTCACATTCCAGTTGCTGCAGAAGACTCAGAACATTTTCAGGAGCTTTCTTTGGACTACAAAGACGCAAATAATACACAAGAACACCTGTTAGCTGCCCTCCTTTTACATCGCTGATATATTTTGCTAAACTATGGAAACATTGACACCCTTTAGTTGTGTCAGCAGAAGAGGCAACATTAGCACAGGAACAATCTGATCAGTACTGTCTGCTTTTACACAGTCTGTTCTACAATGAAGAGGATTGAGCCGGTGAGGCAACAGAAGAGGGGTGTGATGTTTTGATGATATATTACATGTGCAATACTCAACTGAGAGATTTAAAAAGCAGCTAACAGCAGTTATAATTAACTCAAAGAAGTCAATAAAGCAGAAAAATGCAGAGACGACACTCAGATGTGAGCTCCTCCTCTGAGCAGACGTAACATGTGACAGACGGTAAACGATCGCTGTTCCATCGCCCTGATCGATGTGGATGTAAACCGTCACACTGGATGCTGATGCTGCCGTGTTACAGGTCACACCTCATGCCCATTCAGTGTGTCTAAAGGGCTACTAATTTCTCCTTACAGTGGGGTGAACTGGCCTCCCTCAGATGAACAGTAGAGGCTCTGTCTGCTCAGGCTGTACTGCAGGGCCAGGAGGCTCAGCTCTGCTTGCTGAGCACGCTCACATTCTTTTCTCACTTTACAAGCCAAACTGGAAAAAAGACAATCAAAGATATTAGTTCTATTCAATTCTTTCATGTGATGCAGGGGTGTGTGTATCTGACTCATTACCTTCTCATTTTCTCTTGTTGCTCACTCTGCTCCTCTTTAACCAGCTTGAGTTTCATAAATTTCTGAAATGATAAAAAGAAGGTTGTGTTTTGCTGGAGCTACCATGATGACTTCTCTCTGGTTTTAACCTTACCTCAGCAAGATAGTCCAGATCTGCCATGTGGAGGTCAGTCAAGACATGCTTGTCTGTGGTTCCTGGACCCTCAGTCTGGATGGAGGCTGACATGTAAAGTGGCGGCTCAGTGCCGGTTAGAACGTCACGGGTTGGAACACAGGGCGGGGGGGAGGTGGACCTTTCTGTGGTGTTCATCTTCATGACAGGCTGATCAGACTTGAAGGTCACACTCTTAGGGGTGACCGGACCCGAGGGAACGCTGCTGTTGTGTGCTTTCTCATCTTCACTGGGCAGACAGGCCAGTATGCTCCGGTCATCCTCCATGATGCTGTAGAGGCTGTCGCTCTGAGCTTCCAGGCTGAAGGAAGCGTCATCAGCTGCAGTGTCCACAGAAGGAGACGTCCTCTCAACTGTTGGCCAGTCTGACCTGTCACATTAAGCAATACGTTGCTCATATTAAAGTCGTTTCATCCAGAGCAAAGCAATGAAACGCAGCACAGTAGAACAGTTTCATTAAAATAAATAAATCAAACTGATGACAGACACCTGTCTCTCTGTATGATGTCAGACAACAACATTATGAGCCTGTAAGTGGTGAAAACAAATGGTTTTTGTTTATGTGCATTACTTAAACATAGGATTCCTTTTTATGGCTCAGGAAACAAAAAGATCCCATGTTTCCTTCTAAATGTCCGTCATAAAATGACTATAGAAATCATTTTCCTCATCGCCGCAGCGACGTCCACTTTAAGTTAAATCCTGCTTTGAATAGATCATTTTTCATGTTCTTTTTCCTCCTTAATTCTTTTCAAACAGGAGAAGTTCAGCTTTATGATTTCATTTCATTTCAACAGGGAGACAGGCATCATCTTACCGTTGCAGGCCTGCTTATGGCTCACTGTATGTTTGTACCTGCATTTTGCTCACATTTCTGCACATCAGCCTTTGGTTGTGAACTTGTGGCCCCCAGCCAATAGTCAGATAGGGGGACCAGAAGATTTGATGCCCCCCCACCAGACCATAACCTTTATCATTACACACATTCTACTATTCAGTAACCATTGTTGACAAGGAGGTTGTAATCAATCCCCTCTATCATAACAGAATTACAAAAATGTTGAAATGTGTTTAAAAATGTCACAATAAGCAAAATGAGAAAAGTGATTTTGTGATGCACACCTTTATGGCCTCTACAAAGCATGTATGGAATTTCATTGTACTTGTGTACAATGACAATAAAGATCATTATGATTCTGATTCATATTTAAAGTGAATAAACTGAATGCATGTGTTTCCACCCCGCGGCTCAGATCCGCTCCAAAATGACACAAGTTGTGTCTTACCCCATGCCACACCAATATGTTTCATCAAAATCAGGCCAGTCGTTGTTTGTAGTTCTGCTGACAAATAAAAACAAACTGGACCAAAACTATGACCGCTTCAGGGGACGTTCTTAAAAAGATTACACTGGCATGGTGGATGTGATCAAGTACACACTGCGTCAGTATGAGTTGTGCATACTCACTGTGATGGACTGACTTGAACATATGTGGAGTTTGCACTCTGGCCTTGTGTCACTGGATTGTGGCTCCTGAGCTCAGGCTTTCCCACCTGTCTGAATGTGTCCAGCTTCAGGTCCACAGAGAGGCTTGCTGTACTGCTGTTGTTATCCATCTGCCATGATGGCCTTTCTTCCTTCAGCTGGGACAGAGAAGCACCTTAAAGTTTGAAGACTAAACCAGTGTTATAACTGTTGCAGTTTGGAATACATACAGGGAACAGCTTCACACTGTGGGCCCTCTGGGTTGGATCCTGTGTGATGGGGCTGCTGAATGCTGTTTGGAAGTCTTCTTGCAGGCAGCCCAGCTGATCGGTGAGGCACACGTCCTCATGTGGATGTTTCTGTAATGCATCCCTGCTGTCGTTACAGCCAAGCAGAATTAAAGCCTCCCTCACATTTTTGGGAAGCATCTCCACCGCGATTCGATCGTGATGGATTCCTGGCAAGAGGAGCAAACAAACTGTTACTTTAAGCTTTACGAGCATGAAAGTTGGTTTTAATGTAACGACTGTTGACTAATAATCTTGGTTCAGTATTAGGGGACAGCTTCCCTGAGATTAAGTCTAATCCTAGACTAAAATGTTCTTTAACCTACAAGTAGGTTATTCATCCAGGTACAGTGTCAACAATGATTTATCCACTGGACTGAAGTTTTTCTTTTTATTAGAGATAGGACAATAGCGCCCCAACAGAGACCGATCTTGAAACTGCCTTTGTTTATTCACACTGAACAAACCAGTGTCATTTTACATAGCATGCAGACGTTCTGCACTCAAAAGCTGTGTGATGTCTAACTCAGCAGTGTCTGCATCTACTGTGACATTTCATGTCAACAGCAGTTTGTAAACAAGAAAATAATATGGCAACAACAATCGTTTACGGCCCCTTTAACATGTGGGTTCATCTTCGTTTTGATCCATCTCCTAATCTGAGGATATCTTCAGCTGATTCTCTTGTTCTTTGAGTTACCTGCTGAGAGCAGCTGGCTGCTTGTAACTTCTCCTGGTTGTGGGTCGCACACATAACGTCATCCAAACATCACACCTACTGTATGTCCTGTCCTGCCTCATCACTGGCTCGCTCCATTAGGTATCACATACTGTCAATGAGCATGCCATTAAGCAATATGCCTTCTGTGCATCACATCATCACAATATTACCAATATTAATGTCTCAGCTACCACTGAATGAAGACTGTTTATCACAAATCCTCACCTCTTACAGTCAATATAATATTGACCAGTATTATTTTACATCAAATCACCAAATGGTAACGGCTATTGTTTATGGTTCACATCTCATTTAAAGAATAAAGGTGAAAATATCTATTGGGATCAACGATGGACAGGCCATTGTTATTAGGTCTGAAGAACAGGATGTTCATTTCTTAAATGCCACTACGTTTAGGACTGCAGATGGTAATTAGCTAGTAGCTAAACCTTGTGCAAAGCATCTTCTCCTCTTTGAAACTAATGTATTTGGACATGGTAAACTGAATAAACTAATAATAAACTAAAATATAAAGGTATTGATTCAAGATGGCGGCACGTGCAGACGCAGCGGCTCGGCGCTCTACATGTTTTGGCAGCTTTTTTGTTGAGCAACCTTGGCCTGGGCTGTTCACTGTGTGCATGGATTCTGGACTTCCTGAGGAACAGACCCCAGAACGTCAGGATGGGGGACCTCATCTCGTCCTCATCCTGAACACTCGCATGCCACAGGGGTGTGTCCTCAGCCCCCTCCACTACTCCCTCTTCACCCATGACTGTTCCCCCATTCACCCCACCAACACCATCATCAAATCTGCTGAGATACCACCATAGTAGGACTGATTACTGACAACAACGAGTCAGCCTACAGGGAGGAGATTCAGCATCTGACTGAATGGTGTTACAACAACCTGGACCTGAACACGACAAAGACTAAGGAAATAATAGTGGACCTCAGGAGATGGAAGCGCACCGAGCACTCCGCCCTCTGCATGTACAGGGAGGAGGTAGAGAGGGTGGAGTCCACATCTCAGCTGACCTCACCTGGTCCAAGAACATCTCTCACCAGGTGGGGAAAGCCCAGCAGAGACTGTATCTCCTTAGGAAGCTGAGACAGGCTGACCTCCCTCAACTCCTGCTCATAAACTTCTATCGTTTGACCATAGAGTGCCTCCTGACCTACTGCTGCACGGTGTGGTTCACCAGCTGCACAGCAGAGGACAGGAAGGACCTGCAGCGTGTGGTAAGGGCGGCAGAGACCACATTGCCCCCCCTCAGAGACATCTACCCTGGACGTCTCCAGCTGTATTTTAAAGGACCCCACTCACCCTGGACATCATCTGTTCTCCCCCCTCCCCTCTGGAAAAAGATACCAGTCAATCAGGACTAAAACAAACAGACTGAAAAACAGCTTTTATCCACAAGCTGTTAAATTGGACACATTTTCCCATTAAACTGTGTCCATACTTTTGACTGGTGCTGCGAGGTTAGTGTTGACATAGCAGAGGTAAACTGTAAAACAATCTAGAGCTTGGAGCTTGAATTGTCTGTCTCACAGTCTGGAGACGCAATGCATTCTGGGGCTCTTTTTCCTCTAGGGCATTTCTTGCATACACAGAATCCACACACTATGCAGGTGAAAAACACTAAATACTCAATGAGATGTCAGTTAATATGAGCGATTAGAATGTGAATCTGATCCGAGTGTTGAGGTCACTCACTGGTATAATATTGATGCTGGGTAAAGAAGAGGACAGAGATGGAGCTTCTAGGTTTTTTTATGAAGTAGCCTCATGTTTTATGTGGCAGGCTGATGACGCCCTGCAACAGTACCTGTTCATCCATCAGTACTACTACCAATGACAAACTAATATCAAAAAGAAATCTGAATAACCCTCTTCTAAAAATCATCCTTAACACTTGACACATGACTGGTAGAGTGAGAGTCTTGCATATTACCACAGTTGCACTTCTTCCCTCCTGACATCCCTGATCTGAGAACAATAAAAAAAATAGTGTAAAACGCTGAATCCTTCACTCCTTTCATGTACTGTGTTATCAATTCACTGCAGTTACTGTGATACATACGTAGGCTTGTTGGGTCTAAATGGTGGCAGGGCAGGATCTGCAGGGCAGATATGTCCAACATTATCTGTCATTGTTTGTGGATAAATACTGTCATTAAATGTTCAATTTTTAGACAGCTATTATAATTAGAGCAGTGCAGCATACTTACACTTTACATAAACATGATGACTAGACAGTTCCAGGGCAGGATGTCTCTGCAGGAACTGTTGAAACCCCCCTTCATCTAGGAAAAACATTTCACATCTGTAAAAATGGACTGCCACCAACACACAAAATTAATTCTCCTATTATGCATAATGGTGAGCGCCGGCAGTCACAGTAAATGAAGCAAGTGTTCCCTGAAATGTCCTGAAACCATTTCATCTCATCATGAATCTTTGGGCCTGAGAGGCAGCAAATCCTCACACCTAACCCTAACCATTACAACCTAACCATTATAGCCTAACCATTACAACCTAACCGTTACAACCTATCTATTCCAACCTAACTATTCCAACCTAACTATTCCAACCTATCCATTCCAACCTAACTATTCCAACCTATCCGTTCCAACCTAACAGTTCCAACCTAACCGTTACAACCTAACCGTTACAACCTATCCGTTACAACCTATCCATTCCAACCTAACCGTTACAACCTAACCGTTACAACCTAACCGTTACAACCTAACCGTTACAACCTAACTGTTACAACCTATCCATTCCAACCTAACTATTTCAACCTAACTATTCCAACCTATCCATTCCAACCTATCCGTTCCAACCTATCCATTCCAACCTAACAGTTCCAACCTAACCGTTGCAACCTAACCGTTCCAACCTAACCGTTCCAACCTATCCGTTCCAACCTATCCGTTACAACCTAACCGTTCCAACCTAACCGTTCCAACCTATCCGTTCCAACCTATCCGTTCCAACCTAACCGTTACAACCTAACCGTTACAACCTATCCGTTACAACCTATCCGTTACAACCTATCCGTTACAACCTATCCGTTACAACCTATCCATTCCAACCTAACCGTTACAACCTAACCGTTACAACCTAACCGTTACAACCTAACTGTTACAACCTATCCATTCCAACCTATCCATTCCAACCTAACTATTCCAACCTATCCGTTCCAACCTAACAGTTCCAGCTTAACCGTTACAACCTATCCGTTACAACCTATCCGTTACAACCTATCCATTCCAACCTATCCATTCCAACCTATCCGTTCCAACCTAACCGTTCCAACCTAACCGTTACAACCTAACCGTTACAACCTAACCGTTACAACCTAACCGTTACAACCTAACCGTTACAACCTAACCGTTACAACCTAACTGTTACAACCTATCCATTCCAACCTAACTATTTCAACCTAACTATTCCAACCTATCCATTCCAACCTAACTATTCCAACCTATCCGTTCCAACCTATCCGTTCCAACCTAACAGTTCCTACCTAACCGTTACAACCTAACCGTTACAACCTATCCGTTCCAACCTATCCGTTCCAACCTATCCGTTCCAACCTAACCGTTCCAACCTATCCGTTCCAACCTAACCGTTCCAACCTAACCGTTCCAACCTATCCATTCCAACCTAACTATTACAACCTAACTATTCCAACCTATCCATTCCAACCTAACTATTCCAACCTATCCGTTCCAACCTAACAGTTCCAACCTAACCGTTACAACCTAACCGTTACAACCTATCCATTCCAACCTATCCATTCCAACCTAACCGTTCCAACCTAACCGTTCCAACCTAACCGTTCCAACCTATCCGTTCCAACCTAACCGTTACAACCTAACCGTTACAACCTAACCGTTACAACGTCACTATTCCAACCTCACTATTCCAACCTATCCATTCCAAACTAACCATTCCAACCTAACCGTTACAACCTATCCATTCCAACCCAACTATTACAACCCATCCATTACAACCTAACCATTACAACCCAACTATTACAACCCATCCATTCCAACCTATCCATTCCAACCTAACCGTTACAACCTAACCATTCCAACCTAACTATTCCAGCCTATCCATTCCAAACTAACTGTTACAACCTTACCGTTACAACCTATCCATTCCAAACTAACCGTTACAACCTAACCGTTACAACCTAACCGTTACAACCTATCCGTTACAACCTATCCATTCCTACCTAACTATTCCAACCTATCCATTCCAACCTAACCATTCCAACCTATCCATTCCAACCTATCCGTTACAACCTATCCGTTACAACCTATCCGTTACAACCTATCCGTTACAACCTATCCATTCCAACCTAACTATTCCAACCTAACCATTCCAACCTAACTGTTACAACCTATCCATCACAACCCAACTATTACAACCCATCCATTCCAACCTAACCGTTACGACCTTTCCGTTACAACGTATCCATTACAACGTAACCGTTACAACCTAACTATTACAACCTAACCATTACAACCTAACCATTACTACCTAATTATTACAAGCCCAGATCAGTTCACATTAACAAGTGATCTGTAACTAGTTCTAATGTAAACATAGCCTTAATAGTTAATCAATTATCAAAACTGTTGCCATTTAATTTTCTGTCCAACAAATTACCAATAAATCAACTAATACTGTCAGATATGGTTGTCGAGACTGAAAAAGGCCTTGCCTTGCTGCTCTACTCATCTTTAACCTGTACACAGCAGCATAGACAATGTGACACTACTGAAACAGACCTTGTATGATCTTTCTGTCCTCTGGAGACAAACGGAGATACCAACCAAGCAGGTTTGGGTCAGTTAAAGCAAGGTATGGATGAGTGTCCACCAAATCAAATAGAGATCTGCAAAATGCAAACAATATTTTTAGTTATTGGTGTCATTTATACGTGGAGAGGGGGGAATGGATGTAACAGTGCATACCTGTCCAGATAGAATTTCCGACTTTCTTCTGTTGATGAACAAACCACAGTTAAAATACAATAACCTCTGGGTCAAAGAATACTATTAATACCATTCTAGTATATCATTATGTTAAACATAACAATAATAAACCTTCCAATGGGCCCTGGAAGAGCAACAAATGGTGTGATAATTCAGAAACTACTGTCACATCACAGACGTAGCTATATAAAGATATACTTCATCAGTAAAAAAATATATATTTCCAGCAGATACCTTGTTCTCAATAACAGTATTTTCTGCGGCGTAACTTACTTTGACGTGGCGTGTTTAGCACCGTATCATCATAGTTAGGTCCGACCGCCGAGGGCACCACCGCCGCCGGATAGATACTTGATGTCACAAATGATGGCGTCGGTACGGTCGCCTGGTAGGGTGACGTGAGAGGAAAGCAGGGCCACGCTGTCTGAAAAACATTCATGGGTTGAGTGTCCGTGATAGTCGGCAATAAATAATAATAAGGAGTCGTCGGGGTCGACCAAATGTGACCACGTGCTTCACGAGACGACTCCATTACGACTGTACAGTGAGCGAAAAGGGCTAACGTGAATTAGCTAGCTTTAGCACACATGTCTCATAACCCCAGCATGACTAAAGGTTAGCATCAGCTGTTTAAGATTAATGTTGAACGCGTGTTTACCTGCTGTGTTGTCATTTTAACGTCTTTACGAAAAAGACAAAACAATGTTAACCTAAACCGAATGGTGGGCTTTAGTTGTAATATTTAAGTTATCAGTTTCAGCTGCCGGCGTTAGCTAAGTTTAGCTAATGCTAGCCATCTACTCTGACACAATCTGCCAATTAAGTTCATTGATAATTTAAGTGTTGGCTCGTTCAAAGGCACCGTCCACCCAAAATAGCAATCCTCTCCTAAGCGGCTTTAATGGTATCCAGTAATGCTGCTTAATTTGGTGATAGCCACGTCTGAAATATGAGCCTCCCTATAAACAACAAACTGAAATTAAATTGGAAATATAACCAGCAGCACTTATTTCGAGAATCAGTCCTAAATAATCTGGATTATTAATAGATCTCGCAGTTAACATCTTTCATACATACGCAATTTAATAATAATAATCTTTATTTATATAGCACCTTTAAAAAAAACAACTGTTTACAAAGGGCTTTGACAGACAAAGCAAAGACAGGAATCTCAAAGGTAACATGACTGTAAGCACAAAACCATACAGCCAGACAAGACTGGAGACAGAGTTGAAAGAATTCAAGTTGATGGAAAACATACAAAATAAACAGTGGGTGACATAAAACCCAGAAATTGGGCAAAGTCAAGGTAATGGTCAATAAATACAAGAGAGAATGAATATGATGACGAAATAAAAGAAGTAATAAGTAATAGATAAATAGACAATCATAAAAGGTAATAAAAAGATAAATTTAACCCCTGAACTAACCCGAAACATTTCCATAACACTCAACATTTAATATTTACTGTCAAGTACCAAAAGTTGGCATTAAAATGCTAAAAAAGAATATTAAATTTTATATTATTCTATTTAGGCAAATTTCTTGTTCAACTTCCTCTGTTTAAACATTTAAAACTTGATATTTGCAGCCTCTAGCCTCTATTTTGGAATTTAAAATTTGGCAAGGGCTTTGTGAAAAATATGGCTTAATCATTAACCCTCTTGGGTCATGCTGCTTTCACACCGAATGCAACCACCAATAGTATAAAGCTGCAGCCCCGGAGACTACAGTTTCAGAACCGCAGTCTCAGGACCCTTAGTTTTTACAACAGCATGACCTGCAGGACAGGAGGCTGAAGTTTCAGGACTGACATCCCAGTTCTTAAAGTTCTTCAGTTCTTCTTTTCTTCCACCCAAATACTTTATTTTTAACTACCAACAGATTTCAAGGTTTATTCCACCCAAAACCTACTTTGTTCTGCCCTACTAATAGATTCAAAGGTTTATTCCACCTAAATAAATCACTTTAGGATCAGTGTTCAGTGCAAAACTATATTATATTTCTTCATTTACACTATAATTAAAAACATGCATGTTTCAAATTTCAATTCTCTATGTACTGTATGTATATTTGAATCAAAATAATTATAATAACTGAGTTCGATGTTTTAGTTTTCTTTTTACAAAATTTTATTCAGCAATACGAAGATGATTTTATCGACAAGAGTATTATTCTACAAATAAATAAGGAACATGACATTCTGCTCCTTGGCGTCAAAAGGAGCCAGTTGAGCAGTTTTCCGTTGTTTCATGTGAAGTGTTGGGGTAATAATTGTGACATGGTGAATTAAATGAATAAATTCAATTGAGAATCTACAAATTATTAGGCAACAAATAAAACAGATCACAAAATATTGTGTATATATACTATTGATATTGTATTTGTATTACTGTTAGTGAGTCTATTAGTATGATGGTATGACATTGAATATTCTTTACAAATGTTCTTAATGCACTTTCTTAATCACACTCTTTACAAATTTTTGCAATTCACTTTGGGTCATTAAATACTCTTGAATTAAATACTACTAATTTTCGTTACTAGAACGTAACTTAGAGATGGGTAATGATC
Organism: Chaunax sp. Z400; assembly: GCA_037577475.1. Taxonomy (NCBI): domain Eukaryota; kingdom Metazoa; phylum Chordata; class Actinopteri; order Lophiiformes; family Chaunacidae; genus Chaunax; species Chaunax sp. Z400. Next base: position 25,931,832 of record CM075196.1, on the reverse strand, counting down.
AGAGTAAACAGGTCTCAACAATACTGATGATCTGCCAAGGGAATATCTGATGCCAAATTACAGGTTCATGAAATTAACTATCTGAATTCAGTGAATCAATTGAAACTGTGTTGTTATGGTTTTGGAGTTTTAGTCTACACCAATTAGAAATTCTTAAGAAAACTTGAGATATGAGAGAGACTCAGGCTGAGAAAGAGAAATTAAAGACATGCTGAAGAAAAGAGATGCATGTGTGTTTGTGGCTGATTGGAAAGTGTTTTATATGTGGAAAGTAGAAGCAGAAAGTAGGGAAAGGAAAAGAAAGAGCAGAGCAGAAGAAAAGACACACACACAGACACATACACCAGCAGAAAGTAAGACACACACGCACAAACACACTTCAACACAGAGAGACAGAGGAAAAAGTTATCCTTCCACTAATTCTCTCAATCCTCCTTTGTCCGAGGTGACCCAATATCTATTGTCCAAGAAATACAAGGATCTGGATCTGGACTTGGCTCAGCCTCCTCCGTATGTATCAGTTCCATATTTACGAAGACCGAATGTCCCGGCCACACCTGAAGATGCCACCTGTGGTCTGCGTCAAAGCGGCTTGTCAGCTCCCCTTCCACAAGCTGAAAGCCTGTCTGCTGCCTGTAGGGATACGTGTATTGACTGGAAGAAAGCTGCTCTGGACTGAGTTGTGGAATATAGTGTTCATGCTGCAGACAGCCTGAAAGACAAAGAAAAGGCTTAACAGAAGAAGAAAAACTGACCAACTGCAGCTCGCACAACTTTCCATGTATGAACATCTCTCCCAGCCTCGAGGTGGCCGTGGCCGATGGGAGAACAGGGGTGGACGTAAAGGAGTAGGGGGCCAAGAGGTCGAGGGGTCCCGAGGGGGCCAGCAGAGATTTTCATACTACAATAACTGACATCTGCCATGGATACTGGAAGAAAGACTGGCCTTTGATTAATTCCAAGCAGATTTCTGCCTCAGACTGACAACAGGAGGAAGCCAGGGAACACACATCAAACACACCTATAACTGGTAAGACTGTTCCAATTCCTCCCACATCACAATATGACAAAATAATGCATGCTATAGCAGTCTTAGAGAGAATGAATAAAAGTACATTATTCTAACTCTGCTTATAGTATGTATGATGAAGGCTACAAAATATGCCATGTATGACTATGACTATCGGTGGAGAAGAGGTCAAATTTCTTGTTGATTCTGGTGTTTCTGTACTCAGAGAAGCTGACATGTAAATTAAACCTAAAAACAGTTGTAGATATTGTATTTTTTCCAGTCAAGAGATGCTGGCCAGCCGACTGAATGGAGATTTGTTCAGGACCTCCAGGCCATGAATGCAGCCGTTCATGCACGTGCTCCTGAAGTCCCAAATCCCCATACCATTTTAACACATACCTCCAAAGTTTAAATTCTACTCTGTTGTTGAATTGCACAAAGAAAAGGCCTGACAGCTCACAGCAATGTCATTCAGGGGTCCCCTGAAGCTGAAGCTTCATTTGACGAGCTTAGAAAAGTTTTGCAGTGCCCTCCGACTTTGGGACTACCGGACCCGACTAGACCATCCACACACACTGTTGATGAGAAGCAGGGCTGTGGGACTTCTTTTCTCTCAGGGAAAACAACAACCTGTCGCATACATTTCTGCTAAATGACATCCAGCAATGTGTTTGAGAGCTGATGCAGCAGCAGAGAAGGTGATGGCTTTATGTGACATTGTTGGTTATTCTGAACTAACACTTTTGGTTCCTCATTCAGTTTCAGTGATTAAGTGTTCTTCTTACTCTCATTATTGTGTGTCCTTTGTTGTTAATGACAGTAAGGTAACTTCTCTGTAGATATCTATACTGAACAAAAATATAAACGCAACACTTTTGTTTTAGCTCCAATTTTTCATGTGTTGAAAGCAAAGATCTAAAAATTTTTCTATGTACACAAAAGGCCCATTTCTCTCGAATTTTGTTCACAAACTTGTTTAAATCTGTGTTAGTGAGCACTCCTCCTTTGCCGAGATAATCCATCCACCTGACAGGTGTGGCATATCAAGATGCTGATTAGACAGCATGATTATTGCACAGGTGTGCCTTAGGTTGGTCACAATAAAAGGCCACTCTAAAATGTGCAGTTTCATCACACAGCACAATGCCACAGATGTCGCAAGTTGTGAGGGAGCGTGCAATTGGCATGCTGACTGCAGGAATGTCCACCAGAGCTGTTGCCCGTGAATTGAATGTTCATTTCTCTCCCATAAGCCGTCTCCAAAGTCGTTTCCGAGAATTTGGCAGTACATCCAACCGGCCTCACAACCGCAGACCACGTGTAACCACGCCAGCCCAGGACCTCTACATCCGGCATCTTCACCTGCAAGATCGTCTGAGACCAGCCACCTGGACAGCTGATTCAACAATTGGTTTGCATAACCAAAGAATTTCTGCACAAACTGTCAGAAACCGTCTCAGGGAAGCTCATCTGCATGCTCGTCGTCCTCACCGGGGTCTTGACCTGACTGCAGTTCGTCGTCGTAACCGACTTGAGTGGGCAAATGCTCACCTTCGATGGCGTCTGTCACTTTGGAGAAGTGTTCTCTTCACGGATGAATCCCGGTTTTCACTGTACCGGGCAGATGGCAGACAGCGTGTATGGCGTCATGTGGGTGAGCGGTTTGCTGATGTCAACGTTGTGAATAGAGTGGCCCATGGTGGCGGTGGGGTTACGGTATGGGCAGGCATATGCTACGGACAACCAACACAGGTGCATTTTATTGATGGCATTGTGAATGCACAGAGATACCGTGACGAGATCCTGAGGCCCATTGTTGTGTCATTCATCCACCACCATCACCTCATGTTGCAGCATGATAATGCACGGCCCCATGTTGCAAGGATCTGTACACAATTCCTGGAAGCTGAAAACATCCCAGTCCTTGCATGGCCTCCATACTCCCCGGACATGTCACCCATTGAGCATGTTTGGGATCCTCTGGATCGGCGTATACGACAGCGTGTTCCAGTTCCTGCCAATATCCAGCAACTTCGCACAGCCATTGAAGAGGAGTGGACCAACATTCCACAGGCCACAATCAACAACCTGATCAACTCCATGCGAAGGAGATGTGTTGCACTGCGTGAGGCAAATGGTGGTCACACCAGATACTGACACTTCAGTGCCTATAAATGTCTCTTTTCAAGATAAAACTGCACATTTTAGAGTGGCCTTTTATTGTGACCAACCTAAGGCACACCTGTGCAATAATCATGCTGTCTAATCAGCATCTTGATATGCCACACCTGTCAGGTGGATGGATTATCTTGGCAAAGGAGAAGTGCTCACTAACACAGATTTAAACAAGTTTGGGAACAAAATTTGAGAGAAATAGGCCTTTTGTGTACATAGAAAAAGTTTTACATCTTTGCTTTCAACACATGAAAAATTGGAGCTAAAACAAAAGTGTTGCGTTTATATTTTTGTTCAGTATATGTAATGTGATTTCATGCTTGCTAAAACCTCTTGGAAGTCTATTTCCACAAAAACAGCATTCACACTGTTTCCACCTCCTGAAGACTTAAACTAAAGCAACTAAGGATGTTTTGAGGATGTTTATAGCAACTTGAATGTTTTATGTGAAAATTGTATTTCTCCTCTGAATGATTGTTTTACAATATTGTTTTGCTATATTGTTTGATTTTTGTGTTGATTATTGTCATTTGACTTTGTGTTTCTTTTTTACATTGATTATGTATAATCAAAATGGGGGAGTGTAATGGGAGTCACTTTCACTTATATTTGCTTTAGACAAATGCTGACTTATACACATGCTATGCTATGCTATGCTAACTTACTGAACTCTCTTACCCCCACACTGATCAGATAGGCCAAAAAATGAGGCCACAGAGTCACATCGTGCACAGGACTGACTGGTTAGATTCTCAAGGACTGGTTGCTTTTCACTTTCTGTGCCTCTATCAGACAAGGGAGTACATGCACCTGAATGTTTCCAACCAGCTCGTAGCCTGTCCCCATAAAGACACGTGTCTAGACACTCTTCACCAGATCATACGAGACTCTGTGTCACTCTGTGCTGGTCCCTTTGCAAAGGCATTATTATTATCACCTTTTTAATAAAACTCTTAAAAGACAATGTTGGTCTACAATCTTTATTTCAGATTTCCACCACATGTCTGTCTGTTATTTAGCAAAACATGTCAAAAAGATTCTCTACAGATTTCAATGACATTTACAGATGAGGTCCTTGCAATTTGGGAAGATGTGATGAGATTTTGAGGTGGATCCTGATCAAGTTGTGGATCCAGGAGATTTTTATTACTTTCTTTGACATTGTGTAACAGGATATTTCTGACACAAGCATACGTTTTTTTAACAAATAATAATAATAATAATATTGCAGACTGTTGATATAGATTCTAATATTTCTACATTCCTCCATGGTGTTTCATCCTGTCTTCATATTTGAAGTTTTCCTTTTTATAATACTGTTGTTGAACTGGTGACCAGTCAGGCCTCACCTGTCACCCACTGTCAGCTGGGAGGGCTCCAGCCTTCCTGCAATCCTGTAAATGATAAACAGCTGTAGAAAATGATGGAGACGGATTGATGTGTTTTTACATTTTACAACAAGTCCCTACCTTCTCCAGTAGTTTAGGAGACTTATGAAATGTTTTGCTGTGAAACTCCAGAAATGACTGAGACACTTCACTTTATATGAGCAGTGGGGTGAGTAGATAATGATTGAATTTTATTTTTAGGGTGAAATGTTCCTGTAAGGGGCACCCACATGCAAACACAGTGGTGCGACACTTTAAAATAGATTAACTCTTCATATCGTGGTGATCAGTTTTCACACTCCTCTACATCTGTGTGCAAGGGCAGATCCAGGGGTGGGGCCAGAGGGGCACTGGCCCCAGCTGAATGTGATTGGCCCCTGAAGTGCCCCTGTCCTGTCACTTGTCTGTTTACAACTTGAATACTAAATTGTGTCAAGTTTTTCTCCTCTAAATTGTTGTGTATGCTGTAATATAGTATATAAGTATTTTCTTTAATGTAAAAATGTTTTAAAAAATGTATTATGTATTAAATCATTGGAAAAAAGTGTCTTATGTTTTATATTTATTTATGCATCCTAGTTTAAAATTCAATAATTGCTAAACTTTTTTGATGAACACAATGTGCTTGAAAAAGGCACAATTTGCATAATATATTCAATTATGTGTGTCTTTACTGAAAGCTATGGAGCCAACAGCAAACAATGAATGACTGGTGAAATATTCTGTGTATACATCTTACTGAATAAGGAAATGTGCATGAATGTTGGACATATATCTGTGGCCCCTGATTTAGAAAAACTCTAGATCCGCCACTGTCTGTGTGCCAATCCATCTGTCATGCACCGTGTCCTCCTGTCGGAGGCTCGTTGAATCCTCTGTAGCCACTGGATGGCAGCAGCGAGGAGGTGCTGCTTGTTGATGCTGAGGAAGCTTCTCCTCCACTCCTGCATCTGAGAGGAGGAGAGACAGACACCGACTTCCTGTACGATCTCCGCTCAGATGAGTCCGGCCTGGCTGCCTCTCCGGGAGGCTTGTGGCTCTGCACACAGTAGAAGCGGGAGGCTTTTTTGGGTGGTATATGCCTCTTAGAGATGCTTGGGACCTTCGTGCAGCAGCAGCCATAAATGAGGATTGTTTACACCGGTGGGCCAAGCCGTCCCCGCTTCTCTGCCCCCCCCGAGACTTGAAGCGGCCGCCTCGGCTCAGCACCGTCCCCGCAGATAGCGTCAGTGGAGCGGTGCTGATGGTCGTGGTGCCCGCCCCGGCCTTCATCATCATCCGCCTGTGTGAGTGCTAGAGAGCACCAAGAAGCCGCGCTGCTACTCGCGTGAAGTCCCGCGGGAGGACCGGAGAAAGGAGGGGAGGAGCGGCGTTTGTGGCGCAGCATCGCCCCGTGCATGGTGCTGCGGGGTCGCAGGGAGTGGATGAGCAGTCGGAGCTGACCCAGAGATGGCTGTTCTCAAACTGGCCGACCAGGTAGACCTGCTAGCTGCGGTTAGCTTAGCATCTAAACAGACTCAGCGTTTGCCGCTTCATCCTGTTTGGTATAAATCTGTTCTAGTATCAGTGTCTTTGTGTTGTAGTCGGTTTGTTGTGTTTGTCTACCGAGTGAAGAAACGTTTCTCTGCTCATGTGAATACATTCATAATGCTGCACAACACCCCTTAAATCTGCTCCAGGTTTTCACTTCTATCGGTAACGGCTCATATAATCGGTGTCCCGTTAAAATTAGGGCAGCCCACTTCTCAATCACTTCCTGTTGTGTACCTCCGCAGGGCTGCACACCGAAACGTCCCTAATAATGAAGAAATAGTTCGAGCTGAGTCCATAGTTGTGTCAGATCTGTCATAAAATAGTAATTAATTAATGTGACAGTCACGAACCCAAAGACTCATTAAACAGTCCCAACCTAATATTTAGGAGCTGCTCTGGAGTTTGACCAGTTTGTCTCTGCTTTTATAACATGAGGAGGAAGGCAGCATTAAGTTTTATTATAATAAAAAATGTATTATGCAGTTGAAAGCTCAGGAACAGACAATAAATGTTCTTTCCTAGGACTAGGTGTTTCGATCCCTTGGTAGTTGCACTATCATAATGGCACCTGGGCTTGTGGGTGGGAGCCGGTGGGGGGCGGCCAGGGATGGAGGCCTTGTTGGAGGCCTTGTTGGAGCTGCTTGCATCCTCAGAATGAGTTTGTCCGGGACGAGGTCATCAGGAGGTATCCAACCTTCACCGAGTGTTTCGGCCTTTATCCTCAATGCTCTTTGGTTTTATGTCTATTGAAGAAAATTCATTAGCTTTTTGCTCAGCATGGAAATAATAAACAAGACATCATTCAGAACTCCTACCTCCTCCAACGCCATTGTTACTAAACACTGAAAATAGTTTAGAGGCTAAACAAGAATTATTTATCAGAGGTTTATCACCACACAGAGGTGAGCACTCTGCCATGATGATCGACTCAGATCTGCCTCATGTTAAATGAAGTAATACCACCAACTGTCTGACTCTACAAACCTACTGGAATCATATTATGAGTTATCAAAGATATATGAATCTCCATAATGGATCTGAATCCAGATCTGTTTTTCATCCAGATATAACTTCTTTCACAGATACATGAAGTCCATTAGAATGATTCTGAATCTGTTATCTCAGCTACATATTGGTGGCAACGCCATGTCTCGACTCCTCTGTTACCATACTGTGACCACTCCATACATTCATCCATTTCAATCTCCCAGATCTGCTTTATCATTATTACCTCCGCCAAAGGAGGAGGTTATTGCCGGCGTTGGTTGGTTTGTTGGTTTGTTTGTTATCAGGATTTTAAAAAAGTAATCAATGGATTTTGATGAAATTTTCAGGAGATGTGGGAAGTGGCCCAAGGAAGAATGGATTAGATTTTGGTGGTGATCCAAATCACTGTCTGGATCCAGGAATTCTTTAAAAAAAATTATTATTATTATTATAGGCTTAAACTGCCACATGTACACTTGTAAAGTAAAGTGTCTCTGTCCTGACAAATGTATCTAATTGATTCATGTCCATATAACAGCTTATGAATTTCAACAAAACATTACCCCATTTTAATATTCTTCCTTTTCTCCTTCCTTTTTGTGGCTTTGCAACAACTCTTAAAGTGTTACAAGTGTCAATTACCTGTTGTGGCATTGCAGTTTATTTATGTGAGATGACAATATAAACAACTAATAGTCACAATGAATAAAGATTTTAGTAAATGGCAAAGATTTTGTTAAATTTTTCCTGTCAAACTTTCTAATGACTTAATTCAGAGGGTTGCATCATGGGACTTTTGATTTGGAGTGAAATGCCAACATGGGGAAACTGAGAAGCCTTGGCGGAGGTCTGCGCTCTCCGAGTGCTTATTATTATTATTAAGTATTAATAGGATATTGGTAAAATCTTTAAAAAAGACCCTATCTCATAATGTTGAAGAAAGTGGAAAAAGAGATCCAGAATCTGCATCCATACTCCTGAAATTTGAATTTAAACTTTTCAAGTAATCCTGCTACCAACCAACCATCCAACCAACCAAGCATCCAACAACCAAGCATCCAACCATATAACCAACCAACCTATTAAGCAACCAACAACCAAGCATCCAACCATATAACCAATCAAGCATCCAACCATATAACCAACCAACCAACCAAGCATCCAACCATATAACCAACCAAGCATCCAACAACCAAGCATCCAACCATATAACCAACCAACCTATTAAGCATCCAACAACCAAGCATCCAACCATATAACCAATCAAGCATCCAACCATATAACCAACCAACCAACCAAGCATCCAACCATATAACCAACCAAGCATCCAACAACCAAGCATCCAACCATATAACCAACCAACCTATTAAGCATCCAACAACCAAGCATCCAACCATATAACCAACCAAGCATCCAACCATATAACCAACCAACCAACCAAGCATCCAACAACCAAGCTTCCAACCATATAACCAACCAACCTATTAAGCATCCAACAACCAAGCATCCAACCATATAACCAACCAAGCATCCAACCATATAACCAACCAAGCATCCAACCATATAACCAACCAACCAACCAAGCATCCAACAACCAAGCTTCCAACCATATAACCAACCAAGCATCCAACTATATAACCAACCAACCAACCAAGCATCCAACCATATAACCAACCAACCAACCAAGCATCCAACCATATAACCAACCAACCAAGCATCCAACCATATAACCAAGCATCCAACCATATAACCAATCAAGCATCCAACCATATAACCAATCAAGCATCCAACCATATAACCAATCAAGCATCCAACCATATAACCAACCAACCAACCAAGCATCCAACAACCAAGCTTCCAACCATATAACCAACCAACCTATTAAGCATCCAACAACCAAGCATCCAACCATATAACCAACCAAGCATCCAACCATATAACCAACCAACCAACCAAGCATCCAACAACCAAGCTTCCAACCATATAACCAACCAAGCATCCAACTATATAACCAACCAACCAACCAAACATCCAACCATATAACCAACCAACCAACCAAGCATCCAACCATATAACCAACCAACCAAGCATCCAACCATATAACCAACCAACCAACCAAGCATCCAACAACCAAGCATCCAACCGTATAACCAACCAACCTATTAAGCATCCAACAACCAAGCTTCCAACCATATAACCAACCAAGCATCCAACTATATAACCAGCATATAACCAACCAACCAACCAAGCATCCAACCATATAACCAGCCAACCAACCAAGCATCCAACCATATAACCAACCAACCAAGCATCCAACCATATAACTAACCAAGCATCCAACCAAGCATCCAATTGTCCAACTGACCAACCAACCAACCACTAACAAACCAACAACAAACAAACCAACCTAGCAAACCAACCAAGGTTAAACATCTGCCGTTAACTTCAGGCAACAGAGCTGTTTTCTAATCCAGAGCTGAGGGGCTTCCTGTCATTTTCAGACAACGTGCTGATGCTGCTTGATAACTGATGCCTCAGCGCAGCACACAGCTCAGTAGCATATACATGTCTTTGTTTTGCTGCCTTCTATCATGTGATGATCAGGAGTGTGTTATTTTTAACCTCTGACAGTAAATCAGACTCAGCTCATTCATCTTTGTTTTTTACTATGGCCTGTTACCTGTAATAGGGAGGTTCTGCGTTACTGCTGTTGTTCAGAGGTCACGGTCTCATGGTGAAAAAACACCACGGTTGAATTGGTTTGTTCTCCTCAGATGTCTACATTAGCTTGCTCCTACTTTCTATCCTAGCAGTGCATACATGCATGAAGGGCATTGTTGGGCAGAAGCGTCATAATTCCTCCAAACAGAAGACTCGGGACGTTCAGGAAGTTGTTGACTTTCCACCACAGCACTGCTGTATGTATGCTGTGTGTGTCTATGCTGTGGCCATTTTCACTAATCAGATTTCCTGTGTTTCTCTACTGTATCCTATGAGGTTTCCTCTATTGTTTCCTGAGTGTGTTTTAGGCAGGTGAAATATTCCAATTGCCTTTCTTCTTGCTTTAAAGGCACTTGAAGAGGGAGACTGAGGGAGAAAAGGGGTTTTTGATTGAGCACTTGACTGTTGGGAGGACATCAGACGTGTGCCGTGAGCCCGAGGGGAAGCAGATGAGGCAGTTAGAGGCCAGTCACCTCAGTCTGCAGAGGAAATGAAGACATGGCTGCAGAGCACAGGCTTTCTTTTATGGAGGGAGACACGAAACAGGATGTACCAAGTGTGTGTGTCTGTATGTGTGTGTGTGTCTGTATGTGTGTGTGTGTCTGTATGTGTGTGTGTGTCTGTATGTGTGTGTGTGCTTGATGACGTTTATGTATTGCACATCCTCCTCTGTGTTTTGAATGAAAACAGATGTAATCTGATGGGGAAAATAATGTAGGATAAGAATGAGTAGAAGATAATCGGGACTCTTCCAGATGTTTGATGGGATCCTGAATATAGAACCCTGTCGGTACCACTCTGTATGAAGAGTCCACCTATGGTCCATATGGGGGCACCCATAGTCTATTATAATACACTCAGAATTAGGGTTCTTATGATTGTTATTCCAATTCCGATTCTGCTTTTCGATTCCACTTCTTTGAGGGGCAGGACACATGCTTATTTCATAATAATACATAAATTATATATTTTTTAAAACATTATACAATCCATTCTGTGTAAAGAGTGTATCATTCATTATGAATGACTCATTCATATGTTCGTGTCATGTTGTGGGATCGCTGCCACTGGCTCAGCGGTAGTAAACTGGCTACTAGTGTTAGCAATCTGCAGACGTTCACGTGCAAAAAAAAAATTTCAGTGTTTGAATTTGGCCATTTGGTCCCTGTATGATCGGAGCAAGAGTTTGGTCTGCATTGTCAGCAATAAGTCAGACTTGTTTCTGGTGAGAGGTGGACTCCGTCAGGGCTGCCCTTTGTCACCGATTCTGTTCATAATCTTTATGGACAGAATTTCTAGGCGCAGCCAGGTGATGGATGGTGTCCGGTTTGGTGGACTCAGGATCGCTTCTCTGCTTTTTGCAGATGATGTGGTCCTGTTTGCTCCATCATGCCATGACCTACAGCTGTCATTGGGACAGTTTGGTGCTGAGTGTGAAACGGCCGGGATGAGAATCGGCACCTCCAAGTCTGAGGCCAAGGTTCTCAGTCAGAAAAGGGTGGACACAGGACCCAGGACACGCTGGAGGGAATATACCTCTCAGCTGGCTTGGGAACACCTCGCTGTATCCTCTGAAGAGCTGGAGGAGGAGGCTGGGGAGAAGGAGGTTTGGGCTTCTCTGCTGAGACTGCTGCCCCCGCGACCCGGACCCGGATAAGCAGAAGAAAATGGATGGATGGATATTTGAATTTGACTCAGTTTATAAGACAAATGTAATTTAACTTTCTCTTAACCTATCGTGACGAGGTGCTGCAGGCTGTTGGCTCAGGGTTGACTGAGGAGGAGGCTGAGGCAGGAGAGGGGGACCGGAGCAGCACGTCGGATCACGGTGTCGCTGATTTGTTCACTGTGTAGGTGAAGGTGTTTCGTCATGTTAGTTGTGCTTCCTCCCTTGCACAAAATAAGATTGGCACAGGTGTTGCACTGTGCCGACTCTGCTGGGCTCCATGGTGGAGCCCGGCTCCAAGTACCCCCCAACCTGTGAGGCGGAAAACTATGAAAGCTGCATGCCACCACCACAGAAACTGAAACTTAACGTGAGCGTGACTGAAATTTATTTAGGAAACGATAAGCACACTCGGATTTAAAATGTCTTAACGATTCCAATGGAATCAGAGTTTAGGAACCGGTTTTGGAACCGGTTCTCGATGCCCAACCCTAGTCATAATGCTACTGTCATAAACTCAGACAATGTGTTCTGATGCTGTACATAAACAATGAAAGATAATAGATGTGACTCATAATGAACTCTAAGTGTCTTATGGATGATTTTGACTAGTTATACTAGTTATAATCTAGTTATAATAATATAATGATAATAGTCACACATCAACAGTCCACTACAGTAAGTTTTTATAGTGCATGCAGTATCATAAGTTATCACTTTGCATATGTCTTATTTAAAGCAGATATTTGGGGAAAACTGTTGCATTGAACTATTTAAACTGTTCTTGTTTGATTTGTAAACAGCTGATAATGGCAGCGTTCTTCTCTTGTGTCGCTGGTACCTAGTTAGCCTAGTCATAAGGCCCAGTATGAGGTCTGAGTGAAAATGATTACGGTGGAGGGCGGTCAGAAAAGTAGAAGGGCTACATGCTTTGTCTACTAAAAGGTTTACCTTATCTTAGTTTAAAGGAGGGTCTGACTTTTTCAGAAGAGCAGGGGAAGGTCTTTTGACTTTTATAATATGTATATGGAGCACAGCGCTTGTTCAGGCAGGCCACGGACTCAAGCTCGGCTGTCATTCTCAGCTACATCATCTGATAGCAGCTAATCTCTAAGCCAGCCCCCACACAGCTGATCGCTCAGCTGATTTCCTGTCGAAGCATCCGATTGGCTAATTTCATACAGGGCGCGTTACTTAAGCCTCTTTAGCCTGTCTCCCCTTCCTGCTTCCTCTGCAAGCCGTTTTGCATCCCACCTCCCCCCCAGCTCCTCCTTTTCATGTTGTGTCTGACTTAATCGGTGTCTTTGTTGTCATTGATGCTGGCTCTGTTCTGAATGGGGGTCTGCAGGCTGCTCTCCCTGCTTTAGCCTTTCCACGCAGGCGCCTGGAAGGTGCAGGGAGGTCCCAGAACAGACCCATACCGCTAAATAGAAGTTACTGCAGTATAAGTTACTGCATACTAATAAAAGTACCTGTTTTTGACTAAAGCTTGACTAATTTATATCCTATTAAAGCCTTCCCTTTGTGAGAGAATATGTTTTGTGTTATCAGTATGTTTCCAGTATTGGACAGTGTGTAGGTACTAGTATGTATTCAAGGGGATGTTTTCACTCAGCTCAGACTCTCTAAATCTCCCTGCCTCTCTGATGCCAGCACCAGTCTCCCCTGGTCCCCATGGCAATCACAGACACAGCACCATGACGACGGACTGTTGCCAGCTCAGATTTTGTGTTTGTAGACTTCCAAGAAAATGTGTGCTAATGCATGTGGAGCACTTAAGAGGAAAGGCCCAGAGAAGAGGCCAGATGCTGCCAAGAGCTGGCTGCTTGTCTCTCTACATGTGTCCTTCCTCCATCCCTCTCTTATCACTCTGCTCAGGTAAACACTGATTAAACCTGCATCACTACTGAACAGCTGAGTCTAAATGTGCTGGCTGCTTGGTCACCAGGAGAAAACAGTAAAGAAGAGGAGCACCATCCTCCCTCCACTTTCACCTTCTGTCACCTATGTAATTCCTCCTCTCCTTGGAGGTCTGGTTTGTCCGTTGTTAGGTGGCATTGATTTATGGCTTGGTGTGACAAGAAGACAAACTGCTAGGTGTGTCTGAACCACTCGCCCTGCTTTCCCTGTTCAGCCGGTGGACGTTGACCACAGTGGAAGTCTCAGCCTGGTGCTGAACTCAAGTACCTGAAGCTAGCTTTTGTCTGGCCTGAATCATAGTTTGTTTATCTCTAGTGGCTTCATGTTATGTCAGAGTCATCAGAAAAACTGATTTCCAACTGGGAAAATTCACATGAACGCCACCTCAAGTCAGAACAACTCGGAAACCTGAAGTGTTGCAGATTTTGATGTAAAAATATGACAAAGTAAATGTTTGGTTGATGGTTAGAGTGTAATATGTAATATGGTATTAGGTTGTAACCATTGATGTCCTCATAGAGTGACATAGATTAGTTAGAAAAGGAGTTAACTCTGATAAGTTGAATGGTTTAGAGAATGTACTGGTGCAGCAACAAGCCTGGAAAAACTTCAAACAGCTCTCAAAGTGTCCTTTAAATGGACTGAGCAATAAAATACAACCATGTTGTTCCAAAATGACATCTTAAAAACTCATGGACACACATTGATGATGAGTTAGTAACTCTGTGGAGCGATGGATCAGAATTATTACCTCCATCACTGTGTCACCTGCACCTCCACATCCCCACACTGACCCTCTTATCATCATACCTTTGCTCATTTTATATTTTAATATATATAAGCAACGTTTTTTCAGCTTCAAAATTCTCTTATTTAGTCAAACCATAATTTAAAAAATAAGAGGTTCACACTCTGGGAAGGACTTTATATAAAAAAGCAGAATTTTGGGCCACGTTGAGCTGCAGGTTGGATTCCACTCGTGGCCCTTTGCCACATGTCTTCCCCTCACTCTGTCCCCATCATAACATAAAGACTGACTTTAAAGAAGCATTATTTGGTAGAGTATTACCAGCAGTACTCAGGTATCAGTATCTAAACATGTCCAACACCTGTCTGCTCTGATGGTTTCCTACTGAGATGACGTGGTGATGTTACACCAGAATTCAGTTCAGATCAGGAAGTGGTGTCATTTTTGTGCAGATGTGTGGGTTCTGTTTTTAAAGCAGAAGTGAAACGCTGCTTTTTGGTTCCTCTGTATCGTTTCTGAGAAGTAGAGACGGTGTAACAGGAAGTCACAGAGGGGGGGCAAAAACACACAGGAAACAAGAGCCTTGCTGACTTTTAGTGTTTCATGTTGAAGTAAATGATGTAGAATCTCTTTAGTTGGTCTTAAAGGACCAAACCAGTGACCTGTCATAAATCATGTTGCTCTGTTTCAGATGAAGCTCAGTACTATGTTTTACTATCACAGTCATTTTGTCATTTTAGGATTGTTTTAGGATATCTTTCTACATTTTTAGGTCACTAAAGGTTTTTTCACACATTTGTATATTTAGACTCATGTAATATGTAGCATTGGAACACAGTTAATTGTATTTAACATCACTTTGGCTGATACTGGAGTGGGTAACAGGGATAAAGTTCTCTTACCTTTTAGGTGAATTTGAACTTCTCGTGTCAGTTTGCTCACATTCGCCGATGATGGAGGTTTGGGTCGATCTACATCAGCACATATTGAGTTTTTCTAGGGTCATCTGTGTCTTTGGACTCAGGGTTTCTAGTTTATCTTTATACGACCTGATGTCAAGCATGTTCTCAGTGGGTGTTGGACTCCGTGAAGACTGCCCCTTGTCTCCGATCCTATTTGTGATGTTCATGGACAGGATCTAAAGGCACAGTCGAGACCAGGAGAGTGTCCGGTTTGGGGAGCTCAGAATTACATCTCTGGTCTTTGCTGATGATGTGATTCTGTTGGCCAGGATCTTCAGCACACATTGGACCAGTCTGTAGTCTGAGTGTGAAGAGGCTGGTATGAGAGTCGGCACCTGCAAATCTGAGACCATGGTCCTCTGCCGAAAGTCGGTGGATTGCCCCCAGGTTGGCGGTGAGTTACTGCCTGAAGGGAGGCAGTTTAAGTATCATGGAGTCTTGTTCACAAGTGACGGGAAAATGGAGTGAGATGGTGTTTTGGTGCGGCGTTAGCAGTAATGCAGGCGCTGTATCGTACCGTCATGGTGAAGAGACAGCTGAGCCAGGAGACAAAGCTCTGATTTACCTGTCGATCTTTGTTCCAACCCTCACCTATGGTCATGGGCTCTGTGTAGTGACCGAAAGAATAAGATTATGGATACAAGTGGCCAAAATGAGTTTCCTTCATGAGGTAGCTGGGCTCAGCCTTAGCGAAAGGATGAGGATCTCGAACATCCGGAAGGAGTTCAGAGTAGAGCCCCTGCTCCTTTTCGTCGGAAGGAGCCAGTTGAGGTGGTTCGGGCATCTGATTAGGGTGCCTCCAGGACGCCTCCCTTTGGAGGTTTTCCGGCAAGTGGGAGGAGACCCCGGGGTAGACCCAGAACTCGATGGAGGGATTACATATCTCATCTGGCCTGGGAATGCCTTGGGATCCTCCTGGAGGAGCTGGAAAATGTTGGTTGCGAGAGGGACATTTGGAATCTCCTTCTTGGTCTGTTGCCATCGCGACCCGCCCCTGGATAAGTGGAAGAAGATGGATGGATGGATGGATTGTTTTCTCTGTTGAAAAGATTTGTCATATTGCCTTCTAATAAAATTTGCATCCTGGACCAGACCAGTATGACGTTTGTCCCTACCCACCTGAAAGTCAAAGGAAAATGGCTGCTATGTGAATATGGTCTATCCTCTGTAGGTTCATCTCTACCAGTGACCCTTTCATATTGTCACACCTTTTTACCATTATCAGTTATTGATTATAGACTGGGTGTAATTTTGTTGGTCTCCCTCATGTTGACTGCAAGCGTTTTTCTTCGTACCCACACCAGCTTCTGTTCCACTGATAGCTGCGGTGTGTGTGTCAGTGTGTGTGTGTGTGTGTGTGTCTGTGTGTGTGTGTGTCTGTGTGTGTGTGTCAGTGTGTGTGTGTGTGTGTCTGTGTGTGTGTGTGTCAGTGTGTGTGTGTGTGTGTGTGTGTGTGTGTCAGTGTGTGTGTGTGTGTGTCTGTGTGTGTCAGTGTGTGTGTGTGTGTGTGTCTGTGTGTGTGTGTGTGTGTCAGTGTGTGTGTGTGTGTGTGTGTGTGTGTCAGTGTGTGTGTGTGTGTGTCTGTGTGTGTCAGTGTGTGTGTGTGTGTGTGTGTCTGTGTGTGTGTGTGTGTGTGTGTGTGTGTGTGTGTCAGTGTGTGTGTGTGT